>WAAB01020003.1:62582-93940 GCA_013389865.1 Piaya cayana | reverse complement strand
GCTGAGAGAGCTGGGGTTGTTTATCCTGGAGAAGAGGAGGTTGAGGGGAGACCTCATTGCTCTCTACAACTACCTGAAAGGAGGTTGTGGAGAGGAAGGATCTGGCCTCTTCTCCCAAGTTACAGGGGACAGGACAAGAGGGAATGGCCTCAAGCTCTGCCAGAGGTGATTTAGTCTAGACATCAGGAGGAGGTTTTTCACAGAAAGGATCATTGGGCACTGGAACAGGCTGCCCAGGGAGGTGGTTGAATCACCTTCCCTGGAGGTGTTTAAGGCACGGGTGGATGAGGTGCTGAGGGACATGGTTTAGTGTTTGGTGGGAGTGGTTGGACTCGATGATCCAGTGGGTCTCTTCCAACCTGGTTATTCTATGATTCTATGATTTTACAAGTTTTTTTTTTCACTGAAACGACCTGAAAGCTTTCTGAAAAATGTCCCTGAGGACCACAGACCACTCTTAACAAAACTCAGCACAGAGCTAATTGAACAAGATGAGCAGATTAATTTCAAATCCTTTCAGATTAGAAATGTTAATGTAAACATCCTGGGAGAATATGACTATATTTTTTGATGACTTTTACTTCCATTTTTTTTAACCCACTTATTTCCAACTAATTGCATTTCTGCAACACGAAGGCATCAGTTGTATTTTTTAAAAAGATGTTTTCTGTAAATACAAGGAATTAGTGCAGAGACAATCCTAAATCCTATATGGGTTTCAGCAGATGAAGCATTTCAGTTCTTGAAGGCCAGTTTGAAGAGCTCTGTTTAGCTGTTCTAAGTCTTTCAGAGTTTCCACTAAACATGACTCGTTTTTCACCTTCTTTCTCACTTCATTTTTAACCTTGACATTGAAGATTTGTAAATATTGTCCCTGGGTATGTTTATTATAATAGCAGCACAAGCAAATTGAGAAGTGTCACAAAGGCTCTCGATGAAGGCCAGCCAAATGAAGCACTTTGGTTTTTCCAGTTTTAAAATACTCTTATGAAAACCTGGAAAGAAAGGAGTTCATTGATAATGCCGAATGACATCTCTTAGTTTATGAAAATTATATCCTTTCTCCCTCTTTAGGTTTTGTTTTTTTTTTTTTCTTCCCTCAGATACAAGTCATGGGTTTAGCAGCCCTGTTGCTTAGCCTTTTCAACCTTTAATTTTCTCCAGTCCATCCATTACTTTCCTGTTTATTTGGCTCTATTGCAACACTCCACCTCCAGTTACGAAGACAGAAAACACTGCATCATTATGAATTAGGCAGGGCTGAGAGGAGGCTCCAAAGGGGACTGTAGACAGGGAGAATGTTCATCTGTTTAAAAAGGGACCAAACATGTTCCAAGGCTGCTGTCAAATATAGATCTCCCTCTGTATGGTCTCTGTCTGTGTGTGAGAAGCTTTTATTTTGCTTAACCTTTTGGTACCTGCTAATGATGTGATCACTGAAGTACACGTGTGCTGCCATAAAAACATGATGCATCTCCTCATATGTTTGTTCATCAGTCCTCTCTATTAGCTGATCTAGTAGAGTTGCTGTTTTAGGTCAGTGGGTGGAGGCCTGCGGTTTTGGAAACCGCATTTAAATCCCAGCGCTGTGTTTGTGGTTGGCTGATGGTCCTGGGGTCAGTTTGTCTGTGGTCACAGATCATTACACCCTGTAGACAGCAATTCTCATACCACATCACAAAAAATTATACTCTGTGAACATACTCCTGTCTTCTGAATCATCTGAAAATTTTAAACTACTAATCTTTTGAAGATTGTGCATGATAATCAACTTGGAAAAGGCACTTTTAATGAATCTTAACTTTTTGACTTTTTAAAAGAATTTTTTATACATATAGTAATTTTCTTGTTCGATGGACAGAAGATAAAGTATTTATATTAATACATCATAAATGTAGTAATTTGAGAGTGTCTATCATGGGAAAAGAGCACCATGTTTCCACTAACTTCAACAGGTGTTGGGTCAGTCCCTGAGTGCAAGAAGGCATCAAATTAAGATCAGGTAAACAAATAATAAACAGGCTAAATACTGCTCTTTTTCCTCATACTAAATATTAGAAAAGTTAACTACATTCTTAAATATACATCATCAAAATCTTGACATAACTGATTCCTATATTTCTATCTAAAAGGGATGTATAATCAAATCATAGAGCTTCTACTTTTATAGTAAAGCAAAAGTGCACGCAGTAGACTGCTGTAGATGGTAAACACAAACTGGATGTACTTTGCAGGCCTGAAGACAAAACTGTAACCTGAAGTTACAGAACCTGTGACTCACAGATTTGAGTAAATATTTGTCTGTTGGAGTCCATTTAAGCTTTACCAGAAAAGGCAGAGACTTTCTTATGAGTCTTTGGATGTCCTGCAACTTTCTGTAATTGCCAGTTATACATATACAAATGTTGATTAAAATGGCCTGGCATATGTGAGTACACTAACCAGGTTCTTTCATGGATGAGGAAGTAAGTCATTTTAGTGGGACTATTTTTTTTTCTTTTTTTTTTCATACAGGTGTTTCTAAAAATACAGATCACTTTTTAATATGCAATTTTAACCACTGGCTAGAAATATATGTGTTGGAACTCAAAGCATGAAATCAGAGTTTGATTGTGCTAATGGTTTGCTTATCTGAGCTCCTCAAAAAGTAGAAAAAAATGTGATGCAAAGTTATAAACTAGTTGATTTATTTCCCAGTCTATCATGATTCTCAAGAGTGTCATCCTTTACATGTTTTCCGGAAGAGAAATCAATATCAGCACTCAAAATTAATTTTATAAATCAATACAGCTCACTCCAGCAATGATCTTTTAATGACATATGTTGTACATGGTATGGATCTATCAATAAAGTAACCACAGTGAAAGAACCAAGCAAACAAGCAACCAACAAAAAAACTTTAGTGGCAACATATGTTGGACAGTGCAATGCTGTAGTGCTGGCAGATTATTATATCTGTCTCAATCCCAAAAAGCCAAATCTGAACAATTTGAACTAGTTCACTATTGAATGTCTTACTTCCACACGTATTTTTTAAACTTAACTGCTTTCTAATGAACAAAGCAAGTAGGTAAGACCACTGATCTTGTCTGGAATAGAACGCCATTCTGCAGTAAGCTTATTAAGTGTAAGGTTATGAAGACATGTTAGGAAGTTGTGTTTTGTAACTCTGTTTATCACAGCTGGGCTTTTAGGCAGGAGCCATCAGTTTATCCACTCATGCTGAAAAGAGCCTTGTTAGGATTTGCATCTTTTTATACTTGAACACAGGTTATTAGCCTTGTTGTTTCACTGCTGCGTGCTGTGCTGATCATTTCCTACCTGACCCAATGTACACAGTTCTCTGGCAAGTCTCAGAAGGAAATAAATTTCTCTTTAGTATTAGAAGGCCTCATGTCTCTCCATCTGGTTCTGTCTAAACCCACTCTTACTTCCGAATGTCCTTATCTGTTATCCCCATTGTTTAGTGTTCTGATCAGTCATGTTCAAACACCTGCTCATCCATGTAGTCCTCTTCATCATGCATGCAGCCTGGAGCAGCTCAGGAAGGTGTCATCTGAAAACAGAGGCAGATAATGATAACATCACTCACAGAGTATTCCTGCATCAGGGTATGCCAGCTCTGAGTTGCAGGACTCATTTGTTACTGGTTAGAGCATGATCAGCGTTGGAGCGTGTTTAGTACTGTCTGGAGAACTGGCAGGATACAGGCATCCTTATACAGATACTGCAGAGTGAGGCAGAAAAGTGAGGAGTTAGGGATACTATGCCGTCCAAATGACAAAATCGTCAAACTTTTTTTGTTGGAAACAGATGCAGAGATCAATATGATCAACAAGTGTTTGATTTATTGAGCTTAGCTGATCTTTATATACCCTATTCGGTTACATAACTGTGTGCCCAGGAGGGTGACTACAGTGTATTATTGGTTAAAGGTAGCTGTCCATAAAGCTATTACTAACATATTATTGGCTAAACTACTGAGCCTACCAAGAAACCAAGTTACACTAAAGTTAACTATGTTGACAGTTCTCTTCTGTTGTTTTCCTTTCAGTTGGTACTTGTTTATCTTTCGGCTCTCTGCTTCAAGGTCTTGTTAAAGTTGTTCAGTATCAAGCAGTCTCGCAGCATCCAGTCCTTCTTCTCTGTAAAATGTTCCCCCACTTTTTCTACCAGCGAATCATGAAAAGAATTAATTACTGTAAAATTTAAAAAAAACTCTATGCAAAAAAAGGCATCCTTATCTTGACATAACAAGCACCCTCTTCCCAACCTCTAAGGAACTCCTTTTGTATGAGATGGGCCCCAAATACAAAGTAGTTAATAAGAGCAGCCCAAAACTCAGTTACTTTGCAGACACAGACATTGCTTTTCTTAGTCATGTAGACAGGCAAACTGTCACTGTGGCAATCAGGAAGTTTTTTTCCCTGAATAAACCTGAAAATGTTTCAGTATGTTTGCAGGTATTTTGTGTGCCATTACACAAAAATGAGTTGTCACAATTTTTCTGGATATGGGCTAAATAAGGCAGAATTAATGCAAGTAGCTCTTCTCTCGCTGTTCTCCTCTTCCTCACTCTTTCTCAGCATGTCAAAAATACTGCACTTGTCAAAATTCAATCTTTATTTCCCTGCATAAGCAATTATCCCAGCATTTGGTCCCACTAACCCCTTCTCCAACACATTTCCTGCTTACTGTCCCTTCATTTAATCATCTAAGCCCATTACATCCTCCTACCTCTTTATTCTCTCTAGTCATCTCTGACTGATAGGATTATAGAGAGCACAGAATGATTTACATTGGAGAAGACCGTTAACAATATTGAGTCCAGCTGTTAACCTAACTTGACCAAGTCCACTACTAAATCATGTCCTTTAATGCCAATATGTATCTGTCTGAAAATAATAACAAGTGCATTATGAGGCAATGTAATGATACACAGAAAAGTCAGAGTAACAATCATAAATATGTACTAGCTCAGTTTTGAACTATAGTATATTGGTAAGCAGACTGCAAGCAATATAGTCCATACAGGTTGAGTTTCTCTTTTATTCCTATGCTACTTCAGTGCAATTTTTTAATGGAAAACAGCACTATAATATCTGCTGTTAGTTTGCTCATTGCTTCTTCTTAAAGAATCCTTCTTGTGGTTTTTACATGTTTATATCAGGCAATGCAGTCACCTGTAAAGAGCAGTCCACTGAGTTGCCCAAAACAAAGACCAAATACACAGCCATTTTGCAACCTTGAAGTCCATCACTACGTTACAACTATAAACTTTTTACTATAAAGGCTGGTTCTCAGGGAAAATATTTTGCTTTTGCAAAGAAAGTTTCTGTGAGAGTAGAGGACAGAAATGTCAAAATGGGAAGGAAAGGAATAAGGAAGTTTCATGGAAAATGAGCTATGTTACCATTGAGATCAGTGTTGTGGCTCTTTGTCCTGTGTTTGTATTACTAACCTAGCCCACTAGTCACTGCTAGCAGTCCATGTCAAGAAAATAGTCTACACTTGCAAAGTTTCTTCAGTTTAACACTGTATTTCATACTGCTGCTCCTCATCCTTCTCTGTTTGCCTTTTTGCTATACCTATAGAGAAAGCCATTGTAACCACCTGAGTTTCACCTGAGGGAATGGAGCAGACATTTTTTTGGATAAAAAGAGGAAAACAAGTTTATACTCTGCTCTCCTTTCACTGGACTAATCTCCATTTACTGCTAGTCTTTGTTGAAATAACATAGGATTTTCTTGCAGTACACTAAACACAGATTTGTTCATAGCGAGGAGTCTCATTATTTTACCATTCTAGTTAATGTCCTCATGGAAGGTGCTTATTATTATTGGCTCCACCTTGCCTGTAATTCTGACAAACTAACAGATTGAGGGGACTATGTTGATGTTGCCTATAGCTGTTTGTGGCTTTCCCATCTGAAAGAGTATATTAAAGTTGGATCCAGATTACAAATGTTTAATTTGGCAAAGATATTTGGTGGCCTCTAAGACAAATATTGTGTTATTAATATAGCAGTATCCATAAATGGGACTGGCGACATATAATGCTGTGTCTGTGGATATTTTCAAACTCTGTTTAGGATCCTTAACTAACCCTGTTCTAGGTAGTACAGTTCCACCCCCTCAATACCTAAATGCAACAAAATCAGTTAAGACTGTATTTTTAGTCTTAACTCTAACTTCTCAAGAGTTTGTGGTTTTAAAATGAAACCCTTAGTATTATCTGGACTTTAAATTCTTTTGGGTTCAATAGAAAAGTCAGAGTATTCAGTTTTTCACTTCTGGAATATTTTTACAATGGCACTCAAAACAGTGAAACCTTTCAAGTTTACTCAAGTTGACATGATGAACCATAATTACATTGTTTAGAACAGTTTATTGTATAAATGCAAGCTTAGATTTTTTCAAGTGAATTTTGATCCAATGCCAGAACAGCTCTTTGAACAATTTATGCTGATCTTCGACCTGATGTTCAGAGATCTATAATCTTCATTAAAACCACTGAGCCATTATAATATTGTTACAGAAAGGAGGTGTGGGCCAGAAAGATATGAGTATTGAAGTTAGGAAAAAATTACTGCATGGCAACTGATGTTCAAAAAAAAAAAAGAAAAAAACCCCAACCATAGTTAATATTATTTTTTTACTACCATAGCAAAAAAAAGCTGAATCTCTCTTACAAACTGCATTCTTTAGGGACTGAGTAGAATAGTTGCTGCACTGCAGGGACCACAAATGGGCAGGCATGTATTCTAGGCTTTTGGTGATTCCACCAGTGGCAAGTGGCCAACACCTTTGCCTACACCTTGCCCTTTAAGTATTTGGTATCACAAGACAGATGTTAAATTTAATCCTGAGGGAAACAGATGAGGTCAATCAGTGAAATCACTAAGTAAAAGTCTGCCCTTGCAGGGAATTTCAGCATTTAACAGGTAAAATCATTACTTAGGAACCTACTTAGTTTTGCAAACTTCTCTTTGCTTCTCCTCCTCTATCATACTGGTCTTCTTGTCAAGAACTCTTCTGTGTATGAATGCCATTTTATAAAGTTAGCCAATCATTGGAAGAAAGTGAGGACAAAACCGGACATCCTTACAGAAAACGTTGCATACTTCTGCAAGTAGCCATAAAGCAACTCTTCTGGTAAATGGAACCATAAGTACAAATTAATTATTAAAGGTACATAAATCCCATAGGGTGGAAAAAAAGATTTGTATTGAGTAGTACAAATCTTAAGTATGTCTATAAAGTGTGCACATAATTTTCAGGCTATCAAACATCATGTGCATCCTCTTGGAAATATTTCACACCTCAGGTCTTTTTCTTTGAAAAACTTGCTAGACTGAAAACACAATCATAAAAATAAGACATCATCAATTTTTGTACCTCACATTTTTCTGCAGTGCAAATAAATTATCAGTTTTAGCATGAAACTTCATGGTGAAAAGGAAACAAAAAAGTTCTTGGGGACAATCAGTCAATAGCATGAAAATATTTGCTCTGAGATTTTCTGACAACTGCTGCTACTATGGAAAGAAACTTGGAATATTAGATACTGTGGAAGACCTTCTTCCTCTAAACTCTAAAAGCCTTATCTTGACTGCTACAAAAACTATGCTGCTTATGCAGTTGATATTAAATTTTCAGATATTGTAGTACAAGCATTTATATTTCTCAGCAGAGCGAATGCAGGAAGATCTTCTGTATGTTCTCAGTAGATCAGTTGGTCACCATCCTGATGACACTGAAAGGATTCCACTATTTTGATTCAAATATAAGCACTGGAAAATATGTCTCATCACCATGTCAACAGTGATCAACATCTAAAGAAAAGAAAGATGCACAAACTTTTGTGAATAGCAAGAGTTAAAAAGGGGGAAAAGAAGCAGAGAGGAGTGTCACCTAAAATATCACAGAGCAAAGACCAGATTATGATGCATGTGAAAATTTCAGATTCCTGTTAAACAGCAGATCCATACATGGAGGGAAATGCCAATTCACCTACTGTTAAGGGAAAGCACTGAGCAGCAGCACATTATTTTCACTGGAGAAGATATTAAAAAATATAAACATAAACAAAATTGGTGGATTTTCAGTGTTTCACTGCCATCTATTGGACGGAAGGTGTATGAATATTTTTATAACTTAAACAAAAAAAAGCTAAGAAATGAGCAAAGCAATATCAAATCAGTGTTACCATACTAACATACTCTATGAAAGAAGATGAACACTCCACAAAGTGGGTTAAACATCAAACCCAAATTGTGATTATCTTGTAGGAAATGCAAGAAAAAGCCTTTACACTTGAAACAGGTATGTTAGTAAGTCAAGAAAACGTCAGGCAGTTCTGCTGCCTGGTGAAGCTCACAAAGCCCCAGGAGAATGGGAAAGCAGGGCCTCCTTCCTGTAAACACAGACAAGGCAAAGCATTCTCATTTACTAAGAGATCAAACCAAGAAAACTCAATAATATCAATGGGGTTTATTTATATGTTCTTTTGTTTGTTTATTTTTATTGCATTGCATATCAGAAAAGTTAAATTTTAAAAAACCAACCCCAAAATTCCAATTTTTCACAGACTTCCTTCAGGGCAGACACAGTTCACCCTACCTCTGTTTTTCATTCTTAAGTATAGAATTATGGAAACTTTTATAGATGTAGTTAGACTTGCTCTTTGGTTAGCTTAAGGATCCTTGAGTCTTGCAGAAGTCATGATCATCCTTCCCTCAAGGTAACAGGAGGGAATTCTTAAGTTCCTTTTCAGGACTTTTTCTTTATTCTGTTTTGCAACACTAATTTTGCGAGTATTCTACCTAAAAGTACCTCTTCTTATTTAGGCAATCTAGAATTACATATTCTTTGCCAATAAATATAAATTGGGAGCAATACTGCTATCTGTTACTTAAAGTCATTATTCTCAAACTAGTGGAGACTGTGTGTCTCCTAAATTGTGCTCAGCAAAGAACTACTTTTTTTTTTTTGGTATTTGCCTCATCTCCAGGTTTCCCTAGGCTTGAGTTGTCACTAAACTACTAGATACAGGTGGGAGATGTGAAGTATGGAAATAAACATATTTTCTTTGCCTTGAAGTCTGCTGCATTTTGAGCTCAGTTTCAAATGTTTAATCTGGTAATGTTTTGTGACATTCATAGTGACTTTGTCTTTATTTTGAGCACTATGCCTAAAGTGGTATAGAAACTTGCTTTAATCTTGCAGAAAAGCTCAGCAATCGAGCTTAAGTTTACGCCACGAACTTCATACCAATCTGTGTGTAACCACTACTCTGATGTATCTATTAAAGTGGGTATCTACTATAAAATTAAGTTCCTGACCAGTGATGGAGCTATAAATATTACAGAAAAATATTCCCTAAATACTAAAATACTGCAAGCAATCTTAAAAGGTTTCAGTTACAGTATTTCCTGCAGATAAACAATTAAGCCTGCCTTTTAAGGCTCCAATTGGCTTTTGGCAGATGACAGAGAAATGATGTGGTAAAGTGAGACAAATAGGCTTCTGGAAAGAGGAGTATCCTATCCAGTATTCCAGCGTTTGTTGGCAGAACTCTACTTTGAGCTCCAGGTAATGGCAGAGTCACTGAGCCACCCAGATACTTCACAGGTCAAGGAAGAAAATTGTGAGGTACTTGCTTCTGATGTGGGAGAAAAATCAAAAGGCAAGAGGAGCCCTAAATACTTTTTCAGAGTTTTAAATATATGTTTGGTATATTTTCCTGACCTAAGAATTTAGGTAATTATCAGACTTATAAAGGAATAGGAACTAGAGCTCAGTAGGACTTGATGACAAGTGTGATAGTCTGTATATGTTTTATTTACATAAGTACAGCTGTCAAAAAGATAGCAGAAACTATTGCACAGTATATGAAGGATAGCTTAATTTACCAAGGTTTGATTCAACAGAGACACACAAACAACACTGTAAAATCAGACAGTAAAATAGAATACAACAGTACTAATGCTATTGAATAAGAAACTGGATTAGGAATTGCAATCCATAACAGGCTGGCATAGAAAATAATTTAAATTTTCTCTGCTTCCTAAAAAAAATACTTCCAATGTACCATACACAATCTTCCCTCCACTGTTTTGCATATATATACAGGAAACTTGTCTACTTAGAGAGAACTATGGTAGTATAGAGAACAATGAAATACTGTAGAGAATAATGAAATACTGAGAAACACACCAAATATGACTATCCTTTTATCCAGTATTCCCTGGCACTCCAGGCAGGATTAATCTCTGTGTAGCTCATGCTATATGTAACTTACTGCAGAATGGATATTGGGGTAGCCATTTATCTGCCTTTTGCTGTACTATTTTCTGTTTTTTGAGGCAACTCTGAGGATGAAGATGTTCAACAGGTACAGTCTGTGCTAAGTATTCTCTTCCAGACACAAGCAGAATGCTTTCTTCATTTGCCATTTAGAAGAACTATTTGTATATTCACCAGGGAAACAATTTTCATTTGGAAAATTAAAAGTAATCACAATTAAATATTTAATTGAAGTGGCCAGAGTGGCTGGTATTTAAGGTGGGGGAAGAAAATCCTAAAACATATGTTCTCATACTGAAAGTAGGTATTGATATACATTCAGAAATTTCTGTTTTGTTTTCAAATCAACCTATAAGTTAAAAGTACTTTTCAGCCCAGAAGGCCAACCATATCCTGGTCTGCATCAAAAGAAGCATGGCCAGCAAGTCGAGGGAAGTGATTCTGCGTCTCTATTTGTCTCTCATGAGACCTCATCTGTAGTATTGTGCCCAGTTCTGGAATCCTTAACACACAAAGGATATGGAGCTGTTGGAATGGGTCCAGAGGAGGGCTACAAAGATGATCTGAGGGCTGGAGCACTTTACCTGTGCGAACAGGCAGAGAGAGTTGAGGCTTGTCCAGTCTGGAGAAGAGAAGGCTCAGAGGAAATCTTAGAGTGAGCTTCCAGTACCTAAATAGGGTCTACAAGAAAGCTGGGGAGGGACTATTCATAAAGCCTTGTGGTGATAGGACAAAGGGGAATGGATATGAGCTGGAGAAGGGCATATTTAGATTAGACGTTAGTAAGGATTTCTTCACCATGAGAGTGGTGAGACACTGGCACAGGTTGCCAAGGGAAGTTGTGGCTGCCCCCTCCCTGGAGGTGTTCAAGGTCAGGTTGGATGGGGCCTTGGGCAGTCTGATCTAGTGGGATGTCTCTGCCCATGGCAGAGGGCTTGGAACTAGGTGATCTTTGAGGTTCCTTCCAACTCTAACTATTCTATAATTCTATGATTCTGATTCTATGCTGCTATGATAAGATGATGTTTGATTTTTTTAATCGAAGTAAGACACTTCAATCACCTTCTATAATTATATTTCATTTAAAAAGTTTTGTATGATGGATCATTGCGTTATTTCAACATTTGTTTCACTTTGAAACAGAAAAGATCTTGATACTGTGGGAATTTCTCGTGCAGTTCCCTTTCCTCCCTGTAGGCTAGTAAACCAGAAACCAGGCTCATAAAAGTGGAAAACACAATGTACATCTAGGGCATGACATGCCTTTGTTTCCAAGTCTGCCCACGACATTCATTTGGCAGTCTGAAGGTTTGCTGTGCCCATTACACTGCAGCAAGAAGTCAGTGCAATCAGACTGTCAGAATGACAGGGACAGAGCTATGCAGAAAGACATAACAATGGGAGGTCAAAATCCCAACTTTTCAATCAACTCTGCACAAGCACTGAAGCACGGCCAGTGTAAAGGAAGCAGAATGTTTTCACATTAATTATTGGCTCCTGTGTCAGTACTCAGTGTCTCACTGGTACTGTCCACCCAGTTAGCGCTCATCGTGAATCAAGGGTAAATCCTAATGGTGTGACTGTGAGGGTGGGTTTTGGGACAGCTCATTCTCTCTTAATAGACGGAGAGCACTCTATTGCTATCACAGCAACCATGGTACATGCAGAAAAAATGCATCAGTCCTTTAGAGGGATAGAACACTCATAGTGACAAAACTAGAAGCTCTTAAGGTCTTGAACAGAAATAAGAGATATTTAGTCCCATGCACTGAATAATAAATTCATACATTCAAACTGTCTTTCATGCAAAAGTAAAAGACTGCTTTTTCATGGTGTATTTGTGGCAACACACCTCACTCCCACACGTCAATCTGGAGCCAACAGATTCACTCCTAGCAGAAATATGAGCCTTCAGAAGTATCATATTCATAGATGCATCTATGCCATTGAACAGAGAACATAATTTCAAAATAACTATTTCCTTTGGATCAAGCATTTTGAAAATATCCAAAGAAAACTTTTGAAAACATACAATATTCACATTTGGAAAAGAAATAGTAAAAAATTATTCTTTACATCCAGAACAGAAGCTAGCAGTCACTGATGATAGACATGATCACTTCTTCCTCTCCCATCATAGCACACTCCACATATCCAAAGTTCACTAGCCAAGAAGTAAACAGCCTCTCATTGTTTCTACTATACTTTGGCCCTCTTTAAATAGCTTATTCAAAAGGATTGAATATTACAGCCTTCTTGCCTGTGTTCTCCTGACAGTGAGGTTATGTCTATTTACATGTGCTGGAGATTGGAACATTACCAGTGGAGTTCTTTCAAAGGTAAGCTTCCTTTTGCTTCCTGCAAAATTTCTGCTGGACTGAGTCCATGGCTAAGAGGAGTTTTGTGATGTTTCATACTCTCTGTTTTTTCAGAAGGAAAGCACAGTACTGACGTGTTCTTAGTCCTTTTCTTCATTGGCCTCACACAATGAATTAAAGCTTTTACTTACAAATTTAGGACTGCATCTGGACATCCCAGATAGTGATGAATAGCATATTGATGGATTTGATAAAGCTAGTAGCATATGCCCCTTACAAATAAAGTTTAATGGTCACATGAAGAAATGCACCCTTATATGCATAAACTCCCCTCTATAAAGAAAGGTACCATCTACCTTAATAGGTACATATATTCTACTGGTTTCTTGATGTACCTAACTAATTTTTAACTCATTCAGGGAAACAAAAATAGATTCTTGATCTATATCCACACTACAATAAGTGTAGGTCATGTTATCAGACCTGATGCTGCTCTAAATATCTACCTGAGATACAGAAAGTAAAGAAATTGAAGGACGCAAGTGACAAAACTATGTAAGAGCTCAGTACAGTTAAAGAATATACATTTCTCTGTAAAAGCAGCTCAAGATAGATGGGCTAATGTGTTAACAAATTTTGCAAGTCAGCAGTTTATAAAAGACTGAAGGTCAGTATTGTAAAGCAAACCGTATATATCTTTGACGCTGTCTTTGGAAAGAATTCAGAAAATTCAAAGAAAGGCTGAAAAAGCCTAATTAAAATTAAAATGAGGTGAGTCATATTCTGAATTTGAAACAAACGTAAATCACATTATTGTTCAGATAAAAAAAAGTTGACAAGTTTATATGTCATATGGCTCTTCACTTGCTCAGAAATACAAAATTACCAAAATACCCCAGAAACTCTGCTTCTACATTATTTTGAGCCTGATAAAAAAATTCAGTGTCCAAGATGTCTGTCCTTGTAGAAATTTCAGCCTGGGTTTACAGGCCACAAGGTTCACTTTATTTGCATATGTACAGTTAATTATCTCAGCGGTTAATCTTATATGAACCTAAGTGAACCTATGAATGCCTTGGGTTATTAGAAAGTGAGCTGTTTGATCTAAAATGATTGCTTTTCAGTGTAAGTATTAGGTGAACCTGAGCCAGCAACGTTCACTCACAGGGCAGATAGTCAACCATATCCTGGGCTGCGTCAAAAGAAATGCAGCCAGCAGCTTGAGGGAGATGATTCTGTCCTTCTACTCCACTTTGGTAAGACTCCGTGTGGAGTACTGTGTCCAGCTCTGGATTGCTCCATACAGGAAAGTCATGGACCCACTGGAGTGATTCAGTGCTTTTCCAGAACTCAGTATTCTATCGCTGATAATCCTGGTATTAGGAGGAATAAACCATGGAAGCACCAATTAATATATACTCTAGATAATATATATGCTTAAACATGCTTATACATATAATAAAACCACTTGAATTATGTTTCAGTTTTTCTGATGTGAGAACCTTTTGTATCCACGTTGGTTGGCATCTTCTACCCCATTTAATTACTAGGTGAGAACACAAGAATCACAGTGATAGGTCTATCTAACCTGGATAGAGATTAAGATTGGATTGAGAGAAAGATAAAACCTGGACAAGCCCAAACAATTCTTCTTCCTAATGTTATGTCACTTTCCAATTATTTTTTGCATCAGGAGGTGGTTTTTTAGTACTACTTTGTTTTTAGTAACATCCAGCCTCTAGTATCCAGAATTGCTTCAACAGAGGAGGCTATAGGATAACTACCTACTGTGATGAAGAGCCAGAAAGCTACTGTTTCTTTTGTTATTTCACTCTTGGTTCCTTGCAGCTCTCTTTGATTCTCCTCCTTTCCTCAGGTCTTTTACTGGAAGATAGAGAGTGGACAGCTGGTCCATATGTATCCTTTTCATGCTTTTTGTGATTTTGCTGGATTATGCTGCTTCATACTTCAGTTATCTACTTTAATGGAACAGTGAAGAATGAACAACTGAATTAGCACTGGAATGAAGAGGAACACGAGAATAATTATGCTGTAGGCCCATAACTTTCCTACCCTTTACAAACAGCAGTTTCTGTGGTTTATCAGGGTGAAATCTAAACACTTTTCAGTATGAGTATGAAAGATAAACTGAGTTTTCAAGAGAAAAGAGGGTAGACAACTTAATTATCATTTGTGCAGCAAAGTCTACCCTGCTGTCAAAATAGCTACATTTTTTTTCCCTGAAAATACTCCCTTCATAATAACTTATAATAAGCCTAGACAGGAACAAAGCAAAGAAAAATTTCATGCCCTAAAGTCAAGCAATAAAATAAACAATAAAATACTGGTGACCACACAGCAAACAGGCACCCTAAGTTATATTATGATCATCTGTTAAAGGAAAGACATACAAAAATTGCATGAGAATGAACATAACAAGGTACATCTACTCCAAGATCCTGTTTATGAGAGCACATACCTAAAGAAGGCTAATTGGACTGAATAAGCAAGAAGAGATAGCAGTAGGTACTACAGAATTACCTTAAAAATGTATTACTCTTGTTTTTCAAAGGTCTAGAATCTCTGCTCCCATTAGATTTTTGAAGCTGAGCTAGTTTTTAATATATGTATATATATATCAGCCCTTCATATGTGTTCAGTCTCCCATGTAAGAAATAAGCTGGAGCCCTTTAAATTGTGGATGAGGAATTATTCTGAGTAAATACTGCTGTTTAATTTCCATGAATGCAAGTAAGTCACATGGTCATGTAGTGGAAGTTTCTTTGAGTGTAAGAGTGAAAGTGAATTCAGCCACACCTGTTTGCGATGAAGACAAGGAGGAGGAAAGTTTGGTTTTGAGCATATAAAGAAATGGCACAGTTACATTGCTATGGAAAAGAAAAAGGATTAAGGAAAAACACCACTGAGTAGAATTAGGACAGTGACCAGAAAGATTTCCTAACACACTGACTACTTCTGCATCTTGATGAATGGTGCTTATGTACTGCGGACTAGGCACATGAGTGGTCAACAGCAATGACTTGTTCACTGACAGCAGTATGGAATAGATCTGGCTCACTCATAGTAGTGGGAGGCAAGTGGTCTGCTGAGGATCTAACTTCAATATATATACAATATATACTCAGGAATAAAAGAAGTTTTTTGAGACAAAACAAGCAGGAACTGCTACAGACTGGAGCAGGAAAAATTCTGAACAACAATCCAGAAGCCAGGAGAGTGGGAAATTCAACATGGTACATAAACAAAAATAAACCACACAAAACTCAAATTGCTGTTTATGTAACCCATGATGGCAACTAATTGTTTGTTAAACAAATAAAGCTGAGAAATAATTTGGTGATTTTTCATGCTGGACATTCACTGATTTGTTACTTTTCCTGAACAGTCTACATCTGCTATAAAGGAACTGTTGAGAAAACTTTGATAAGTTTTCTACTGTATTTCATGTCGATGTTGAAATAGTTTGCTAAATGGCTATTCATATAACCAAATCATGTGCTTGAAAAGGATATTGTGTATTTTTATTCATCATTACTAACAGTTGTGATAATATTTATAGCAATCCTTTCCATTACTCAAAGGAAATACCTATTGATTGGAATCTGTTTAAACTAGGCCAAAGGAGAACTGGAGCTCTACTAGGAGGGGACATCCAAAATCCTGATAGTGAGTCATGCCCTTTTTATAGGAAACAGGTCTTTGTGATCACATGTTTTTCTGTTCCCTCTTTACAGTAACTGTTTGCATTTGACAAATATTAAAAAAAGGATCCTCCAACTTGTATTAGCAATGAAGATATACCTATGGCACTGTCACATGCTGTGGTGCCTCTGAATGACTTCAAAGTTATTCCGTCCCTAAAGCCAACAGGAACTGTAGTCATAGAATACATGGCAAAAAAGATTAAGATACATGAAAAAATAGGACCATATGGCTGTAGCTGTGTATAGTTCTTTTCCACAGGTAATTCTTCCCTATTTCCAACAGTAAAAGATGGGCTATTTTTCCTAAGAAAACTGAAGAAGGTAGAATAAATCAACAGCATCAGCCTACCTTCTACGAGATAGCTGCTAAAAAAGCCTGGCATCTTCTAATTTTATTCATAGACAAGAATGTCTTTCAGAAGGAATTTGACAGCCTCTGCAAATTTCAAGACATTTTCAAGCTGTGTTTGGTCTCTGTTCTCTGTGTTTCTCCTTCCAAATACATTCTTTCTTAAAGATAACTGACACTGAAATACAAAGGAAGGAAAGAAGGGAGGAAGGAAAGAAAGAAGGAAGAAAAAGAAGAAGGAAGGAAGCAAGATCTGATTTTGGTTATGACTCAGAGGACCCCTGAGAAAGAAAGAAAGGGAAAACCCTTAAATCCATAAAAATAAAATAAATCTTGGCTCAGTCATATCCCAGAAAATAGATTCAGGTACTAAAATAAGCATAATTATCTGAAGTACTTTTGCTTTTATCATTTAATCTGGTTTTAGAAGTTCGGTATTATATATTTATTTCTAAGTGTTTAGACATTTTATTTACTCTTTAGACATTATATATCAAATAGAAATCTTTTCCTTGAGCAGAGCATTTCCCTACAGAGCAGAAGGGCATCTGAGATGCAAGATGCTGAATTTGTTTTCTTTTAAGATTATGCTCAGAATTCCCATTGTAGCTTATGAGACCTGAGTGCTCTTAGCTCCTGGCAAAAAGTACTGCTACTATGCAAATGTTAAGTTTCATCTCTGCAAAGTTGTTCACTTGACCATTTTCAAAACAAACAAAAAACCCCAACTATAGCAGCTTTCTCATATGTATAGTGGAAGTAGCTGCTGCATTGCAAAAAGGGAGTTTTCCTCTCAATAAGAATATTTTGACTCTTCTGTCTTGTGAGGTTTAGTTTATGTAGAGAGAGGTTCATCAAGTTGTATATTAGATCTTGACGGAGCGATTCTACTTGTCAGATTTTTAAAGTTCTGTGCACTACTTTTTTTTCTTTTTCAACAGAAAATTATTGAATATTCTAACTATTTTTTAATTACAGAAATCATAGAATAGTTTGGGTTGGAAGGGACCTTAAAAATCATCTAGTTCCAATCCCTCTTGCCATGGATGGGGACATCCCACTAGATCAGACTGCCCAAGGCCCCATCCAATCTGGCCTTGGACAACTCCAGGGATGGGGCATCCACTGCTTCCCTGGCCAACCTGTGCCAGTGCCTCATCACTCTCATAATGAAGAAATTGTTCCTAATGTCCAGTCTAAATCTGCCCCTCTCCAGTTTATAGCCATTCCCCCTCATCCTATCACTACATACCTTTGTAACAAGTAAAGTGAAATAAGATAGCTAAATGGCAGTTCTCAGCAAGGCATTCAGAAACTATGTTCTGAGAAGGGCTTCTCAGATGCTGTGGTGTTAGTAAGCTGCTGGACATTGTTTGTTCCTTGCACTATTATGTGATGCAAATCTGTGCTTTGCAATATTTTTCTCCCTTGGGTGTCTTCTAAGTTCTTTACTGCATCTTTTCCTTTCAGTTTTCTTCCCTGTCAGTCTGTTTGGTGTGACTGCTTCCTGCTTTCCTTCTTATTTTCTTTTCATCTTGATTTCTTTTTCTCTGTGTAGAGACATACATATAGCTTGACAGATCTTTTCCCAAAGCCACATTTGCATATTCCAATAGGTTTTTGCTTAACTTTGAATTCCTGACTCCAATCACTTTCTGATCTCATACAACAAAATTGACCAGAATCTGACATGCAGTGGAGGATGACTTGTTGGTTTAAGAGCATCAGGAAAAAACTCCTCAGTTTCTCCCAGTTCTTATAAGTGTCATGAAATTTATACCATTCATGTGCTTTATTTTCTTGGAAATGAAATATTAATCATAATTCTGAATGGCAACTGTAAAACTTGTTTAAATAACAAGATTTTTTTGGTATACTTTTAAAGATAGCTTCCTGCCTTATTCAGATGAGGTCTTTCCCAAGCCCTGAGGCTTGCATATAAATCTGAAATCCAAATTCTTACGTGAATATGAATTTCCAAGATAAGATCACAAAGGATATTAGCTGTCTAGGAATTTTTATTGCTTCATTTATCTTGTTCCATTTCACACTGTCTAAATCCTTTGTCCTGATTTCTCTCATCTGAATNACAAGAGGGAATGGCCTCAAGCTCTGCCAGGGGAGATTTAGTCGAGACATCAGGAGGAAGTTTTTCACAGAAAGGGTCATTGGGCATTGTAACAGGCTGCCCAGGGATGTGGTTGATTCAACACCTTTCCTGGAGGTGTTTAAGGCATGGGTGGACGAGGCGCTGAAAGGCATGCTTTAGGGTTTGATAGGAATAGTTGGACTCGATGATCTGATGGGTCTCTTCCAACCTGGTGATTCTATGATTCTTCTGTAAATGTAACTGACAGTACTAGGAGAGGAGTTCAGTTCTCTACAAGAAATTACTAAAGTTAACTACATATTTGGAGGCTGGGGGAAGTCTGGAGACCATGTGCTGGACTTTCCTGGATCAATCTGTCTCTGCCTTTGTCCCACTGAGACTACTTCTTGCTTCCAACATTTGCAGTTAAGGGGAATTTGTATTTTCACACAGCATTACTAGCAGTTGTGAATATCTTTCCCATTATTTCATTATTTCAAAGAAATATCTATTGATCAGAGGCTGTTTAGTCTTTTGAGACTCTGTTGGAGAACATCCAATCTGGTGATAGTGAGTTATGCAGTTACACTGCCATAGTTTCTAACGAAGAAGTTCCTTTGTGAAATCAGCACTAACAGCATGACTATGGATGTTGTTTGTCTGGTTTGGAAGAGGAGCCATAGTGCTGGAGTTAGTCAAGGAGTCACTCACACAACTATGTACACCCAGGAAAACTGAACTTCCACAGGAGCTGTGATTACCAGACTTGAAGTACGGACAGAAATGGTGTCCTCAAGATGTATTCACCTGTTAAGGAAATATCTCACCTGTTAAGGAAATGGCAGAAGACATTTCTGCCATTAACTTTAGCAGACATCCCCCTAACCTTAGGGGTCAGCACTTTGCTCATCCATTTGTCACCATTGACTTTTGGCAGTAGGAGATGGTTTAGGGGCTGTGTCTGCCTTCCTCTGCCTTTTCTCACCAGAGTTGTTCATCTCTGTCTACAAAGATAGGGCTCATGGCTCCAACCTAGCCTACCAGACCCAACTTATCATGTGTTCCCTTCCACAGTATCCCCTGTCTGAAGCACCTTCTCTAGGAGAGAAGCACCTCCTCTTCCCTCCATTGCTAATGTGTGTACTTTTGAGTGGCACAGACATCCTCTGTATGTTCAGCTAACACTAAGGTGGTTTTATTGACATTATTGTAATATTTATTACTTTCCCTTGTGTTTTGAAACTTGGAAATTAGTGATTTGCTATAAGATTTTGGTTTTACAGCCATAAAGAAAAGAATATCTCTAGGCCATATGGTTCTAAAGGGGCAAAATCAATTAATGTCTGACTCACGGCATTTTATAAAATTTGTTTGTTTTGGGATTGACTGGGAGATCTGCAGGAATACAGGCTTCTGGCTAGTTGTAGATCATATTAAAGCTCAGGAGGACCTCAGACTTGATTAGGAACAAACTCTGAGAAACAGATACAACCTCAGGATGGTTGAAACTGTAAAATGGAATAAACAGATATAGATGTCCTGGTAAAGAGATTCTCTGGTATGTATAAAGCCCAGAGAACTTTCTATCTTCTCTTCTGTAGATGCATGCAAAAGTTCTTGTGCACTTGCTTCAAAATCTTCTACACAAAAAATGGCAGGTTGTGTTGCAGCCAGGCCTTGAGAAATATCAAAGTATCTGCTTATTATACGTTTAGCAATAGTTTTTTCCTTATTGTAGCCAGTACAGTGTAGTACTGCAGAACAGATCTTATTATGAACTAGTTCATATTTTTGTAAGTGATTAAAAAAATTAATCTAGAACAAAGCAGATATATTAATATTCCTCATTTTTAGATTTTAAAAAATTGTCCCACAATAGGCAGGTTTGCCAGAAGAGGGAGCAATGTACCTACGGAGACACGGTGTTCCAGCAGTCTTGCTTACATTTGAAAAACCTTCTTATTTAATAACTGAGGGAGGAATGGGATTTCTCCTCTTGCCTTTAGAAATCTGGTATTTGTCACACTTTCTTTTGGGTTTAAGAGCAGGAATACAGAAGGAAGAGAAGTGGGAAATATTTATGCAAGTGAAGAAAACCGTTTGTGAGGTAATCTTCAGTTAGATCTTGAGGAAGAAATGTTTGCTGCAGCTGAAGTCTTGATGGCTGGGAGGCCTGGCAGTGAAAGCTGAAATTAGTGAGAGCAGAGCCTTCATAATTTGCTGTAGGCAATTCTCTAACTGTTTTCCACACTAGTTACTAGGGTTAAGCTAAATGTAACAAAAGGGCATGTTGTTTGGTCAAGTTTCTTGCACAAATTTCTTGTATAGAGCAGAAAAATTGTCATCATATGAATAAAGGAATCACTATTTCAAAATCTAGGAGCAGGAGGAAAACAATGTGCATTTTGCTTTGCATTTGAATGCATTTCACATTATACTTTGCTTAGTTGATTTTCTTGACGTTGTAAGTGATATTTGTATTTTACTTTTATTGAATATTTCTCCTTCATATGAAGAGCCTCTCAAACACACATGCAAGCACATTGCCTTGAGTGACCCCCATCAGGTTAATATGCACAATTTTTCCACTTGTGTCAAGTGAAATTCTTCCAACACGAGTCTGAAGGGTTTCATTAAGAACATTTATTGGCAGGCAAAGTTATTAGTACACTTTGAAAAAGTCTGTTTTGCATCATTAAGGACATGTCCATGTATTTATATTTTAACGTTTATGTATTGACGGTGTTCCTAATGATGGACGAACTGCAATTCTTACTCATGTGAGTGGCACTTTGGAACTTTTGCAGTAAAATGGCATAATTCATACAAGTAAATGCTGCCTTTTAGAGCCCTAAATGCTTTACCAAGGTCCCAGTCTTGGCAAAGTTTATCAAGGAAAATAGTCATTACTCAGCATAGGGAGTACTTTAAAAAGTGAGTGTGTTCATAATTTTATCCTCAGTGGATCTTAATTAATCTTAATCAGTGCAGATGAGAGAGCTGATACTTTCATAATATAAGACCTCTGAGGTGTTGAACTATCCCTTGTAATCACTGGGAGCTGAAGAAATTCAGCACTGCTTAGAATTAGCCTCATATTTGGAAACATTTACATATTAGGCACATTGAAACTATTAATCAGAACTGAAATAGATAACTTCGTGCTCTGAAGAGATGTTCCAATGGAGAAAAAAAAGACATCCTAAGATCCAAATAAGGCTAGCCATAATTTTCTTCTCCATTTTACAGCCTTTATTCAGGCTGCTACCCCAACAGCTAATTGATTTACACCATGCTAGAAGGGTCAAGACTGTGCTAAATGTTCAGCATGCACCATTGCCTCCTGCCATCAGAGAAACCTCAGATGGGAGGAGTTGTAGTTTTTGTCAAGTAGAAATATAGTACTGAATGCACATCACTCTCAATCTCTCCCTGTGCTTTTTCCAGATGCAGCAACACCAGAATATGAAGGTGGCAAAGTTAGGAACCACAAAGTGGAGTGCCAAGCCAGATAATGATGGGTGAATAAAAGCCAAAGGACACTGAGCCAAAAAGGAGGCTTACAGAGCAAATAGTGCTAGTCAATTAATTAATTTTGAAATGTGTTTTATGTGCTGTAGGACAGTCACTGAAATTTGGCAAAAGACACTACAAATGGATGAGTAACCTTTTCACTTCCAGTGCATGTTGAGCTAACAGGTATTGAAATTCTTCAACAAGACAGACATTTGAGTGTTAGTATTTGCAGTAAAAGCCTGTGTAACCAAGACAATCGCAACAGCATTCAGACATGGGATCGGAAGGTAGGTTAAAGTGAAGCTGTAACTGCGCATGTGTAGATAAGATACCTTTTGTCAGTCCAGACCTAGTAAAATCTGATACTATCCTTTCTTATCTCAATTCAGGCAGCTGGGACAAAGACTGCCATAGAAGTAAGATCTACCAAGTGAATGGGCTGGGTGATGTATTTTTCCAAAAAGTAAAGCAAAAAAGAGATTTTCTTTACAAATAAAAAACCATCAAAGACACTGAAATAATGTGCAGCTGTTACAGATATTAAAACAATATATAGATGAGAAGACCTGTTGTCTGTTAAGGCAAGAAAACAAGTAAACATCATTTTATTGGGTCCATGTGCTTTTCTAAGTTTTCCATATTTTCTTCTTGGTTCTGTGAGTCACATTACAATGGACCATAGGCAAAACATGACATTGCTACCTGCAGACCAAGAACTAAGTATGTTTTAAACACTCAGACTGTTCAAATTGATGTTACATGTACTGCTGGAAGTGTATGAAAACATTTGTTCATGTACATGTATATGTAGGCAATTGTGCAAAGTCTGCCATGCTCTCTTCCCTATTATCTATCTACATTTAAGAAGAACAATTTCTTTAGGATGCCACTCAGTGTTTACCACAGCCTTAGGAATGTGGCAAACCGAACTTTAAAATATCCTTTTGATAGATACACAGATAAAATTATTCCTTTCCACAAACTTGGATTTAAAAAAAACCACCTATGGCAGCACCTGGGAAATCTGTGTAACAATTTGCTAACTAACTGATCTAATTCCATGCCTAATATACTTCCCTTACGGGCCTTAGACTAACACCTTCCACACACTGATTTTTTCTAAAAGGAGAGGAAGAGCTTGCTGCTTTGAAGGAAAGATGTCCAAGTATTGTCTATAGCTATATTTTGAGGCACTTGCTATGATTAATCTTTCTCCTCAAAGCAGTGCTATTATCCTCAGCCACACAACAGTTGATTGAGAAATAACTAATCAGCAGAAATTGCAGAATACGTGTACACACGGACTCTGACAGAATTTCAGTCATGACAGGACTGGCTGGTAGCTTTCACACAAGGCAATCGGAGTTAGTGATAGTTTTGCCTTTTGGTTAGATAATGTCAGTCTTATTTTAAAAAGAAACCTGAAAAGGATCCCCAGGTTGATATACTACAAACATCTGGAATGATGCAAAGTCACAGAATTTCTTTTATAAATTGCTGATACTCTGACTTAAAATACTGAGGATTGGCCTTGATAATTTACTAAAAACTACTTGGTAATCTAATGTTTGTGGTTAAAACCTTTTTCTAATTTCTAGTCTCAGTACTGTGATGTCTGATTTACGACTTTTGGTTCACCACTGTCCTATAGTTTAAACAACTGTATTATCTTCCTTGTGTTGAATGAAAAAAAAACATCCTCAAGATATTTTTACAGAGAATATCTTAGCCTTTGATTTCTTAAAATAATCCAGTTGCTGTCACTTGTTATATAAAAGGTTTTTATTTTTGTGACCTTACTAGCAGACTTTCTGTGCTCTGTCCTATTTTGAATACTTCTTCCTTGGCCATGGACAGCTAATATTGTGCATGGAGACCTACCAGTTATTCATATAAAGGTACTATTATTTCATTCCTTCTTAGTGGATATATCCTTCCTTGCCTGTTTCACAGACACATCACATCATTCAGGTTTCCTGTGACTGATCAACATACACACGTTCTCCTCCTCCTCTGTCATTCTTAACAGATCAGCTCCCCAGTTTATAGCAGAGATTCTTGTTATTAGTCACTAAGTGCATGACCTTTTACTTTACACTCTTGAATTTCTTCCTATTTCTGTTACTTGGGTCCTCAAGGACATTCAACTTTTGTTTTAATCTCTTCCTTATCCAACTCAAACACTACTTTCCCACAAAGCACATTGCAATACAGCAGGCTGTCCTGAAGTTTGAATATAATTTGGTTGAAGTCCTACTTGTTTCTGTGCTCTCATTTTCCATTAATCATCCTGTCTTTGCCCTATATTGAGTATAATTACTGTTACTGAGAAGGAAAACAAGAATGAAAACAGATTAATATTTTGATTATCTTTAAACTGTACGTAGTCATCACAGTAAGGCATAGTGATCTTTATTCCTTGACCTCTTTTCACACACAGAGACATCTGACAAACCTGCTATCAGTTTTATTATTTTTTTCTTTAAAAATGAATCTTAGTTTAGCTTTCAAAAGTCCTAAGTTTATCTCTGTATATGTCTTGGTTTTCTATGCAGAGGTGTCTTTACTGACTTTGCTGCTATATAATTAATCCTACTATACCCCTTTTTTTTTGCTTGCCTGAAAGTCCCAGACATGGGACTTTCACATGGGCAAACACAAGACTTCCAGTACTTCTCACTGATTTCCTTAATTTCTCAGTTGAGCAGAGTTCACCCACTGACACAAGTCATGGGCAACATTCATGACTCCTGTGTTTAGACAGACCTTGAGAGTTATGAGAGTCCATGTGGTGTACATAGGATGTTGAGATGCATTTGCTGGGGGACTTCTTGTGAGACCCTGCCCTAACAATAGTTTTGGGATTTGCAGGTGTAAGATTGTAGTAACAAAGAGAACAAGAGAAAAGTAAGAATACTACCAGAGAAGCTCTGGAAAGCACCAGTCAGGTGACTTGAGTGATGTTGCTGAACTACATGTGAAAAGCAGGCTGCTGAATCACAGGTGGAAAGTCCTTTGTATTACACATGGTAAGGCATTTAAGCCAGTGTGCAACACAGATTTCTGTTAGTCTTATTGTATCCAGTTTCCTTGTTATGCAAATACTTTGAGACTACTCATTTTACTACTAAAACTTACTGTTATAGAAATATTTCAGTATTCTTTTTCCCCAAAAACCAATCTATTTCTAGCACAGTAAAGTACAATAATCTCAGTAAATACATTGGTTTTGTTGTCATTGATATTAGGACACATTTTCATCATGCTATCTCTTCTCTTATTCTTCAGTAATTCTTTTTCTATTGCTACATCTCCATCCATCTTATTTTCCTTCATCTGTGCACTAAACTTATATGTGAATTTATAGAAGTTTCTTCAAAGTGCCCCCTCTCCTTTTAAAGTTTCCTTTACCAGTAGTTCCATTATTGCTACCAGGAGACCCATTCTCCAAGTGCTCAAGCAGACAAGATTTTCTTTTCAATGAATACCTTCCATTTGCCGACGATTCCAACCTCTTTCCTCACTTAGAATCACAAAATCACAGAATAGCTGAAGTTGGATGGGAGCTCTGGATATAATTTGATCCAACACACCTGATCAAGCAGGGCCACCTACAGCCAGCTGCTCAGGACTGAGTCCAGATGGCTTTTGAATATCTTCAAGAAGGAAGGCTCCACAACTTCCTTGGGCAACCTGTACCAGTGCTTGAATACCCTCACAGTGAAAAATATTTCCTGATTATCAGAGGGCACCTCTTACATTTCAGTTTGTGCTCATTGCCTCTAGTATTGTCACTGGGCACCGCTGAAATGAACCTGACTCTGTTATCCTTGCATCCTTCCTTCAGGCATTTACAGACAATAATATAAGACTCCCCAAACCTTTTATTTTCCAGGCTGAACAGTCCCAGCTTATTCAGTCTTTCCTTATAGAAGAGATGCTCCAGTTCCTTAATGATTGTAGTGGCTCTATGTTGGACTCTCCCTAGTATGTCTATATCTCTCTTCCAGAACTGGACTCATGACTTCAAGTGTGGCCTCACCAGCGCTGAGTAGAGGGGAAGGAAAATATTCCTCAGCCTGTTGGTGATAATTTGTCTAATGTAGTCCAGGATACCATTGCCATTTTTTTCTGCAAGGGGACATTGCTGGTTTTTGTGTTCATTTTATATCATGTACTCATCCCTAAACCTATGTTTTATTCCTCATGCATTCTTATAAATTATTTGGAATACTTCTTGATTTTTGACAGTTGAATTTATTATTGCATTTACAACATTCCCATTCATAATTTTTTTCACTCTAAAATTTAATATCCTCAGTGTTTGTGTAATAACTGTATTTCTGTCTACTGTATTTTCTTTACTTTTCCCCAATGGATGTTTCCTTTTGCTGAATAACTTTACTTTTCATGATAAATGTCCCATGATTTTTCTACTTGCAACCAATCTTGGTCAATTTTTATTTTTAATTTAATTCTTTATTTTTGGAACTTCAGCATGTCTACACTAATGCTCTTCCCAGTTTTCAAAAACAGCATTTTAAATTCAATAGAATGACAAAGAGTCCAGCATCATCCAAATTTCTTTTCAATGGCTCAGACAATGTATTTAGTCTAGACTGCCTTATGAATAGATTTGACTGTGCTAGAAAGAAGCAACATTATCTTTACTTCCTGAATAATTTCCTTTCAAACTGCTGTTTCCCAGATGGTCTTAGTCATTATAATCCCAAATGATATATGCTTTGCTTTCTCCCAGTCTTTATTTTATGCTGTTTTTCTAATGTTTTGTGTTCCCTATTTCACTTTAACCACAAGTCTCAAGCCTTCAGAATCCAGAACACTAGTCTATGACAAAGCACCAATCAAGTCATATATGAATTGTAAAAGTAGATCAAACCAATATTCTAGTTCTTCCAATGTCTTTTCTTTGGATTGAGAGAATATCAAACTCCTCAGGAAAAAAAAATCCAAACAAACAAAACCAAAAAATAACCACTTGAAAAAATATCACAGTGGCTGGCAATAGCATGTTACTGAATAATTTCACAGAATCACAGAATCACTAGGTTGGAAAAGACCCCCAGGATCCTCGAGTCCAACTTCAAGTCCTATCAACCACCAAAACATGCCCCTCAGCTCCTCATCCACCCGTCTTTTAAATACCTCCAGGGATGGTGACTCAACCACCTTCCTGGGCAGCCTGTTCCAGTGTCCAATGACCCTTTGTTGGGGTAAATAATGTCTTGAAGCATGAAGGTGTGCAGCTTTTTGTAACACACACATTGTATTTAATTGAGTATAACTGCAGACACTCTTAACAGGTGTTACAATCCTGAATCCTTCTTAAAACCCTGTTCTGCCCTTTGACGTCTTGTGCCAAGGAGTTCCACAGTTCAGTGTGCAGATGGGTGGTTCCTGAAATATTGCCCCTGTACTGCTGGGGTCTGTGTGCAAGAACCCATGATCTGCAACACTTTTGCAGTCTGCATACGCTCTCTGACAAATGGTCATATTGGGCTCTGGTGAGCCAGGAGAAATTCCTACATGCTTGGCTTTGTCAGTGGTCATGAACTATGCCTCTAAACCCATTATTCTCATAATTATTTTACATTAAATATTTCTAGAAAAATCTTTTAGATTTTTCTATTTCCTTTCATTGTGAAATAATTCACAAACATTTAAGCAATCTCCTTCTAAAATATGTATCATTTTAAAAGCTTGTCTTGTCAGATCTTTGTCTTTCATAAAAAAAATCTAAGACTCTTATAATTTGAATTGTCTCCTGCTGGATATTTTCAATACAAGTGACCAAAAATAACACAATATTGTAAGTAAGTAGTAAAGTTACAATATTTAATTGCAGTGGTACTTGTTCATGCACCTTTGTAATGTGTCTTGTTCATTATTCAGAACATTACTCCAAAATGAGCAGTTATTTTCAGTGTTGGTCAAGGAAAAATCTTAGAATATTATTTGAGAGGTTTTACTCAACATAGAAGCCATCAATCAGCAGCTCTGATTACTTGAAATCATCCTTTCCACTATTACTGACCCTGAATTTTCCATTTTGAGATTAATGTACCACTGAATTAGAAAGTTACCTATTTAGCTTAGTTTCTGCAATAATGCTCATATTAATTTATATAATCTGCACCTTTCTCAGTTTTGCTTAAGAAAGTCTTCACTGAACTTCAGAAATTCTGTACTCAGGTCCAATTAGATAGGAAAGAAATATTAATTATGTGAGATTATTAACTATCCTACATTATGTAGTTTGGATTCTCTTCTATAAGATCATGACTCACAACAAGAGCTCAGGGACAATCTTTCCCAATGCAAGACAAGTCCTAAAATGCTAACCCTGTAAGAGATACATTAACTGTATCCATTCAGGCATGTTTTCTTAAAGAACATTTTAAGATAGCAAATGTTTCTCTGTAGAGGACAATTTAGAAACATTGTCTGTAAAACCAGTGTATTTTCTCAGGGAAAACAGTGAGAATAACTCAGGCACTAAATTTATACCTATAAGTTTTGCTACGTGTTATAAGGCTACTCCAGAGCAGAAGGAGTCTGATGAAGACCCCAACAATGAAAGGAATATATGTAAAACTTCTAACATAAAATATAACTGCTATTTCAGTTCATTTACAAGATCTAATCAACTATTACCAGCAAGTATTTGGGCTGCTGTGCTGTATCTGTGAAATTATCCATGAATTTCAAAAGTTCACAGTGGAAGTGCATTATTATTGGTTTCTATTCATGTTGAGCCTCTGCTTAAGGATGTTTGTTATCCATTTAATGAGGAAGCAAACCTCCCTCCTAATCTGTGAATTACTCACTGATCAAATGCCAAATCACCATCAAGAGGCAACAGTAAATAATCTACATGATTAGATTTTGTCATTTCAGGGAGCTGTTTTTGATCTCATACAGTGAGTACCATACGCTTCATTGCCTTGCTGTATGATTCTTGGAGTGCACTCCAGAAATTAGCATTACATTATATTTTTATGACACACTTGCTCTATCTATTTTTTCCTCCTATTTTTTGGGTATCTAAACTTTACTACAAAATATGCAGAATATAAAAACCAGAGAGATATATCTAGTCCATTACTGCATCTCTATAAATAGCCAGCATGAGTGCTTTAGAGGGAACATAAAAGCAAGGAAATAATACATACTTCTAGATATAATTTCCCCATTTTTGGTAAACTGTGGCTCATGAACTTCCTCAAGCACGACAGATACAGTTGTGTTTGATATTTTCTGATATTTTTCCTCTGTGAATTTGTCTACTGACTTTTTGAATCCATGACAACTCTTGTCATCAAAAGTGTAACATGATGGTTAATTGTATAGTTTAAATATGACCTATATTAAGAAATACCACTGTTTGGTGTGGTTTTGAATTTGGCACAGTATTATGAGAGAGCTGCTGAGTGCTGACAAGTACCACTGAGTTTATCTGCAGAAACAAACGTGTAAGCTTGCACTTTTCTGAAGGCCTAAGAAACCATGGAGGGAGGAAAGGAAAAGCCTGAATTGCTGCATGTTGAGTAAAAGTTAAGACAGGTAGAAATTCAAGGATCTGATAGAGATGATGGTTGAAGTTGCAAATACATTTTCTAAGGCTCTGTGGAAGATTTCTTTGCAGGTTTGAACACTGCTGAACAACACCTGTTAATGCAAAGTAGTTACCTACTTCTAGGTGCAATGGAGGAAAAAGTCAGATAAGGGTGATCATGTGCCAATTGTTACCATTTACCTGTACCGGCACATACCAACACAGACTTAAAAACATCATAAATCTTTAAGTAAAACTAGGAGAATCACAAATGCAGCTTTAGATAGAGAGGCTGAAGAAAGGCTCTTAAGTAACTGCAAGATTTTCTGCGTGAGAAACAGTTGGGTTTTTTATGCTTGCCTTCTGCAATACCACACTGGACTTTGTACTGTATCAATAAGGAATTATGAATTCTTCTCTCTCTTGCCTCTCATTAAAATATCCCAGTGTGGCTGCCTGCCTGGCTCTGTCATCTACTACTAATCCCATCTGAGAGACGGAGCTTCAGTACAAGATATATATGATGCTGCATCATGCATGACACTACACAAGCCAAATGACTTGGGGAGTCCTGTGTTTACCCAATTGTACTCCTTCATGACTCAGAGTGTGCATTCTTATGCATAGGGCCTCTGAGAAAATTAGAGCACTACAGTAACAGTAAGTAGAGTGATTTCTGTAGAAAACTTTATTTTCTTCAGATATAGCAATTAAATGCCACATGTCTTATCAGTATTCACTTTTCTACATCATTTTTTGAGCTAAGACAAATAAATTGAAAGATTTGTCTTATAATGCCATAGCCATAAAATGTCATATCAGCACAGTATTATAGCCACTGAAATATCACTGCTACCTCCTGTGGAACCTTGGTGGAAATGTGCTCATGCTTATATTTAACACCTCCAGTGTCTCAAAAGTCTATTTTTTCAGCATAGGAAGCTTCTTGTATGTAATTACTTATTTTATGAATGCTAGTTTTATGGTTGTGCCACTGTGGGACTGTATCTGCAGTGGTGATTACTGTTTGTCTTCACTGCCCAGTGCATCTTTTTTACCGCTTACACAAGTAGCGTGATGTTGTGGTAGGGATAGCAGCCAAAGGCTAGCATGTAAAATCCAGTATACAGAAGGTAATTCTATGTGACTGCTTCTTAACACATTAACCTATAATTAGTCAAGAACCAGTAAGCTGTGGAAGAGAAGTTTGAGAAAGAGCATTGAGTCAGATGGAAAGCTCAAATAACTTCTTTGAAAAGTTAATCATAGAATCATAGAATAACCCGGTTGGAAGAGACCCACCGGATCATCAGGTCCAACCATTCCTACCAAACACTAAACCATGACCCTCAGGACCTTGTCTACCTGTCTTTTAAACACCTCCAGGGAAGGTGATTCAACCATCTCCCTGGGTAGCCTGTTCCAATGCCCAATGACCCTTTCTGTGAAAAACTTCCTCCTGATGTCTAGCCTAAATC
>WAAB01020003.1:48275-62019 GCA_013389865.1 Piaya cayana | reverse complement strand
CAGGACCTGCCTTTTGTAAACCTGTGTTGACTGGGCCTGATCACCCGGTTCTCTTGCATGTGCTTCATGATAGAACTAAGATCGCCTGTTCCATTACTTTCCTGGCACTGAGGTCAGACTGACAGGCCTGTAGTTCCCTGGATCCTCCCTGCGACCCTTCTTGTAGATGGGCACAACATCAGCCAACCTTCAGTCCAGTGGAACTTCCCCAGTCTTCCAGGACTGTTGGAAGATGATGGAAAGGGGTTTGGCCAGCACATCCACCAGCTCCCTCAATACCCGTTGGGTCAATCCCATCTGGTCCCATAGACTTGTGGGTGTCTGGTTGGGCAAGGAAGGCTCTGATCACCTCCTCTTGGACCATGGAAGCCTCGTTTTGCTCCTCTAGTTCTGGGGTTGTACACAGCGGGAACAACTTTCTTTACAATTCAGTTCATCTTTCCCTTCATGAATGCACTGAAATGTTTTGGTTTTCAGATAATTTCCTCTCATTTACCCATCCACTTGCACACCTGAAAAACACCTCAGCAACTTTTTCTGGTGCAAGCTGCTTGTATACATCACTGTACAGACTGTTTTTGTTTGGATCTCAACTGTTAAGTTGCTGATGGTAATAGAGCTCAGTCTCTGAGTGGCAAAATTGTGTACATCCCTTCTGTAGATAACCTCTCAGGGTTATGCTTCAGCCTTTGCTAAAACGAGAAATTCTTATTTGCAAATTATCTTGTGCATGCTCTTTCCTTTCAGAGTGAAAACCATAGTGAACTGGGCAGCCATTGGCATCATAGCTTATCAGTAGCTGTATGACAGATGTCAGACTGCTAAAATTTCCTATAACCTTTATCTAGTCTGTATGACTTAAGCTAAGAAAAAAGTTGCAATCCTTCACCTATACTCTTCTGCATTATGGTGTTATGAATAATTAGAAATAAGCTAAGATGTTGTCAATAGTAGAAGAAGTTACGTTGCCTGAATTGCTTATTTCATATAGGGAGCTATCAGAAAACCCAAGAAAGTACATAAAATGAGGTTCTTTCACATTTTATTCATTAAATATTTTTTGAAGGAAATTGTAGATGTTACAATCTACTGTTGATTATAATAGTATGACCAAAAGTGCTAGACGTTAATCGACTGGAAATGTAAAGAAGATAAGGAACTGAGATGAAGTACAAAAATACTGGTGTCACAAAACCATTACTCAGTGAAGGCAAACTTACAAGAAATGTAGCACTCAGGGCAAAATGTGGATAGATGTTTGCAGGTGGTGGAGGTCTAGAGGCGTTACCAGCACACTGCTCCATGGGAACGTGTCTAAAACAAGAGCTGCTGTGAATTCTTTGTTTAGTGAGATTTGCCTACTTGCAGAGACATCGAAAAGGGGTCATTCACACTGCCGAACTTCAGGCAACTAAACTAGAAGTCTGAGCTGCTGTAGAGTCAGTATAGGATTCTTTAGAGAGCTGGCCAGGATGAGGAGGTTAACTTTTGTGTTCAAAGTCATATTCATAGCATCATAGAATCAGACTTATAGAATCATAGAATGGTTTGGGTTGGAAGGGATCTTAAAAATCAGTTGGTTCTAACACCCCCGCCATGGACATGGATGCTTCCCACTAGACCAGGCTGCCCAAGGCTCCATCCAACCTGCTCTTAATCACTTCCAGGAAGGTGAGTGTCCCAGTGAACAACCTGTTCCAGCATATCACCATCCTCATCATGAAGAATTTCTTCCAAATGTCTAGTCTAAATCTTCTCCCTTCCAACTGAAAGCCATTCCTCTTTGTCCTGTCTCTACATGCCCCTGTAAAAAATCCCTCTTCAACTTTCTTGTACACCCCCTTCAGGTACTAGAAAGCCACTATAAGGTCTCCCTGGAGCCTATACTCTCAGTCTATCCTCATAGCACAGGTGCTCTAGCCCTCTGATTATCTTTGTAGCCCTTCTCTGGACCCTTTCCAACAGTTCTATTTTCATCATAACCAATAGAATAGGGAGATAATCCTTACTTAGCTACCTATCATCTCAAGTGTTTCCTGTTAGAAGTTGTGAATAATCTCTGCTGCCACATTAGTAGTCATCATGTTTGTTCATGAAGTAGAAGCCACGTTCCAGGCTTGACCATTTGACATCATGCTAGGAATGTGCATTCTAAAATTGTCATTTCAGTTTGCATAATTAACAAAGGGATTATTAGTTTTATTGCTGGCAACTAAGTCTAAATGAGGTTATGGAAATAAGTTGACTCTGCTTTTGTGAGGGGAGTGAAAACCATGCTTCCCCAATGAAAACATTAATAAGTAATGAAAGGACAGAATAAGATTTAATTAAAAAGTCATATAAAAGAAGACAGAAAGGCAGAATAAAAAGGCAGAGAAGCAGCACTAACTAATAAATGCAAATAGGGTGTCTTATTCAATGCTTCATGAAGGAACAGTGGCAGACAAGGACAAGAATGTTTCTGTTATTTTAAACTACAAAGGATTGCCAACTATAGTACAGCCTTGACCCGGAGGAAAATACTCTTCCTGTAGATATGAAAAGATGACAATGATGCAAAATCAGAGTTCTGTATGAGATTGCCTAAAACATGGCAGATTATAAATTCAGACTCTATCAACAGCTTTCTGATAACTACAATTCATTCTCGAAAAGTAAACATCTCTCTGAAACTATACATACATAGATCTAAGATAGTCTTTCAGTAAAGAGGATTATCTCATTAATGAAAGAGTATTACAGGTTTTATTTTAATAGGGAAAAAATGTGAGGTGCGCTGAAATCAGAGTTTTCTCACCAGGAGATCTTGGCTTACAAATAATGCAATTTAATACACTATGGGTTGTATTCATCAGCTTTTTTTTCATCAGCTCATCAGTTTACCTGTGCCAAATTAAGATTTCATTTAGTGGGTTTAAAAGACTTACCAAAGATTATCCATCTTGTTTTCAGAGCTTAGTAACAAACCCATAGATTTATTTCAAAGATAAATATATTTTGAAATGGTTAAAATTAAATGGCACACCTGAAAACTATTAAGCAGCAGAAATATTATAACATGCATACCAGTTTGTTAACGTGTGCAACATGCTTTCAGAGAATGAACAGAGAACATCTGAAAAAACTAAAGAGGACTACATTTTTTTCAGTTCCTTACAGAATTCCAAACCGGTGCTTGCTGTTGTTCTTCACTCACTGATATTCCATAGCATGTCTAGTAACCAAAAACAAAACCCAAGAATATTAAAGCTAGGATCCAGACTATATTCTACAATCAAGTGAGAGACTAAAGAGATGGGTCTCAAGGAGGCAAAAAAATTGGCATGGCCTTAGAAAGTGAATTTATTTGAGAGACAGAGTATAATCCCTCAGAAGCTCTATAACCTCCCTGCATGCTATGCAGCTTCTACTTCTGTCGTATTAACTATTATGTCTCAGAAATATTTAATTAATATTGTGCTACATTGCATCTTGAAGGGTAAAGATAAAAGTAAAGATCAAAAAAATGAAAATATAGGCACCTGTCATTTAACAATCAAACTTTCATTAAAAATCCAATCTGTGTAACATGACCTGTCTGTATTTGCTTTTTCTATATTTGGCATTTATAGCTGGAGAGGATATATTTTCCTGAGTCTAATGCAATGATAACAGCCTCAACTACTGTGTCAGGCTGCAGGTGCAGGAGGGAGAGCCAGTGGAGAGATGATGATAAAATAAAGGTAAGGAAAGCGAAAACAATTGGTGAAGTGTTGAAGACAGAGGAACAGTGAAACATATGCCTGCCTTTCAGAACGAAAGGAAAAGGACAGTATGCATAAGAAAGGTATCAGGGAAGTAAAGTTACAAAATAAAAAAGACTGATAAAATTAATTCTGTTGGGCAATGAATGGCTGCCACAATATTGTGGTGAGGAAATTGTGGATAATACTTTTAAAGGGTTAACTTGATAAAAATCATGAATTTGATAAAAGATGGTGGTAAGTGCACAAATTATAGGGTATAGTATTGAATACTGCACAAACAAATTTCAGTACATTCCAGTTAAATTTAGTGGATTCCTTATATTCAGTAGAAGGTATGTAAGTGTTCATGGGTTATTTATACAAGTCTTCTGGAAATGCTTCAAAATGTATTGGTCCAGGTTAGGAATTTTTTTAGGCTCTATCAAGAATAGGTGGTTGTTCATAACACCTGAACTGCCAGCTGGCATTCTTGAAGGTTTCCCTGGTCAACTGGATACTTTCCACTTAGACAGGATATGTGTGCAGCCTCCCTTGGTTTGTGCTACCAAACATACCATGAGATTAAAGAAATGTTGAATCACCAAAGGTCCAAAGCCTAGTTTGAAGCATTTCTGCAGTCCAAGAGAAAATAAAAGCTTCCCAAACAGATTTGGCAATAGCATCTCACATGAAAGAGAAGGCTGGGAATAGGCATGGAGATACCTCTAAGAACTGCTGAAGACACAGCCTAGTGCAGTAACCTGGCAACATACGGCAGTTGGATAAGCAGTTGGATATCAGAATTGTGAAATATAACAGAAATATTTTCAACTGAATGTTTTAAATCACCCTTCTACACATAGAAATGTATACATTTTCATTAAAGATTTTTATTTAAAAAAGCTTTAAAATTAGACTTTCAACTGTAGTTTCCTTACAGAAATGTCTATAGACATTACCAATGCAAAACCATCTTTCCTTCACTTAACACTGTTTCCTTTATGTATTGTTGTCCCTTAACTGTCTTAAAAGTTGGAAGAAACTGCTTTCTTTGCATTTTTTAAAGAAACGTGCTATTTATTATACATCTGGAAATAACGCACTATATAGCTCCCTCAGAGCATTTTTCTTATGTATATATTGGGAATCTTAGAAATTTCAGTTATTTTTATCATGATTAGTTAAGTATAGATGTGAGTCTTGCTGACAGGTCATTTTTCAAAACCTTATCATATGTCAGTAAGCGGGTGGTCCCAATGTCAGAAAGTGATTTTGAAGGGGAAACCTAGCTGAGGGGAGAACGTGTGTAGAGTTAAAATTTGCCCAGTGTCAGGTGGGTCGCTGCATTAACGCTGTGTGGCTTTTTATTATGATAATTTTATTTTTAGTATGTAATATGCTATCATTCATACATAGTAATTCAGCTGTAAATTCATCTGATATGAAATACTTGGGAGAAAAATGCCACAATACATAAAAAAATACCATCCACAAGTTTTCACTGAAAACACAAGGATCGGGTTTCACCATCTTCCCCCAAAACTTTCATCCTCTGAATATTTTCTGTGAAATATTTACCCCAGGCACATGCAGCTTTTAATAAAACCTCGCTACTATGCACCCTAACAACCTTGCATGTAAGTGGCATTATTTTACCATTTTACTGTTTTTCAAAGTGTTATGGTGAAATTTGAAAAACAAACTGCTGTACACTTATTAAATCGATTATAGAACATAGTACAAACAGCCAAATCGTCAAATATTAAAGAAGCACTTCCTTAATGCTAGACTAGAGACCATAATTATGTGCTATTCTTTTACAACACTGACAAGCAATAGCAGAGAACACACATAGCAGTGCTTTCATTTGTTAATTACAAAGGACATACAGACTATCAGCAATATTTGAGAGGTACATCCTTTTTTCCTCCATTACTGAATTAACATGATTTGACAGAGGTAATGAAGCAGTCAAAATCTTCCCTTTCTGACCATGCTCTCACATATGCGGAAGTTGCAGTCCTAGTTCATTAGTAATAATGGAAGCAGACAATGATACCTTTCCCACGTAGCACAAGTGTTCAGCTCACTGACCCTACCAGGTATAAGTCTGAATTGCACACTGATACTGTGCCAGCCACAGACTCCTTGGCGTCTTCTTTGATGTGTGCCAAAAAGACTGAGGAAGCTTTCTAATTCCCTTTTCCCCAGCAAGATCCAGACTGTGATTCCAGCAGCCCTACTGCATTTTGAATGTTTCACACCTCCTCTGTAGTCTGTGTATTTCTTGCATGGTACAAACTAAGTAAAATGAAGCCACATCAAATTTCTTTTCCAAAGGAAGCAAACTTTGAGTAAATGTTGCTTCCACTCAGCTGCACTAAATTTTATAGCATGCCTATGAGAATCAATCACAAAAGACCATATGGCTCACAAAGTTTATCTTCAGAATGGTCAGGTACCATACTACCGCAAAGGTGCCAAGATCCTAAAGCTCTAATCCCCATCAGGAAAGACCTGCCCCTTTCCCTCTTTTTTTCAAGACCAAAAGGAACTGTGGCGTGAAAATATTGCAGTCCATACTCTCTGTAACTGTCTTGTTTGCATATATAAATATTGCTTCTTTAAGAAAAATAGAGACTGGCACCAGTGTAAGAATGTATGGTTTAGTATTTGCACACATACAGATATCAGTCTGTTTAGAGCAAGAAGGCTGAAGAACAGGCACACACAACTGGCACAAAAGGGAAGCTGACCTTTCACTATTTACCCTGGTGGTGTTTTCAATGGCAGCTATGTGGCTGATGTTGGCGACACCATTTCAGAAAGCGCCAGCAGACTTTTCAAATCTGAAAGCTTCTTTGCAAAATGTTAACTATACTGCTTGCTTGAACTTCCTTTCCTGGACCTCCACATTCTGTAAGCAATTAATTATGTTTTATAACACAATCATTCAGAGAACAGGTTAGTGTTTTGATTTGTATAACCTGCACTCCTTGAAAGGTGCCACTCCTTCAAAACAGCAACACAAATCCTCACATACCCTCCTGTAGCTCTAGTTGTGTGGGTTTGCCATCCACTCTAGCAGCTATGGATGCAGCATATTCCCCAGCCTTTGGCAGAAGTACTCTGTTTTAAATGTGGGTCACAGGAAAAGAGGGTTGGGATTACTGGATGCAGAACAGCAGGGTATGAAAGACTGGTGAAATGGGAAATTCTCTAAGAAGTAGTTCTCTAATAAACATCCCTTTATATTTTTAAGCCACCTGTATGCCCATACCTATACTGCTGCCAAATGTAGGGTTTTTTTGATGCATAACCTACACAACACAAGCAAAAATGTGATAAATAAATGTATTATCTACTCTAGAAATATGTGCCCAGTTATTATGGGAGGTGAGGTAGGAATGAAGGAAATATAAACAGATTCTTCCTGAGAAGGAGTCAGAAGCCCCTGTATGAGGCAGGTAAGTGCATGAAATTACAAAGTTGAAGAGGCAAAATATAAAGGGCTGGGCCTTGCTGAGAGAGAGGGAGTATGGGTTGTTGGTGAGAGGACACAGCAGAAGTGCAGAGGGATGGGGGGAAGTGTAGGACTGGGACAGAACAAAGCAGAGAGGGATATTCAGGGTCAAGCCCATCTCATTCAATCAACATCTAACACTGTTAAGTTTAAAGAAGAAATGAGTGAAGAACAGTTCTTCTTGCACTGCCTCCACTGTAGACACAGAGCTGGAAACTGCTGCTGGTGCTGAGAATGGCAGCTCATCCACATCACAGTATCCCTGTGACAGTCTTACTCTTCTATGACCATATCCATTTTTTCTTGATACAACTAAATGTGTCACATGGATCAATTCCCAAAGTCATCATTGCCTAAAAATAACTTAAACCCAACAAAAAAACCCAACCAAAACCCAAACCAAACCAAAATCTGCATCACAGACCTTTTCCCGATACTGGAAAATAATTCATCCAGTGTGAGGAATGAGTGTTTAGAGGTGCTAAAAGTCAAGGCTATGCACTGAATTGTAAGTGACTGACAAATAAGCTATTAATTAAAATAGAAATTGATTCCATCTTGTGGGATTTAAGAAGAAATAAGATTCTCACAAGGTCTTTTCTGAGTGCTCTTTTGGTATAGCTAAAGGCAGCATTTTAATTTTCAAATAATCCAACTCTATAATTAAAGTTACATTTTTTTGCCACAAATTTTAAAATATTAATGAAACTTGAATACATCTGGCCAAAGTGCTCCTGGGCAAAGTATAGAAATATGCTAATGAGCACCTTCTTCAAAGATGTGCTTATGAAAGGGTCATATTCCAATTGACAAAGTTCATCTCTTTCATTGTCCTTTGTAATTCTAATTAAATCTTCCTCTATGAATCAATTTTTAAACTATTCCTTCCTTTCATGTGCTTGTGGAATCATATATTTAATTACATTTATCTCAAAATTTATATGAAATATAATAATAATAAAAAATCAATAATCTTAACATCTTTGTTTTAAACATTGTGTTGATTTCTGCTATCTAGAAAGAGTTGCTGTTAAAAACCGAGGTAATATGTAGGATGAAATAAATTAATTCTTAATAAATGGATCATAACTGTCCATGCTGGTAAAATATAAAGACTTTATTTTGCACAGGAGTGTACTAGTGATTTATATAGAAGAAAAAAGTATAATACAAGAATTAGCATGCTTAATCATGGCAAAAGAACTAAATACCCTTATTGATCATTGAACAGTCCTATTTCAGGGTGTTCCAGTTGCACTATCAATATATGGATAAAGGTAATTTCACCTAACCATTAGGCTATGGTATCATAAGACATTAAAGGACTCCTAGCACCAACTCAGAATTCTAATAGATGAATAATACAGTTTTGTACTACAAGTATGATTTCCAGTATCTCCTTCATTCCTTTGGCTTCTGGAGCTTCTAGGGTCTTCCGTGCCCCAAATCCCCTAAAAGTATTAGTCTGTTCTCTACAGGAATGCTACCTATGATCAGTGGAATTATGATGCCTCTGTCTGGTTTTGAGAGTGACTGAGCTGAAGCAAGGCCTGAGAGCAGTACATCACTCTCTCTTTCACTGACATTGAACATCATTACCTGTGCAAAATCGCAGGATGTACCAGATCTCTAGAAGAAAAGTTACTGTCAAAGGGTCACTTACTAGGATGACACATGACGTGAGAAGTTACAGATACTGATGATTCTGTATTGGCACCTGAACAGATAAAGGTGTTCTACCAGTGTCACTGTCAACCCCATTAGTTGTTCTCTCCCAGTCATAAGAAACTTGATGTAAATAAGTAGAACTGTTCTTCTTCCCCACAGTTCATTCTCAACACGGCACACAGCTTTGAAGACCCAGGATGATGTGGGAAGCAGGGTGTGTTGAAGACGGGCACAATCATGGCAGAGGCTGTCACAGGGAGAAAATGGGTATCTTGGAGCTAGATTGATCCAGGCCAGTCAAGATATCTCAACTATTCCAATTACACTGCAGAGAACTGTGAGTAAAGAAGAGCAGCCTGTGTAGAAGCAGTTCCATAGAACATTTTTCATTTGTGTTTGATTTAAAAAACAAATAAATGCTTATGTAACAGGGACAAACATATCTGTCAGCAGGGAAGTCAAACATTTATGTCTTGCATCATCTCTAACTCTGGAGTCAGGGCAGTGCTCCTTCCTACATTTCTCATCCTCGTAACCAGTCATGCATCTCTCCCAGCTCATTTACAAAAGCTCTGAACCAGCAAGATTTTCATTCAAGATCTTCATTCAAGATACTTCATAGCACTCATCATACCACTACTGTGTAACTCAGAGGCTCTCAGATGCTGTTTTTCTCAGGTGGGACCTTCTAGTTTTGCAGGGTGATAGTGCTCGTGAAATCTGACCTTTTGATTTGGTTACAGCCTGTCACCATCTTCCTTACTGCAGTTGTGATGAGTAAAGCAGGCACGTATTTGGACTCTAATGCCAGTAGCTTCTAGGTACCAACTACGTACCAACTTTTTCACTGTCAGTGGGTCTCTTAATTTGTTCAGTGGCCAAAATATTACAGCACAGATGCCTGTATTGTTGTCTTCATCCTCTACTGATTTCTTCATCTTTGTAAAGTGATGTTCTACTACCAGTCATTGCTATTCTTTGTATACAAATGCTTTCAAGAAGGAGTACAGATGAAGCCCTGCAGATGTCATCACTGGTAAAATGTATGGAGTGATACTTGCCAACCATGCATGAGCCATGTGTGCACACTTTAAGCTGAACAACTCATGCCATAAATCTACAAAGTCTACAAATCTCTCACCACCAAATCAATGACTGAGATTGATCCACCCCTATGCGCCTGGTAGTATAGCTGGTGGCCATCATGGCCTAGGTAACCTGCAGCAGGTAAACATGTAGGTCTGGAGGGAATAGGATTGCCAATCTGTCAGAGACGTCTTCAGCAGGCAGAAGTAGCCTATGCTCCCTCACTGCAGCTAAGCTGGGTTGTGGGTTAGTGGCGTGGAAACCTTGGTACATATGTTGCTAAAACAGCACAGAGATTAGAGGATGAGGTGAAGGGATGGTAGAGCCCCATTCTGGCATCATATCCAGGTGCTGTCTTGACCTTGATGCTGTAGGCAAAGATGGGACAGTGTAAAGATAGAGACCTGCTGTAGAGTTGTCTTCCCTCTGTGTCTTTTTAGAGTCCCAGCCTCCCTAAACAAGCCAGGTTCCTCCCAGTCAGAGAAGAGAAATGGCAGCTGGTGGGTCAGTGCCTCAGTGGTGAGCAGAGATATGATGAGACAATGGTGAAGGAATCACCTCTGAGGACTCCCCAGCTAATACCTCCACAACCAGAGGAACAACAAAGGAGTTGTTCCCTGCATCTCTCTTGTACCTTTTTCACCAGCTGTACCTCATGGACCATCTCAGGGTCATATCCAAAGCCCAGGTTACCTTCTCAGGTGTTTTGAGACTTTTCCCACCTTAGTGAGGAATGTGCTGGGCCCATGTTTTAAACTTGCTGGTATTGTCCTTCTCCATGAGATAACTGGCTAGGGGATCTGGACTGAGGGCCATGTGGCAGTTTATAAAGAGAAATTATCAGAAGGCAGAGGAAGGAAAGAAATTATGTAGCCCCTGAAAAGGATCCTCTCCCATGCCAGACACACAGTATTCTCTAGTTTGCTGTTCAAGAACCCTGTCTGGTTTTGTCATCTCCAGTATGCTTTACATGATTTAATGGAAAGGGTGTAGGTGGTTGATTCCACACTGGGGTGGGTTCTTTGGATATTGCTACAAGGAAAAGGTAACATTCAGCTGAAGTGAGTCACTAGCAATGGTGCAGTCTGGCTGTCCTCTCTCTGGGACACGACAGCTCCTCCTTACTGCATGAAAAGGCTGTTCCTCCTGAGGTACCCCTATAGCCAGCAGGAACAGCACCAAATTGTTCCTTGGGTAGAAGAGTCTCTCCTTGACAAGGAAATGTGGTTGGTACAAAACGTTTCTATTCCTCTCCATCACACTGTGTCCTGCCACTGGCATTTAGATGATGTTTTGCCAGCCAAAGGAGATCATGTTGTAAGAGGCAAAGTATTTGTAGCCCAGTAGGAGAGGGCTTGGGGGGAAATGAGCCCAGTGAAGCTAGAAAAGGGAAGGAGAAGGGCAGCATAGGGGAGGGAGAAGAGGAAAGGCAGAAGAGGGATAAAAAATACTTAAAACCATAGACATTTAGAGGAGATAGTGACAATGATAGATACATTGAGATTTCCTTCTCCACTGCTGTCAAGGTATTATTCTCCCTACACAGAGAAGATCATCTTCTTACACATGTCAAAGAATTATCACCACAGTTGAGCCCCCCATTCTCTCTGCAATGTCTGTGTGCATCTCAGGTGGGGGCAAGACCACATGATGAATGAGGGTAAAAATTTGCCTTACAACCCACTCCCCAAGCCAAAATTTACCTAGATGCTCAAGAAGAGCAAAGGAGAAAGGTGAAGCAAGGGGGAACAGGACAGAAGTGAACAGAAAGGACTTTAGTCTGTCCCTTCCCTTTCAAGGGAGGGATTAACTGAGGAGTCAAGGTGTAGCAGGAGATATCATTCCTGGCAGTAGCGACAGTAGTTACAGCAGTTCAGATGGTAAATGTTTGATTCTTCTCCTTAGCCTCCAGTGAGGCAGAGGGGATTTCCATTTCTGTGCTGTTGTGGCCAGTAGGTCCTGCCATGAACACAAACAGTGGGGGAGGCCTTGTCCTTCTGTCCTGGCTGGTCTCTGCTGGGCTGCAATTCAGTCTGCAAAGGGAAAAGACAGCAGAAACTGGCTGACTCACCTGCACCCCCTGTGCAGCCTCCTCTATGGCTGGCATTGCAGAAAGGGCACTGAGCTAGATGGAGCACTGATCTGACCCAGCAGGGCATGCCTTATGTCCTTCACTTTTTCTTTCTATTCCACGATTTCCTATGCTTAGATGTAGATATTTAGGAGGAAAAAAAAATGTTTCTAATTTCCTAAACTTTATAGTATCTGTGATACTCTTTCTGTGCCAGGCAACTCAAACAAGGAATCAGTGTGCTTGGTCAGATGAAATTTACTCCCTGAGGGAAAAAACCAACCAAACAACAAAGAAACCAACCAAAAAAGTCTTAAGCAACTTCAAATATTTCTGTCCCTTTTTAGTTTGACACACTGCCATAACTCGTATGTTGATAAAGATGTTAATTTTAACAGTGATACTGAAAAAATACTGATACTCCCACCTAACTTTGGAAAGGCTGATATGGCTAAATAAAGTCATGTCTTTCCCAGACGGTAACTGAGGAATTAATGACTCTCACAGGGTCAAACTGGGCAAGACTGCCCCATTACAATTAGTCTTATCAACTGTTAAACCGCTGCAATATTAATGCTTTAACTAGCAAGATTCAGACCTTTGTTTGGTCCCTCATATATGGAGCTCAAATGATTCATGCGTATAAACTTACAAAGAAATTGTCAGCCATAAAAAACCCCAACATAATAAGAATACACGTAGTTGAGTACTAGGCTCTATTTAAAACTTATCATGAAAAAATTCCCCTGTCTTGGAGGACAAATTGGTTTTGAGTGAAATGTTCCAATTTTATCTCTGCAGCAACACAGCACAAGAGCAAAATTTAACTCAGTTAAATTATTTTATGGGGCAAGTAGGCCTACAGACAACAAAACCCAACAAAGTTCTCAGTCCTATTCCAAATCAATCATCAGCAAGGGGACTTAGAACGAAGTCTTTTTGTGCTTAAGGCCTCGATTTGTTGGAGCTGTCTGGGTATATCTATTCAGGCAGAAAAGAAAACCCAGCATACCTATAATTCCCCTATCTCTCCAAAACAAAAAAACAACAGAAAAAAAAAAGAGAAGCATATAGCTATGAGCTTGAGAGAGAGCAGAAAAAGGAGACTGAATCAATGAGAATATACACGTTACCACATGCTTCCTCCAATTAGTATTTTATTTCAAAAAGATTAACCATAAATATCGGGTTTCGCTGTGATTTTGTTCTAACATAAATGCCCTCACTGGGTTACAAAAGCATTACTGCATATCTTCCTGGCTCAAAGTATACTTGATTATTTAGTGAAATAGAAGTGACAGAGAGAATGACATCCTGACTCACCATTATGTACAGGCTGGGAGAATTAATCAAGGACAATCAGACTCAAATAGAATCATAGAATCACCAGGTTGGAAGAGATCCACCGGATCATTGAGTCCAACCATTCCCACCAATCTCTAAACCATGCCCCTCAGGACCTCGTCCACCCGTAACTTAAACACCTCCAGGAAAGGTGAATCAACCACCTCCCTGGGCAGCCTGTTCCAATGCCCAATGTCACTTTCTGTGAAAAACTTCCTCCTGATGTCTAGCCTAAATCTCCCCTGGTGGAGTTTGAGGCCATTCCCTCTTGTCCTGCCCCCTGTCACTTGGGAGAAGAGGTCAGCTCCCTCCTCTCCACAACCTCCT
>WAAB01020003.1:32955-47630 GCA_013389865.1 Piaya cayana | reverse complement strand
GCATGTGCTTCATGATAGCACTCAAGATCCCCTGTTCCATGACTTTCCCTGGCACCCAGGTCAGATTGACAGTGCCAGGGAAAGTCTTTACTTATATTTTGTGAACAGCAATACTGGAACAATGACTATATGTGCTAATATCTAAACATCAGAGACTATTTCTGTGAGAGTCCCACTGTTCTTCATTTCAGGAGTGTTTTGTTTGGAAAGCATACTTTTGATCTTTTTATGCGTAAAAGGCAAGGGTAGCAAATTAACCAGTTTTATAATAAACAAGAGTTCAGAACAATTTAAAGTGTATCATCAAAACAATTTAAATAATCACATTTTTCTTGTTCATGATAAGTTGCTTTCCACTCATCCTAGCTCCCCAATGCCCTGAAACTCTGATGTTTCTCCACTGGTTAAAATATTTCTTGGATTTCATATTAGTTGCAGAATGTTAATTAGTGAAAACTTCTGTTCATTGTTGATCTTGGGCAAAATTAAACTAAAAAAATATTGTTGTTAATCTCAACTGGAAGCAAAGTGGAAGCTTGCTTCCAATCACTGTAAATACATACGAATGATTTTTTAAAGTAATACAATGATAATAAATTTATAGGTATGTCCTTGTGCAATCACTGATTCAAAATTCTAAAATGAAACTTCTAAAACTCATAATACAACAGTAAAGTCTTTATTCCATCTATTCATAACTTCAGTGTAAAAAGTCACGTACAAATAATTGTTCTAGAAATCATTATATTTCATGTACTCCTTGTATCTTTATAACCCAATTTCTATTTGGCTATTTATTTTTACAGGCTTTTGTGCTTTCTTTTAAGCAATTTATGTGAAATAGCTGGTGAAGATGGTGCAGAAAGACATTTCTGCCAATTTTACTCTTCACTCAAGTAATGGACAATACAAGGTAATAGGTACAGCTCCTTTTTCAAAGGGCCAGAAACTGCGGAGAGTTACTAGTCTGTTTGTAATGTCCTGTTCTTTTAAGTATTTTTCAGGCTTCTCAGAGAGACAATGAGAAACCTTGATTTTTGTGAACTCTGTTGGTGCAATATCAAAAGCAACTAGCTTCACAGTTGCCTTCTATGATTTCAATTTTCTCTATGATGCTACAGTATCTAAAGATGACCAGCTCTAGAATGAACAGCATGTTGCACAAGTTGCAAAAGAATGCATAGTGATGCCTGTTGATAAAAGGAAATGCTTGGAAATGCTACCTGGTACACACAAAGTGTCGAGGCACTCAAATTACTTCTGATAGATGATATGGGATCTTTATGCATCCTTTTACCCCGGCTAATTTGACTATAGGAAAGCCATATCCCACTGCTTTGTTTTGGTTGAATTCTGCCTCCAAATTACCAATATAGCTGTGGTCTTTGAGTATGAAACTGTTCACAAGGTCTTCAACAATAAAGGTGGCAAAGGCATTTTCAGCTGAAGGCATCCATCTATCAAAAGATCTTGCAACATGGAAATAATTTGTTTTGGATAAAGGTTTCCCACCACACCCAGAATAGTACAATACCAACACCCAACATCTCTTTATTTCATTTTTTGTCTTTGCCAGAAGCCTTTTGTGACAGTTTTTTTTAAATCTCACAAGACAGAAAATCAAACCAACTGTAGAGGCAGTTTAGGCAAAAGATTGGAGTATGGCTCTTAGCACATTTTAGCTACCAACTTACAGATTCACATATTTGTGTTTTTTTCTAGTGTTATTTATGTTTAACTGTGAAATGGAACAGATTAAACAAGGCCACAAGAAACAAAATCAAATCAGACAGCTCAGCAACATGGTGGGCATATTCCAGCAAAAGAGCACTCAAGAGCCTGCTCCACATCAAGAAGAGCTTAAAACTTGAAAGCCGGTCTTCCACTTTACAGACATGTCCAGAAAAGCATCCTGCTTGGCCATTTTTCTGGAAGTCTGCAGCAATTTACCACATTGTTAAGATGCGTAGGCAGGGGGGATTCTTTGATTTGGGAAAGTCATTGGAGCTTAGGTGACTGATAGCAGATTTGTAACGTATGCAGTAATGTATATTTTGAGGGCTGAACTTTAGGTGTACAATATGATTTTCTTTCAAAAACTCTGTTCCCGTGATCATAGTTGTCTACAGGACTAGACAACTAAACACTGGTTTTGTGGGTCTAATTTTTTGGGGAAAAAAGTGCCACCAAAGTCCTCTAATGGGTACAACTTTTTAATAATTCTTTTTTACTCAATGTGATGCTGTGATACTATAATGTCATACAGAGAATCAAAAGATGTATTAACTGAAGATATTTAAAATCAACAGAAAGATGGCCTTGTTTTTGTTTTTTCCTTCTGTTTTCAATTAAAGACCCAGCACTAATTTATTGCTAAATAAAATCTCAATTTATTGCTAAATATGTCTTTATATGTATTAAAGTCTTTCTCTCTGTCTTTCTTACTTGGTGGAGTCATTCTTAACACAATTATACACACTCTGGGCCCCTGTGTATTGTTTCTATTAGGAAAACAAATTGATGATGAAGTAAAATATCTTTCATTCAGGCCCTTGTTTATTTACAATGGCTGCTGGAAATCTGTCTCCTCAAATCCAGAAAGACTCAAACAGCAGAAGAAACTCTTTCCCTCAAATTTTAGATTTTTTTTCCCTCAAACTTTAAAACATTTTTAGCAAACATTTAGGCTAAAAATCTTCCTTCCTAGGATTTTCTCATCACCAAAATGTCAGTGCAAATTATCAGCATGTACATAGTGATCCTTTACTGTTTTCTTTCAAGTGAATTTTTTTGTTGCAATTTTCATTGCTGCTACAACTATTCAGAAAACAGTTATTAAATCTGTCTGTCTGTATACACCCTGTCTGCATTTGCCTTTGAGAAAAGAGAATAGCTGGTCTGAGTTTAAGGAAAGGTAGCAATGCTTAACTGTTTATTGTAACAATTTTTAATTATGGGTTGCAGTTATATCCTCAATGTCAGAAGTTTAAACCAATTCAGAATAATAAAAAAGGAGAAAAGGGTCTCTCCCAAGCTCATTAAGACAATGAATCCAGGGAATTCTACTTAATTATATAGACAAAATTAGGGAACTGGTAAAAAGATCATTTGTCAAAGTCACAACACTTTTACATGATCACATATCTTACAGTCATAAGCAATACAGAGAGTACAGTCACAGGGTATAAAGGGTCTGTTTTCTTGCACATTAAAAAAATTCAAACAAAATTTCAAAAAATCAATTTCAATAAGGCCTATCTCTTTTTGCACTAATACTTATTTCAAGGAATGCAAAACCTGCGTCACAATATAATAAGATCTTCAATCTGACAGACATCAAATATGATGAAGTGCTTTCTAAAAAGTATGATGACAGATGGAAGGTGATGTTTGCTCTATATTCTGTTTGAAGCCCAATACATGTTCAGTGCTGATAGAAAGGGGTAGCTACTGCTGGGAACACCATAGACACCTTCAATCCTCAGGAATTTTTCAGTTTCTTGTGTGTAACCATTAATGACTGTAAGAGAAAACCTCTTCTGTTGCTTTACAATGAAATAGCTCTTGTACACTGGACAGACGTCTCAGTATGACACATATTGTCTTCTAGATTGTGACGGTGAAGGAGTATCTTGATGGTATCTACTTCTTGATAGAAACTACATCTCAGCCTCCAGAGGTCTAAAGAGGATGTTTAGTCCATCTAGAAAGACATATAGGATGTGTGTACTATAAAACTACAGATCTGAAATAAGGACTCCAGTGAGTTCAAATTTTTATTTTCCTTTCCCTCCAAACTCTGGGATGACCAGACTACAAGGTTTATCTTCCCATGCCAAAAATGACAGATGTTAAGGCATCCTGGTGCATAAACCCTGAAAACACTCACACCTAATCTGTGTATCCAGCTGCACAGTGGCACCTTACCCTGCACAGTTTTGCTAAGAAAAAAGTGTAGTGCCTAATGCTTGAGTGCAGAAATCCACATCTCAGCATCACAAAGAAGAAGTCATGTTCAACCAATATAAAACATAACAATTTTTGCATGTAATGGTGTGCAAGTAACAGAGTACCAATATCATCCTACAAAACAAGTCAGATTCAGAGACTTTAGAGAAACTGTAACTGACACAGAGTACAATAAGAAGCAGTGTGTTACTTGCATGGCATTGTTTCTCTTGGGCTCATGAAATTTGGAAGCAATTGTATAGTCGATCTGAAGCCAGCTGGATTCTCTTGGATATTAACCTCAGCCGCTCAGTTGCTGAAAATGAAAATACAGAAAACCTTTGAAAACTCATACAGCAGTTCTGTGAAGACTGGAGGCTGGTCAATTCTGCCGTTTGCTAAAGGTACCAAATGATACTAAATAAATGAAGCATTGTCTTGATCATCTTGCATTAAAAAAAATCATATTCTGATGCAATACAACAAAGACGTACATTTTTGACATCTAGTACTAATGCAAAAAGAAAATACTAGTTACAGTTTTGAATTCTGCTTCATAAAAAGAAGTCTCATGGGGCTGGTTTGAATCCACAGTAAATTTCTTATCCTGATACCTCCAGCTGTAATCACATGTTCTGGACTTTTGTGGAGTTCACGTGTGAACACCCAGCTTTTTCTCATTGCTGTGTCTTGGCAGAAGGCTGGCTTAGCATCCTCCCGCCAGCTACCAGCAGATGGGGGAAGCAGGGGACAGGACCCCTCTCTACCTTTTTGGGGTGACGGCTTTTGCAAGTCTGAGTCCAGCTTCTGGCAGGAGGCTATAGTCCCAACCAAACACAGAATCATAGAATCATTAAGGTTGGAAAAGATGTCCAAGATCGTCAAGTCATCAACACAACTGAACATGAGCCAGCAGTGTGTCCAGGTGGCCAAGAAGGCCAATGGCATCCTGGTTTGTACCAGAAACAGCATGACCAGCAGGTACAGGTTGGTTATTCTCCCTCTGTACTCTGGTGAGACCGCTCCTTGAATCCTGTGTTCATTTCTGGGCCCCTCACCACAAGAAGGATGTTGAGGCTCTGGAGCGAGTCCAGAGAAGAGCAACGAAGCTGGTGAAGGGGTTGGAGAACAGGCCCTATGAGGGGAATGGCTGAGAGAGCTGGGGTTGTTTATCCTGGAGAAGAGGAGGATGAGGGGAGACCTCATTACTCTCTAGAACTACCTGAAAGGAGGTTGTAGAGAGGAGGGAGCTGGCTTCTTCTCCCGAGTGACATGGGACAGGACAAGAGGGAATGGCCTCAAGCTCTGCCAGGGGAGATTTAGGCTAGACATCAGGAGGAAGTTTTTCACAGAAAGTGTCATTGGGCATTAGAACAGGCTGCCCAGGTAGGTGGTTGAATCACCTTCCCTGGAGGTGTTTTAAAGGACCGGTGGATGAGGTGCTGAGGGACATGGTTTAGTGATTGACAGGAATGGTTGGACTCGATGATCCCGGAGGTCTTTTCCAACCTGGTCATTCTATGATTCTGTGATCCTACGATTCAATACAAACACGCCCACGAAACCAAGTCCTGAAGCGCCACATCAACACGTTTTTTGAACCTTCAGGGGACGGAGACTCCCCCACTTCCCTGCGCAGACCGTTCCAACACTTCACCAGCCTTTCAGCTAAGAATTTCTTCTCCCCCCTCCCTCAACCCTACTCCAACCCGCCCGGGGCGGGGTGTCCGAGCACGTCAGCGCCGCCTGCGATAAATGCCCGGCGGGGCGGGCGCCCTGAGGAGAAGCGGTGAGCGATTTGGAGCGGCGGAGACTCCGCGGCTGGCGCTGCTCCCGCTCCTCCTCCTCGCTCAGCGCCACTCGCCGCTCCCACCGCCGCAGCGAGGAGGCGGGCGGCGGAGCGAAGCCGGGAGGAGGCGGCAGCCGGCCGAAGGGTAAGGGCTCGGCGGGTCCCCGCGGGGTCATTCTTCGTCTCCTCCTCCTTCTCCTCCTCCTCCTCTTCCTCCTCGTCTTCTTGTTCCCCTCCCGGCGGGGCTCACGTTTTCTCACCCGCGGACAGACCGTGGCTTTCCGTTTTGCAGTAGGTGGTGGTGGAATATTGTCCTCTTGGAAGTGGGGCTGCTTTTTTTTTCTGAGAGTTGTTGGTCCTTTCCTTTGTTTGCTGAACGCGATAATCCTGTCTCCCCCTCCCCATGTTCTTGGCCGAGTTGAATACTTTTCTATTTATTAGGCTTTTGGAAGTCATAAGGCAAAAACTTCAATCGAAGACGTGTTTTGAAATGCACCGAGAGGGCATATTTTGTATCAACTTTATTGTCAAAGTCACTTTTGAAATGCACCGAGAGGGAATGTTTTGTATCAACTTTACTGTGTGCTTCAGGTCACAATTTGACAGTGAATGTTGGCCTTTAAACTTTTTTTTCTTCTTAAATTCCCATACTGGAGGACCTTATCTACGGTCTGATCTTCACTGATGTCTGGCTTCTTTTAAGTAGACATGGAAAGCATCATTTCTTGCATGCTGGGAATGACATGTGGCTGCCTGCGTACTGTGTAAAACCATTTGAACAAACTGTAAAGTTGGATAGAAGTTATCCCAAAGTAGCAGTGTATACTTACTAGAGTGAAACAGGGCAGTGTCCTGTTTTCACCTCTTAAACCAAGAGTGGCAAATCCTGCATAAACTACAGGGGTTTTTTGCTTCGTAAGTTCATACAGGCCAGTACTTCAGCCTCCAAATTACATTACTCTTTTTTTGCATTTACAGCCAACAGACCTGGAAGAAAGACTGACTTGGAGCTAAGTCCTGAGCATTTTGAGATCATTCATCATGAAGTATGTAGTACAGGAATGGCTCAGAGTAACTACTTTGCTATTCATAGCTCAAGCAGTTTTTGCAATGGTTCTTCCCAATGCCACGCTCTTAGAGGAACTTTTGGAAAAGTACATGGATGAAGATGGTGAGTGGTGGATCGCCAAGCAGAGAGGGAAAAGGGCTATCACAGACAGTGATATGCAAAGTATCTTGGACCTTCATAATAAATTACGGGGTCAGGTGTATCCACCAGCTTCCAATATGGAATATATGGTAAGGAAAAACTGATAGCGACATGCAGAAAGAAATGTTCTTAGAATAGTTACTGTCACTTTATGAAATAGCATACTTTCAGTCTTAGCTTGCTTTCTTTCTAATTTATAGCACTTGTTACTTCTTTGTCTTTTTTTTTTTCTTTTGTACAGGCATGGACTTTGAGATAAAAATGCCTGTTTGTGGATCAAGTGTCATATTCTACTGATATTCATGAGTTTAATCTCTTATCGCTCTCCTGTATTTAAGTGGCAATTCCTCAGTGTTACGGGGCAATTTCCAGAATTGCATTACTCAATATAGTTCATTGTGGCCTAAGAAGTTACCATCTAAGAAAAGTGCTGAACTATGAAGGTTCAAAATAACATGGATTCTCTCCCATGCTTCTAGGTTGGATGGAATTTCTGAGCAAAATGAGGCTCCTATAACAAGAAACTCTTCTATTTAAGTTGGCATGTGTTGCTGGACTGGAGACCTGTATGTTCCTGTGTTTAACTGATTAATTCAGCAATACATAATTTGTATTTGTGTTTTTTTCTGTAAGAAGCCTCTATATTTTGTTTGTTATTAGTAGACTTAAACCTCCCATATTTTGAGCTTTGATTTTTATGCCAAAACTCAAGGCTAAGTCTATCTCTTCTTGCTAATTAGATTAAATCAGGTCATTAAGAGTTTTTAAGAAGTCCAAAGGTCTGACAAGAATGGGCAACTTTTCTTCTTGTTTCTGCAGAAAAGCTTGAATCTTTTCCTGTGTCCGCACTGTGTGTTACTTATGTATCTACCAAGGCACCAGAGAAAGCAGATTCTGTAGATTAGGTTGTTTATACCGAATATTACACAGCTTTCCTGACACTTTATGACAGGATATAACACGGTATCATTTTAACACATTTTAAGATGTAGATATCTTTCCTAGCTTGGAGTGATGTCCTCAGCTTGGAGAACTCATTGGACTCATCATATAGAAACATAGAATCATAGAATCACCAGGTTGGAAGAGACCCATCGGATCATTGAGTCCAACCATACTTATCAAGCACTAAACCATGCCCCTTAGCACCTCGTCCACCTGTGCCTTAAACACCTCCAGGGACGGTGAATCAGTATGTGTCCTGGAGAAACCATGCTTGCTTAAACCATCAATAATGATAGTTTAACCTGAGTTTACCTATGTAAGTGTTACTACATTAGACTAAGAGCCATCAGAAAATTACTTACCACATATAATCTCCAAACAAAAGGGTGATAACATCTGAAACCCCTTTAACCCTTTCAACTACAGTTGTCTGCATGTATCCTTAATCTTTGTTTCCTGTTGTGACTTTTTCAGATGTTGTTATAATATAGACTAACTTTTTGTTCTAAATAACTCAGGTTAATTTATTTCTGGAAAACTTAAGAAAAAGCTGTTCAGCTGTTTTCTAGAATATGAATAGGGAAGACACTAGTTTTTTCCCATGTTAAAATACCACAAAACTTTTTCCCAGGATTCTGCAGAAGGGTGGCTTTTATTTTTAATAATGCAACCTTTTCTATTCCTAATGTTGTTCTACATTGCCTTTGTTACACAACTTAGAAAGAAGAATTTGGATGTACTCATTGAAGTTAGATTTTAGACAGTTGTATTCTTCAAAGATTCTTCCTGCACTGCACACACTTTGGCCTAGACTTTGTGTTAGATCCACATCCGGAATGGATCTTTTTTGGTTTTGTTGTTTTATTTCTATGCTCCCTAGTGAGCCCTGACCCAGGGAACAAATAGCATGGGAAAGAGATTATCCAATTTTAATGATGAGGAGGTATTCTTGTATCCCACTGTTCAGAATAGGACAGCACCTTTCAAGAGAGTGGAATTCAATTTTGACATTATATCCAAAGGAATCAGATGTTGAGATGGGCAAGAGTTTGGGAGCTGTGTAAAGCGTCTAGTCAAAGGGGGACAGATACATGTTCAAGTACAGGGACTCATGAGAAGGGCATGGAGAGAGGTGAAGACTCTGGTTAAGATGATGCTGAAAAATCAGTGAGATGGAAGGAAATAATGTTTGATGAATATGTGTGGCTAGGGGAAGGACTGTGACTCTAGGTAGTGAAAAATTGAGAGTATAACTCAATGGAGGGAGGGTAAGAACACAGAAAGTTGCTAAGAGGTTGTTTAAACGACTAAGCCTGAATGTGAGTGGGAAGGGAGATGGTACCTGGAGGATGCAGGATAAAGTCAACAGTGGGAGTCAAGAAATGATGGTTTAAGAGACAACAGGAGCCCTCCTCTCCTTGAAAAGAAGAAGGAAATGATGGTGTTTGTGACTTTTTGCACATATGTTTTTATGTTAAAGTTTGTGATTTTGCTGTTGTCCACCTTCTTTTTTATATGGAGTGTCATGAAGGAGTGAAATTTGAGTACAATATTGTAAATTTAGTGTGGAGCCAAAGATGGAACAGCAAAGAAGGAACAATAAATAATAGCTCATTAAGGAAGAATGATTTATTTTGTGGAAAGAGTTTCCTTTGGAAAAACTAATATCTCATCGTTATCATAGTGCTTATATGCAAGAAATAAATTACAGATGCAAACACTGTTCTATCATTTCATAACTTCTGACAGACAGATATGTAACTAGTACCACTATCATTTTGTCCATAGTTAAAATGAATGCCTGGTTTGACGCTTAATTGCACTTTTCTAGATGCAAACACAATTTCCACTTTTGTAGATAAAGTAACAAGCATTCTTACATCTGTTTTCTCAAGGAGATGTGGCCTCTGGGGCAGTCTTGTTAATGACAGAAAGTTAGAATGCTCAAGTATTGATAGATTAAAACTGTACATGGATATTTTTTGTAAAACAAAGGATTGGGATGAATGGGGAGGTGTAATAAAAAATAGCAGGTAGATCTAAAAAAAAAAAATCCCTATGGATTTTGTCCTACCTAAGTTGAGTTCCAGTGCCCCAGGATAGGGAAACAATCCCTGTAAATGTTTACCTCATGTTTAGTGAACTAGATAAGTACAGCTCAAATACTTTGGTCTACTTTTGAGATGCTTTATTAGTATATGCATGCTGGTAAAAAAAAATGCCCTTCTATGGGCACAGTCATGTTACTATAAACTGATCCTTATACTAGTAAACCCTTTACTTGTAAACATAGCTAGCTGTGCTTGTGGAAGTCAAGTTTAATGTCATACTGAATCTGAATGGGAGTGATCAATGTCCAGGTGTCTCACTGGTAACCTGTCTCTCTTGAAGCCTGTCCTGTAGCAATAGGATGAGAGGAAATGGCCTCAAGTTGCACTGGGGGAGGTTTAAATTGGATATTAGGAAATATTACTTCACCAAAAAGCTTGTCAAGCATTGGAAGAGGCTGCGCAAGGAAATGGTTGAACAGTCATCCCTGGAGATATTTTAAAGATGTGTAGAGGTGATGCTTAGGGACATGGTTTAGTAGTGGACTTAACAGGTTTAGTTTTACAGTTGGACTTGATAATCTTAAAGATTTTCCCAACCTAAATGATCGTGTGATTCTGTATAACTGAGAAGTTTAAGATCCCCAAGTGGGCTTGGAGCTGGGAGAAGTTATAGGAGGTCTATGTGCTCTCATGGCACTATTAGCGTGAAGCAACTAAGCTAACTCAACAGGCTGCTCTGGCTGAAACACCTCTGTCCAGCTCCTGCTACTGGCATGTATCTGAGTTGAAGATGAAATTGATCCGAGTACTTAAAGAATCAGATTTTATTTTTTTTTTTATTTAATTTTTTTTTTCAGTCTGAGTCAGGAAACTGGCTCCCTGTGTGGCTGAACCTGAGTAGTATCAGTGCTGATAAAAAAGGGTGTGAATTCATAGCTAAGAATTGAGAGGGATGAACAACCATACTTCGGGTAGGAGATAAAGGTTCTATGCCTTATTTGTAGAGTCTGGCCTTACCTTTGAGAGAACTACAGGACTAACGCCGCATTTTGGTTTAAGTTGTGCAGAGGAGAAAAACTCTTAAGGATGGTTTCCAGCATGTAAGATCTTGACTCTGTCTAAAGGACAAGGAAAATGAAAACGTTGAATTACTGATTTTTTTTTTACAGCTGTACACTCTCTCCTTAAGCACTGAAAAAGAAGCAGTGTACTGAGCTATCACAATTCAGAGGCCTAAAGTTAGAGAAACTTCTGCAGTGAAACCCTCCAGCTTCCAGCAAACTACAGTTTAGGGAGTTCTGAAATCTGCTGTACTTTCTGTGACCAATACTTTTAGATGGATGAATTTGAACACAAAATTCTGAGTCCACTTGCATCAAGTTGCAGAGCTCTATAAATTTAGTTATGAACTGTGTGGAAGAGTACTTTTTTCTTTAAATTTGTTCTTTAAATTAATGCTTTGGTTTTCTTTATCATGAGAAATAATAATTTTGTGGGTGGTCTCATCTTTTCATCTTTTTGAGCTTTATTTAACTTCCTAGTAATTTCTAATATTCCTTTACTTTTTGACTGTGGCTAAATTAAAGCCAGCATTTTGAAAGTGATTCATGGTGGCTTCAAGATCTTTCCAATATGCTAAGAGGTTTTTTCTACAGTACATGATATGTATGGCTGACTGTAATCCCCAGCATTGTGCTCATTATTTCATATGTGTTCACATTGAATGCTCTCTGTCGTTGTGTCTTCCAATCACTTAGCAAGTTTACTATCACTAGCTTTTATTTTCCTATCTTGTTTATAACTACTCTAAGTAGTTAATACCATCTTGCATTCCCTTTTCTTAAAGTGTTGTGAAGAAGTTATACAGCAAGGGATCAGGGGCACACCTTGCAGGGAATTTGAAAACTGAATGTCAAAGTCTTAAATCTGTTTCCTGTCTTTTATCTCCTTTTTCTTTATCTCGTAATAGCTTAATTTTATTAATTTATTAATATCTAAATAACTTAGGAACTTTGTAGAAAGCCTAACTACACTTAACCCTTTTCCACATTTTGTTGACACCTTCAAAGTCATATATTTGGGAGAAATTAATATCTATATATTTATTATGTTTTTTTTAATTTGTCCTATGATATCATCCCAGTGGTAGTCAGCTTTTCATCTGTATTTTTTCAAGATCTACTGGAAACTTTTTAAAATGTTAATCCCCATGCACTGTTCTTTGTTACAATGGTAATGAGACCATTTTAAAGGGATTGTATACCACACAGTAATTGAGAAGTTTCATGATCAAGTTCTTCCATGTTCTTGAGGGATATTTTCTGGTCATAGCAATTTGATACTGATAATATTTTCAGTTTCATCTAATGTTTCTTAAGTCAGATATGGATCCTCCAACAACAGTCCAACAATCTGACAAATTAAGTTAACTCCTCTGCAGTGGCCTTATATGACTTAATGATGGCATGTTAGTTCATTCTTTTCTAGACCTCTAGCTGCAAGAGCTTTTGAATTGTCTATGTTATGACTTGAATAGGAAAAAAAAGCTTTCTTGAGGTTATGATGAATAGCTCATTATGAAAATGTATGGCAGAAGTATGCTATATATATGTTTATCCTGCCATATCCTGTACACAATTGTTTCCCAGTAAAGAAAGGAGTAAGGAACTTTTTGGTGTGCACAAGAATTCAGCAGCACTGGAAAGAGAGCAGAGAGGGTTTATGTTTCCCTGCTGCCCTTCCAAAGCACCCAAGGAATGCTTCATAAAAGCATTGTATAAGATAAGATATTATGCTTTTGACATTTCCCACCGTAGGCCATTGACACAAGCGTGGCTTTTACACATTTGGGGCATGTCTGTATTGAAGAGATGTCTGAACTTGTGCTGAAAATTGAAGCCAACTGCTGCTAGCAGTAGTCAGTCTGAGCAGGGCATTGTGCTACTGTGGCTCTGCTGCTACACAGTTGCTCTAGTATCTCTGCTGTACTGTGCTTGAGCTGCCTGTGCCTGCTCAGCCTCCCTTGCCGAAGATGTAGGATTTAAAACAGCAGTGAAAACCATCATGTTCTGTCATATACTTGTCAATGTATGTAATAATCTTGGAATAGACAAGGGTTCTTTCTGTGGTTAAAGTCATTATTTGGTGGATTAACTTTAGACAACCTTATGCACTCTACTGCCATCAGTCTCACCCTTAAAAATGTATCATTCAAGAGACTGTGACTAAATCAGAAAATTAGTACATTGCTTTATTGTTCAAATGAGATTGGTGTGAAAGACCTTATTTGATGTTATTCAGTTAGAAAGGGTTTTTTTTCATTACTAATAATTTGAAAAACTTGTTTTAGGCACTGTAGCCCCACAACTTCCTAACTTTTTGATTTTATTTTTTTTTGTAAGCATTATTCATGTATCGTAGACTGAGTTTTAAAGGGCCTTTTTCCCCCTGATAATTCCATTGGTAATATTGCACCGTAATAAATCTGAATATATTGATGAAAACTGAGATTTTTTTTTCATGGTTATTGTGGTCAGCACTTTAAAAGTAGTCATTATTATTTGGATAATGGAAATTGTTAGTTCCTTTACATTTCAAACTGTTATACGCTGCAGACTAACAGGGCCCACCAAGAATAAAATTTACAAGAGCAATTTTGATTAATGAATTTTTAATGTATTATGTTTTAAACCATTCTGTTAGTATTTATCCCTTGATTCAATACATATTTTCCCAAACAAATAAGTTAAACAGCTCGTGAAATCCTCATACCATGCACGTGCCTTTCCTGTACTAAAATTTGTTTAGGTTCCCCGCTTGACAATAGCAGTGCATTTCAGCCTGGTATTTCTTGGCAACTAGCCACATACTGCTAATTACTCTAACTGGAGAACACCAGTGTCCTCTAGGGTGAGGAATTATTTTATTTTTTTAATTATTATTTTTCATCTCCTTTTGGCCAGAACCTACTGATAAATGCTAGGAATGGTACCACAAAACCTTGGCTTTACTTCCATAAAGTTTTATTTTGCAAACTTTCTGAAGAAAATAGTGTTTTAGAGTTCATATTAGAATGATTTATTTGGTGTAGCTACACAGCTCTTAGGGAGAATTATGGATGTGTATCTAACAGTAGTATTGGATACATATTTTGTTTGCAGGGGAAAAAAAAGATATTTATTTATTCTTACTTTGTGTTAGGACCACTGAAGATCTTAATTTGAAAACCTTGATAATGGCTTGTTGAAAGTGTTAATACTATGCAATTCCTTTCAAACCTATGACTGACTCCTTACTTCTGTGGAGCCTTATATTTTGGGAGCCTCAAAGGTTTGCTTCTCTATTTCATTAACTTCATGAAGACTTCAGAAGGAGAAAACTAAGAATGATTGTCAATATTTCCATTTAGATTTTTCTTAATTTTTCCTCAGGCGAATTCCTGCTGTTTTTAATACAGATCATTGGGCTTTGGGTCATAAGAACCCACTAATTGTCATTATAGTGATAAACAGGAATTGGAATATGTTTTTGGCTATTATGTGATACTTTTAGGTCCTATGACCTACCTAAATCTGGATGTAACAGTTTCTCTTTCTGTGTGTGTCTGTCAGGTCCCAGCTGTGATTTTTTCTTTTTATTTTTAAAATAGATGTTATTTTGGATTATTAGAAATGCCATATCCAAAATAAAGGTAAAACATGGTTTAAATTTCAAAATTTTGAAATGCTATTTT
>WAAB01020003.1:21184-32572 GCA_013389865.1 Piaya cayana | reverse complement strand
TTTTTGGTCTATACTGTACATGGGAGAATTGAAGCAGCATTAGCAAACATAAAGGAAAGCCTGGGAGTGATCTTACACTTTTTGGTGGATTTTTCTGTGATGAATAGAAGTGCCCTGTTAAATTCTCTAGACCTTTCTGACAAAACGTTATGTCGCTCTTCAGTGTGTCTTGTCCATGTTGCCAAAACTCATCAGAGATGCTTGGGTAAAACAATTCCCATTCCTTTCAAGCAGAGGACTTTGGTTTGTGGAATCCCTCAAGTGACTGGAGAGTACTTTGGGTGCCAAGAACAGAACAGCTCTTTTAAGAGTGAACATGCCTGCTTTCCCTCTGGTTTTCCACTTTTCTGCTCCACTTCAAAGGTTGGTAGAAGTGCTTCAGCTCCTTTGCTGATGCTCAAAGCCTATGACACTGCATCAAAGACCACAGTGACGTTGACTTATCCTCTTACTCTCTCTGGCAGTTTTAGCAAAGGATTGAGCAATGTGAATTGGCCAAGAACGCAAGTGGCTAAGTCCACGTTACGACTATTGATGTAATGCCAACAACAACTCAGCAACTGCAAGTAAAGAACCTGAAAGTGGACAGTAGCAGAAAGGCTCACTGTCTCAAAGTTTAAGGGCGACTTCCCAAAACTAAATAATGAACAACACAGGGCATGTTTTATTTTTGTTTTCGGAGGACTTCTTCATTACTCATTTCAAAAAGTTTATTAAAAATTAATTAGTAGTAGCAGAACCAGAGATTAAATTCAAAATACAAACTGAATACAGAGAGAATCAGTTATAGAAATAACTCCATGTAGCCTGTCACCTTCATGATGTCTGGGAACATGCTTTAACTTTTAAGATTTAATTGAGGAAAAAATATTTCTTAACATAACTTCATTGAAATCCTAGTTATGAATTTTTCCTGTTATCTATAAGATTTAGAGTTAGTAGAGTGTCTGTCATAGGTAGAAAAGTGTGATTCATGGAGAAAAGTATCTTCTCTCCATGGAGAAGTATAACTTCTGTCCAGCTTTTACTTTATTATGAAGGAAGATAACGGTTTCTTAAAATTAGACTATTTCACTCATTAAATCCAGAATTTTGGCTGCCTAATATATCACAATATGTTTATCTAGAATTTCCTGTTGGACCTTCAAATGGTCAGGAACTTCTTTAATACATTTTCCAACTCTTTTTTTAGTTTTTATTTAAACATATTTCTAACAGTAGTGCCAAGTCACATATGATCAATGGGTGCTCTCTGACAGTGAGTTCAATTCACTTATGTCAAATAACAGTGTTCATCTTTTAAAAGCAAACATTCACTGTGACACACATTTGAGATATTGAGGTTAATTCATGTTCAAAGTCCAGGAAATTCTGCAGCATTTCTAAAACTGCTGCATGAAAGCAATCAGTTACAGTTAGTTTATTGTGGTAATCACTACTAGGATTTGAGGTAAGGACCCATGCTTTGGTCAATTTGTAATTACCTATAAATATTTATGAATACTGTTTTTAGTGAATGTGTGTAATTCATACTTTGACAATGGACAAATCACAGAAATCAAGATCAGCTTTCACATCACTGTTGCTTATTTTCCATTTGTGTCAGAATATAGAAGTGAATAGATGATTTTTAGTCATGTTCTAATAGAAAGTCTTTGTACACTGCTTTTAAAAAGTAGCAAAGTAAATGTACTGTTTCAGAACACCTTGGAAAGCTGAATATTCCAGCAAGGTTTTTTAAACATGCTTAAAGTACACATAGAATTAAGTGTGATTAGTCATGTCTGCTGGTTCCTATTCCTGGTTTTGCTTTTTGAACACAAAAAGCTCAAACACATGAAACTGTAATAGGGAGATACTTCTAAATATTGGTGAAATTTATTTGGTATTCAGGAACAATAGTTTTGGCCTCATATGGCTCTCCTGTTTCCAGGTAAAAGCCACGGTTTTCCTGCATTTTACTTTTTTTCCAAAAGAGTAACTGAAACCTCAAGGTCTATTCAGGGATCTCTGCCCAGTTTCAAGCTCTATAAACTTGTCTACCTCATGGCAGCGTGTAAGGTCCTTACCATTTCCTTTCTAAACAAGCAGTAGTCATAGAATCATTTAAGTTAGAAAGCACCTTTAAGACCTCCTTAAGCAGATTTGGTCCAGATGAAGATGCCTTACTGAAGCGTAACAAAAAGCTAACCTGATGAATACTGCCAATGCCTGTTCATGATGTCGAACCAAGTCTGTATTACTTTTTTTTGACCCAGTAATTAACCAGCATAGTTTATCAGAGGGAAATCATAGGCATCATATTTTCAAATTTGGAAAGTTCTTGACACTTTCTACCATGATGTTTTTGTGAGTAAAAGCACTGCCAGAAGATTGAAGGTGTTGATGTTGTTGCACATCCCTTTTTGTTTAAACACTTTGGTTATGACTTGTGTGGGTAAAGAACACACTTGAAAACTGAAAAACACATTGAGGGCACAATTTTGATTTGTTTTAGACATTGTGGTTTAAAAGTAGAAGAACTTGACAAGTGGAAGTAATGGCCAGGAAGTAACATGATGAATTTAACTGCAGGGTATGGAATAAGGTAAATTAAACAGGTAAAATGCAAGGAATAAATTGTAGCAGTAACACTGCAATAAAAGAATGCAGAGGTTGCATTGACTTTAAAATAGTATGAGGCAGCAGTCTTTGAAAGGAGACTTCTCTGTGTGAAACTAGTGAGACCTTGTCTGAAATGCAGTGTTCAGTTTTTGATCATTTTTTAAGAATGTTCTAGCCATTCTAGAAAGAATGAAAGAGACTGATTATAAACACAGAACGTGTGATTTATGAAGAAGATTGAAGGAATGAAACAGCTGAATCTTTAATCTGGGAAATAAGTAAAGGTACAGGAAAGAGTGATTTCATTTTTCTTGACAGTAAAACATTAGCTAGCATTGCAGAGCAGAAGGTTTAGGTTACATATCAAGGAAATCCTCTCTACTATTGCAGTCATAGAACTCCAGGAAAGAATTACAGTAAATATTCTGAAAGTACAGTTACTAGTTTTATTTTAAAAAATTTGGATAATGCATGTATATTTAATTCTGGCTCAGTGGAAGAGGCTGGATAGACTACAGTTAAGATCAGGCTCTTGAAGTAATTTTCTGGTATACCTTCCTGCTGTTCTGTACTGATGCAATGCTACTTCTTAACTGTATTTCTGACTTTCTTGCTCACAACATTTCTTTGTGTTTCATCTTTCCTTTTTATTCCTTCTCAGTGTCATTAGTCTTAAAGAATACAGTGTATTCTATTAAAAAGTAGATATATACCCATACTGTACTGTCGTATTTACCACTCTCTCTGTTTAGAATGTATAAAGCAATGAGGTATTTATATTATGCCATGGTAAATGTTTACTTTCAGTGGTGCCCACTGTACTTTTCTGTCTTCACTGATATTACATTTTAGCTCTTTTTTTTTCTTTCTGTACAGTCCTATCCTATATTATTTCTTCTGCCTTCCTACATGTATGAACACTTCTCCAGTCTAATTGCTATCAATATATATTTTTTAATTTTACTGGACAGCATTTTTTGAGCTACTGGGCTTGCATATTCTTTTGCAATACCAGTTGATATAGTTGGTGGTCTCACTTATGCTGACCTGCTTTGGGTGAGAATTTATACTTCTGATTTAATGCTCATGCAAGACAAATGGTGGGATTTGTCTCAGCAAGCTTTTGATGTCTGTGGTGTAGATGTCTGCATTTGAACCAGACTCCTTTATGATTAGTAGAGAAAAAAAGAGAATTTCTAATGTACAGTTCATCTCAAAGGTGTATAGCTAAAATTATCTTGCTCATTGATGTTTATTTCTCTGTGTAACTGCGAAAGTAATTTAGATGATTAGCTCAGATGTAGGTATCTGCTTTGAGGCTGTTTAAATTCAGTGCACTGGTTTGTGATTAGTTTGGCTGTTGTTGAATTGTAATTTAAACTACAGTACCCTCACTGAAACATCAATTCCTCTATAAGCAGAACATTGGTTTCAGTCCACGTGCTACTTGAACCCCATGTTGACAGAGGTTAAATACCACAATTTGTAGTCCAGTCTGTAAAGTTAAACTGATGTTAGTTGTGGTTTATTTTAATGTGATATGTTGTAAACCAGAAACATTCAGAATATCCATATTGCATGCAGCATCTCTGCCGCAAAACTTGTAACCTTCCAGGGCAGAAGAAAAGTTGGCAGCTGGACTCAGTAACTGCTAACAACTTTCAGTTTAATCTGCCACCTGGGTTTTTAGTTTCAGCTAGTGTAACATAGGTGCCACATTTGTGAAACACTGATAGTGCCATTTCTCTGTGAATGTCTTTGATAGTGCACTGGGTTTAAAAAGATCCTAACAAAGGCAATGCCTGTGTTGGCAGATGTTGTGGCGCAAGAGGAGCAGATTTTTACAGCAGAACAATTGGTGCTGAGGACCTGACGTTCATGCTGTTTGCATTTCGGGGGTTTTTATTTTGAACTAGGTCTATTCTGTGTGGAGTGAATGCCCATGAATAACTGTGAAGTGTTAGATGTGCTCCTGGAGAAAAGCTCCTGGTGTTTTATCTGGGAAGGATCCAGTTTGTACTCCAAAAGTACTCTGTGGTGCACATTAAGTAGTAGCAGTCAGAACTTTCATTTCAAAAGGACATTCCTGATGTAAATTAAAAACAAAACAAAGCAAAATGCTAATCCATTTTGAGTTCAGTCATGGTGGTATTGCAACCCAGTCTGATAAGCAAAAGATAAGCATTGTTTCCTGACTGCTGGCTACATGAAAGAGAATGTTTTGCATAGCAGATCTGTGTGAACTCTGAGATATGCTGCATAAATAGCATACTCGCGATACTCAGATAATATACAAGTTGTTTTCCAAAGCTGAAACAGGAAGACACTAGATAAAGTATACAACCCTAATGAGACAGTAAGGCTGAATTATGTAGAGCTAAATGCTTTCTTCTGTTACTGTAAAATAGGTGCTTGCAGAGGCCAGAAGTTTAACCAATGATCCTGCTGTATATAGTGCCTCAAATATGAGTTTGAAATACCTGATTTTCTGTGTAGGTATGCCTGTCTTGCAGTATCTTGATCTTGAGTATCAGTAAATGCAATATTACCTACACCTGTGTTTTTGGGTTCTGGTCCTCTCCTGAATTTGGAAATTTTTATATGAAAAGTAGAAGCACAATGAGCATCTCTAAAATTACAATCAACACTCATAAATCTCTGCCAAATCACTGCCAATCACTTAGCACTCATAAATCTCTGCCAAATATTTCATTTTTTAATTTTATTCAACAAAGCATAGACATGCTTTTATGAATGCCACAAACAAAAAAATCATTAGAATAGTTAAACCATTATTTGTTTATATAGAGGAAAGTCTTAAAATAGTGAATCTGTCCACCACATAGAACTAGACCAGTAGGCAATAATGTGGGAGGGAGGAACATCATCCTTCGCCTTCATAACAACCTAGACATCTAAAATCACTTGTACTACAGTCTTCAGGAATACTTGTGTGTTCAGTGCTTCAGCTTCCAGCTCTCAGCATAGCAGTACCCAAATCCTTTTGGCACCATTTAATGTACTACATGTCTAAATTAGTTGTGTGAATCGAAAGAAATGTATACTTGTATAGCCACAGAACAAATGTAGACCTTTGGTGGTACTATTTATTGTCTGTAGCTGAATTAAAATAAGTTTTATTGAAAAGGCATAGTCCATCCTTAAAGCAGATGTGGGAAAAAATCTAAGAAAAATTTCAGAGATAAAACATCAGATGCAGAATGGAATATAAGAGTTTAATGTCCTTCTAGTTGAAGCTAGGTTGATGAACTCATAAAACTAGTATATGACCTGTAAAAATTGCTAAAGTCAGTCTGCAGGACTGCAGTTGTAAAGGTGTTAATTTGTTAGATGCAAATAATTGTCTGTGAAAGGTGAAATTAGCAAGGATTCAATGCCTAAGTATATTAGAAAAGAAGAAATAGAATAATATAGAAAAGGGGAATAATTAATCTTGCTTCCAACCCAAACCATTCTGTGATCCTGTGATCCTGTAACAGGATGAAGTTTTCAGTCTGAAATTTAACATTTCAAAGGGTGATCACTCATTTCCTGGAGTTTTGTTGCATGTTTATTTGTGTATGCAGAAGGTTAGAAAACAGTGAACCAAAGGCCATCGAAAATTTCACTCTAGGGAAATGTAGTTTGTGAGAAAGAAAACTATCATGAAAACCCTGTATTCAATAGTATCAGGGAAGGAACTATGTCACTGAAGAGACTGTGGAATACAAAATCTTACCATTTTCTTAGACTAGAGTATTTATTGATTTTCCCTTGTCTTCTTACGTCTGAAGCACAAAAATATAACATGCATTTCTCAAGCTGGGTGTAGGTGTGAAGCTGATGAGAGTGAGAGCAAGAGAGATACATGACTTGGTAGTACTTTGATGTTGTGACTACTGATGGATAGATAAGGGGGGCAAAAAAAACCCCTTTAGTTTCTCCCAGTGTCTGCAGTAGCACTGTGTCTTCTTATTGCTAGGTAATATCTTTTGGTCTTTAAAATTTGTATCACTGAGTGATTTTCTTTTGGCAGTAGAAAATACAAGAAGTTTTTGGAAAGTACAAAAGTAGAAGGGCGTTTTCCAATTTAAGACACACTAGCGGCTTGTTTCTTATTTGTTGCTACTCTAACAGAGTTCTGTGGAACAAGAATCATAGAATCATAGAATCACCAGGTTGGAAGAGACCCATCGGATCGAGTCCAACCGTGTGTAGTTTTCCAATAATGTGAGCAGTACTTTTTCTTCATAAATAAGTTGCATTACCTTGCATATAGCACCGTACTATTGCCAGCCAAAGTGCCTGTCAGACCTGAGAGCCAGCTGCCTTATTGCACTTCTGTCGTCTTATACTTCCGTCAGTACCCTGTATTTACCAAAGAAATCTGATAATGTAAATTCATCAAAACTGGGTCATGTCAGAGCATGAATTAGGGAACTAGCTGATGAGGAGTCATGTGATGCATGTGCACATACCTACATCGCAGAATACTATGGTCACCCTTTTTATGAAACACAACAATTTCCTGTTTTGTTTAAGTCATTGTGTTTGAAGGTTTTACTCATCCTTCATCAACCAAAAGGATCCTTCCCTATACCTATGGAGAGATTTATTTAAACTTTTCCTGTACCATTTGTTTCAGAGATTTAAGCTGTCTTAGAAGCATCCTTAGTTTAAATATGTAAAATAGTAGCTGATGATGAATGTTGTGGAAGAACTTTTTGAATTAATTTTAAAGCATAAGAACTATGTTAATTCAGCATATATTTCAGTACCAAGAATTCTATATCCTGAATAACATTATGGTTAAAACCTACCTCTGATAGGATGTAAATTACCGATGCTGCTGTGACTCTACATTTTCCATTTTCTTCCTTGCTTTTTTGAAAATGCCAAGCACCTTGACATTTTAAAGATTCACGTAATTAGTTGTATATTTCTTTGAAGTTCTTTGTTGTGTAATTTGTAATGATTGGGCCTTTCTTTGTGGTTTTGGAAACATTTCTGTACACAGTTGCTTTCCTGCCTTTATCTTTCTTTACTTCTTTAAGGAGGAAAGGAACACTAGGACAACAAAAGCCTTTTGAGTTTTATGCAATGAAATATGAAAATGTATGTATTTATCTTTCTTTGTATATGGATATGCTTTTATTGTTTGAAGCCAAAAGCTTGCCATCATGTAAGTGAAACAAAGGAATGCTATAAAGAACATGAGAATAAAACTCCTATTCCAGTAAAGAGGTAGGTTTTATATACTTATATAGTTATTTTATTAGTTTGTTTCATTTAACCTGCTATACAAGCAAACACAGAACCAGAATTAGAGATAATCTGACTAGACTGGTATGAAAATACCTTAAAATTAACAGTCCTCTAGTTCTTGGAATAAACATCCTCAGATCAAATTAATTTGGATCTCCTATTTTAACAACTGGAAGTTAAGGGCAAAACTGAAGGCACCATCACTGATGTAAAGTATCTTCTTCCTGTTCTTGAACCAGTTTCTGAAGCAATGACTAGACATGTTATCATAGCAGTAGAAAACTTTGAATTGTTTAAGTTCCAAATATGTGTAGCTGTAAAAAATGACCTTTAGAAATACCTTTTAAATTAATTTCCTCTGTTAGCTGTGATATGGTGTTCCAGTCTGTCAGATTTTTTTTTGCAAGTCTTAGTTTGTATTGAGAAATACCATAACTGTTCATGTGTAAACTGTTCCTGTGTAAAATTTTTGCATCACTGGAGTTGTCAGGTATAAATTTCAGATATAGTCTTCTCAAGAATTGCATCAGAAATTAGGATATCAGTTTCTTTTTTTAATTAAAAATCATTAGAATGAGATTGAGAAAACTTAAATTTCTATGTTGTGGCATTGTATTGTGTTTCTTCTGTCTTGGTAGGGCTTGGAGGCCCAAGTAACTGTGCCTTAAAATTCCCTGTAACTTTCTTTTACTGACTTTAGGAGGTATTGGTGTCCTATCTGCTTTTAATTTTCTTTTGAAAGTCTCTGGTAATCAAAAAGGTGACTTGGAAATTCTTTGGAACTGGGACTTGGGTCATTTCTTTCAGAATATTTCATAGATTTCATGTAATTTAGGAGAGGTTTTGTTTTAGTGTTAAATTCTGCTATAGACACTTAAGGAAGCAGTGGCTTTCATGAGAAAATGAGGCAGTTGGATGATGAATACTGCAATCATAGAATAGCTAGGGTTGGAAGGGCCCTTAAAGATCATAGAGTTCCACCCCCCCTGCCATGGGCAGGGACAATCTGCTAGATCAGGCTGCCCAAGGCCCCATCCAACCTGGCCTTGAACACCTCCAGGGATGGGGCAGCCACAGCTTCACTTGGCAGCATGTTCCAGTGTCTCACCACTCTCATGATGAAGAGATTCTTCCTAATGTCTAGTCTAAATATGCCCCTTTCCAGTTTATACCAGTTCCCCCTCATCCTGTCACCACAAACCTTTATGAAAAGTCCCTCTCCAGCTTTCTTGTAAGCTTCTTTCAGGTACTGGAAGGTGGCTGTAAAATCTCAGCGCCTTCTCTTCTCCAGGCTGAACAAGCCCAACTCTCTCAGCCTGTCTTCATATGGAGGTTGCTCCAACCCTCCTCTGGACCCATTCCATCAGCTCCATATCCTTCTTACATTGAGGGTTCTGGAACTGGACACAGATGAGGTCTCACAAGGGAGGATTAGAGGGGCAGAATCACTTCCCTTGACCTGCAGGCCATGCTTCTTTTGATGCAGCCCTGGGTACGGTTGTCCTGGACTGCGAGCACACATTGTCAGCTCATGTCGAGCTTCTCATTGACCAGCACCCCCAAGTCCTTCTCTGGAGGGCAGTTCTCAATAACCATTGTATATTTGAGCACATTTGAACTCAAATATAGTCTTGATGAAGAAGAAGTAATATTAAGTTGTACTCTAGATTGATACTTCTTCATGACCTCCTTTTTATCCCAAACAGCCCTGGATTGAGCTAAACGTTGCCTGGCAGGATAAGAGGGTTTCTGACAATAAAATATGCTAGCTTTCTGTGCATTATATCCATGCCAGCTACTTTCCATGTATAGCTTTAGAAATAAGGGATTTAGGTGTTAAAGGCTGAGAAACAAATGAATGAGTCCTTTCTTCTATGGTGCACAGTGAGTTTCCTGAACAGCTGACTGTTCTGAAGTGACTTTATTGTGCACTACATGCATTAGAGAGAAAAGCAAGACGTGGCATCATTTGCTGCAAATCCAAAATACATATGCAGGTTTTTGACATCTAATTCATCCCAGATATCTCATAACATTTTGAAGTTGAGGTTATCTGTGGATTGATCAGCCTACCATGCCTTTTGGTTAGCCAGTATGGCTGGGTGAATTCAGTCCTTACACAACAGCAATTGGAAGTGTTGATAATCAAAATGTACCCTGTAAATTTCTTATTTGCTTATAATATTAGTAACAGACAAAATGGACTTCAATACATTAAAGACTTAAGAAGAAGAGAACAAGAATAGATATTCTAGGATTAAACTGCGTGGTTAATTATAATGTCTTTACATAAACATGAACTTGTGTAACCGAGAATGTATTTGTTTTTAGTGTGTACTCTGATTAATAAGATAAAAACTACATCTTAAAATCAATAGAAAAATAAATTCTAGCACATGGAACCTGTCTGTTTTATTTCTGTGTTCTTTGGCTATATTAAGGAGTTTTTTACCTTTAGTATGTGACAAAAAATCGTGGACATGATCTCCAGGGTCCTCAAGGGAATTTGGGTTAGGAAATGCTGTTACTTAGATAACACAATCTCACGCTAAAAAATTTAGCCTGAATTTATGATTAAATAATTGAGCTGTTATCAAGAAATATGTTTCCTTCCTGGAAATATCTCAGTTTCCCAAAGTGGGCATTGATATTGGAGTTGGGTATCTGGAAATTACTTCTGCAACTACCAGGAGATTTTAAAAGTCAAGTACCAGTATAGAAACAATGCACAAGAGAGACCACTTTGTGCAAACTCCAGCTTAATGCAGTCAAAACTATGCTTACACAGTATAACATTTCTTTAAAGAATAATAGGATTTATTGTGCTTTTGAAAGAAACAAACTTGAATTTGCCTTTCATTTACAAGCTTATGATTCTGTGTCCCATAAAGAATTAAAAGTAAGGATAAATAATTGTGATAAACAGTAATTCATAATCTTTTTTCTTTAACTTCACCCAAGCATGCCTCTTACTAACATGAATACCTCCATTTTGCCAGTCAAGCCATAGAACCAATGAATGGCCATCTTACTCTAGTTTCTATATTTTGTTTGCACTGTGTATTGTTTCAACAAAAGCTGATTATAGAAAAGGGAGAAAAAAGCACTTTCAATAAACTGTTGGTGTAGAGGAATTAAAGTCTTACATTGGAAGTGTGTTGGATAATACACTTTTAGTCAAGGAAAGTGTCTTACTGAAAAGAAGTCTCACAGGATAGAAAATGCACTTAATTTAGCTTGAAAAGTTGAACTAAGCCTTTCAATCTCATATTTGTCTTTAAGTCATGGTAGCATTGCTGCACACACTTTTAAAGAGAGTACTGTGCAGGGATTGAAACTCTTTCTCCTAGTGTATCTCTTTGTTTGTTAATGTAACAGAAATGGGGCATGCAATTGTCAAGTCTTTCTTTTTTCTTTAGTCTTCTGCCCCAGTAACAGATGCTTTAAAAAGGAACAATCCTGGGTTTTGGGGTGTTTTTTCCCTTTTTTTTTCCCTTTTTTTTTCTTTTTTCTCTTTTC
>WAAB01020003.1:1094-20987 GCA_013389865.1 Piaya cayana | reverse complement strand
TTTTTTTTTCTCTTTAAAAAAAAAAAAAGAGATACCCACTGAATACTCCTAAGAAGATGTCCCTTTCTTTTCTTTCAAATTCCAGACATGGGACACAGAACTGGAGAGATCTGCAGAGTCATGGGCTGAAACCTGTTTATGGGAGCATGGGCCTGCAAGTCTTCTTCCCTCAATTGGGCAGAATTTGGGGGCACACTGGGGAAGGTAGTTTAAGATACTGTTTTATATTCCGTAGTGGGTTTTTTAAATCTAACAAAATTTGCTTAAAGGTAGAATTATCAATGTTACAACTTTTGAATGATTTAATGGACTACTGCTGCCTTTCATAGGTACAGACCTCCAACATTTCACGTCCAAGCATGGTATGATGAAGTGAGAGATTTCACATATCCCCATCCTCATGAATGCAACCCATACTGTCCTTACAAATGCTCTGGTCCCGTTTGTACACATTACACACAGGTATGTACATGGCTTTGGTTTTTGTCAGCTATGGAAAAGAATGGTCAAGAACTCTAGTTAGTTTGCTGTATGACGTATAGACCATATTAATATTGCAATATATACTATAGCACTAAAGCACAAAAGGGGCTTGTTGGTTTTAGACTCCATAGTTACACAAATTGGATACTGGTGGCATAGAGTAGGGTTGTCATACAAATCTACAGATTTCATCCTCACAAATATCAATTCCTTAACAGGATCAAGGAAAAAGCTCACAAAACCCAGTACTGAGTGTTACTGCTCAGTGCACCTTGCATAATCCAGTCTCTGTGCTGGTATGCTGGTAGTCCTTCCTGTAATATGCTGAAGAAAAAGCACATTTAACAAAAAAAGGTAAATTCCTCAGATCAAACCACAGATTTTAACATGGTGCTTTAACTTCACTACGAGTTAGAAATTGCATAGGAATTAATTTAGTTGGTACTTCTGAAATCACTGTATCTAGCCTGATTTTTTTCCAGAGGGGAACTGTTTCACTGAATAGGAAATATGTGATCCTCAGATAATAATAAAATCCACATGTAATGTGGCTTATTGTGAATTTATACAAGTTTGGCACCTGTCGTATTTGTTTAATTTGAACATTTCAGCCTTTGTTGAGCTCTGCAATGAAAATGGTTTCTGGAGATGAATAAAGGAGCACAACTGCCTTAAATTGCAATGACATGAAAACATGCATTTAAAATCCATTACTTGAGTCTTTCTGGTGTATGAATTTTTTGGAAGTAGTTTTATTTTTTGTATTACCTCTTTTGCGATCTTATCTATTTTTTCTTATCTTACCTATTATCTGTCTAACCAGTCTGAACTCAGGGTCCCTAGGTTGTGTTGAGAATTCCAGGGTACAGGAACCTAACTTCTAACTCATGGTTGTGTATTAATTGTATTTCAAAGAATCATTTCTTCACATCATGTCTTATAAATATTTTGCTATGCTTTCAAATACGTATTTAGAACATTTATATCAAATGAGAGCTATAGAATTTATATCAATGTAAGCTTTTCTTTCTAATGATATAACCAAATGGCCTTTTGACAGCTATAGTTAGGTCACTTCAACCCTGCTGTAACAGAGAGCATATCATCACTTTTTTGATTTGAGTTTTATATGTTGAAGTTTTAGAGGCAGTTTTGGTTTTATGTTAATTACCTTTGGTTTTCAAATGCCTTTCTCTTTCCTTTTCCATAGGTTGTTTGGGCTACAAGTAGCAGAATTGGTTGTGCAATTAATTTATGTCATAACATGAACATCTGGGGACAGGTTTGGCCAAAAGCAGTCTATCTTGTATGCAATTATTCTCCTAAGTAAGTCTACTGACACCCAATAATAACTTGAGTGAGCAAGATACTTTATAATAATCCAGGAAGTAATCTGAAAGAAAATCAGTCTAGTTTGCATATTTTTAATACTATTACAAAGCAGAGCATTGTTCCCAAGGCAGCCTTTGGCTGCACAAATACTCTTGTGCTTTTTCTAGCTTCAGTTTTCTGGCCTCTGTTTTAGCATACAAAATCAGAGATCTTTGTTGTAGTGTGATATTTGCCTGGAAAATACATGTATCTCCCTGTTGTGACTTTAAAGAATGTGTAAAATAAAGGCCATGGTTAAGATCAAATTCGATGGAGTATTCCATATAGGAGAGTGTAGCCTGTTTGCGTGTATCTGAGAAATTTAATATTACAATGCTATGCCAATCTAAAAGGATTGTACTTATAGCAGTACTTCAGTGTTTCTCCTTGTGAACTTTTCAATTACTTTCTATGCTTTTAGTATATCAACACAATATTATAGTCTTAAGTGTTTGCTGGTTTGCAACGTTTATTTGTACACATACTAAATACTGTTTGGTGTTAAAATGTTTATTTATTAAGGCATATTTTGCCTTTTTTTTTTCTTTTTTTTTTTGCATAAAGGGGTAATTGGTGGGGTCATGCTCCTTATAAACCTGGCCGCCCTTGTTCTGCATGTCCCCCTAGTTTTGGTGGAGGTTGCAGAGAAAATCTTTGTTACAGAGGTATGTACTACTTCAACAGTACAACTCTAAATGGGCAGAGAAACTTTCTTTCACTTTCTTTCCTCATTATGTTTTAACATAGTAGAATAGAACATATTATGCATGCACCCGAAGACCTGGTAGGGGCCTATTTTACTATAATGCATGAGGTCATGTACTTAAAATATGTGAGGCTGAGCTTCAGCAGTTACAATGAAGTGTACTGAACTCCTGCTGGTAGAAGTGCTGAGCCAGGGTTTTTAGTACACAAGGATGTGAATTGTCACTGTTCACTATTTGTATGCCTTTCTGTAATTATAGTTGAAGTCTATGCAGCTATTTATTTATAGGAAAACATGTTAACTCAATGACATAGCCATGTGCATTACTAGAAGAAAAATCAAGAACAAGACTAAAAGACATTACTAGTTCAACAGAATGTCAACTAGGATGAGTATTAACTTATAATCCTCAATGCTATTCATATTTTATAGCATCAAAACACAACATATTATGAAAGTGCTATTTCTTTTTGTTTTTCTGTATGTACAGGTAATCTAGAAATTTTTGTTAGTAACTTCTGAAAGGTTTTCATCTATTCTGATGGACCATAAAAGCTGTAACAGTAAGAAATGTAGATTAACTGATGAATATTTTAAATTTTTTTACATCATGTATTATAGAAAGGTCTCATTTTCAGGTGCACATTTTTATGAAATCATCTTCTTTAATTATACGTTATCTATTAATTGCTAAAACTCATCCAGTATACAAAAGGAATATCACATTTTTCTCTTGGTTTTCTGATGACCAAAAGAAGATGCCAAACCAGGAGTGTTAAGAGCACTTTCATACCTTTTTGCTGCCTGCACTAGAAAAATTCTGCCTTCTCTCAGCATCAGAAAGATACTTGAGATATATCATTAAGGTTGAGGTCTTCATCTTACGAAGCAGTGGAAAGTTTTCTTTGCTTTCTTGCTTATATTCATCAACTATTTTGTGAGAACAAAGCCATGTTGTCAAAACATGTTAAGGGACTTATATTGCAGAAATGAAGATTTTTTTTTTTCTCCTGAGCGGTTGCTTTTGTCTATTTTCTGAAACAGAGGATTCAGAAAGACCCTATTCTCCACATGAACCAGAAGAAGAAACCAATGAGATTGAACGACAGCAAGCCCAGGATACAACAGTGCAAAGTCGTTCAAGAACTCATTCACCTTCAGGCTCGACAGGCAGTGATGACAGTGAGAAAAATGAAGTAATAAGCACGCAGCAAATGTGTAAGGAACTTACCTGATTTGCAAGTGGCCAATAAATTTAAATTATGTGATATTAAATTCATTGCAATAAAATTGCTTTTTGCTTGTTTTAGCTCAGATTGTTTCATGTGAAGTAAGGCTAAGAGATCAGTGCAAAGGAACAACTTGCAATAGGTATGGGAAATTTTACAATTGTCGTTCTGAAATTATTATAAAAGGTTATATTTGTATGTGAGCTGGAGTTTTTTCTCTTTTTGTAATCCTAGGATTTAAGATCAAGTTGTATTTTATTTTCTTAGGTATGAATGTCCTGCTGGCTGTTTGGATAGCAAAGCCAAAGTTATTGGAAGTGTACATTATGAAATGGTAAAGATTTTTAAATTAGGCTTTTTTACCAGTAGATTGTTTAATGAAATATCTTTTCTGTTGGAATACTAGTTAAAATCATATTACAAATGGGATTTGAAGAAAACAATATTCACCAAAGATAAAAGCGTAGCTACGTTGAATATTTAAGACAGCATCAGGCAATCTTAAATTTACATCCGCTGTTGTGCCTGAATGCACTTCACACTTATACATGCACAGAAGCAGATTTTTTTTGTCCACATATTTGAGAGTAAATATGTGAAGGTGTGACTTAAGGAGAAATACAGCAGTTTGTGGGCACACTCCTATAAATTGTTTCACCAAAGCAGGCCTACGTGTGTAAGCTTAATGCCAGCTGAAAATAAATAATTCACTCTGTAGAACTGAAGAAGTGTAGGAAGTAAAAGTTACTGTGAATAAATATACTATAAGTGAACATACTTTATGAATATGGCGAAGTGCTGTTTTCTTCATTTGGAATAATACCTACACAGATCACATAAAACTTAATAGACATCTACCAAGTTTTTAGTGACCCATTGTAATTCAAACCTGATTTTATCACAAATAAATTACAACGTGAAATAGTGGTTTTGTCTCACATGGAACTACTTTTCCTGCTCTATTTTTCAGCAATCCAGTATTTGTAAAGCTGCCATACATTATGGCATCCTAGACAATGAAGGTGGTTGGGTTGATGTCACTAGACAAGGAAGGAAAAATTATTTTATCAAGTCTTACAGAAATGGCATTCAGTCAATTGGGTAAGTTTTGTTTAAATGTGTGAAAGTTTTTCACCTGTTTGGTTTTATTTCATACGAAGTATACCACCATAATAGCATTCTGTTCATACTTCTTATGATAAAGAATATGAAAAATATATGTGGATAAGCAGGTATTGTGTCTGTTCTAAAACTTTAGCCTGTGTCTAATGGTGAACAGAAAACTGATGCAATAATGATGTGATTGATGATGAAATCATCAGTCATTTGAGCTGTACGTTAGTGTTCGTGGTTTAATACTCTCAATATTTAGAATATTCTATTAATTAATTTGTAAGTGTATACGTTTCTTGTAAAAATCTACTACATACTGGCTCTTAACTAGATAGTTTCACACTTTATGGAAAAAACTAGTAGTACTTCCAGGTTGGACACAGGTTTGGACGTGACTCTCTTGTACTGTGCATGGGAACAATATGACAAAGTAAAAAATAACCCCCTTCCTGTATGTTTGATAGCTTCATCAAAATTCCACAAGTTTTTTGTGATACTTTGTGGCAATATTTTGCACTACTACTGCATTGGCCAGCAATGGAATAATATATACTGTGGAAGTGTGATTTGGAGATACACTGCTCTGTTCAGGTGCTTACCCTAAGACTGGAATGTGAAAATGGATCCAAGTGCTTGTTGACATGCTAAAAGAAAAACTAGAAAAATAGCATATAAAAGTGGAGAATGCTTGGCTAATTCCATACATAATTATCCAGCAGTAGGACAACAGTGATATTTGTTTGAATCTAAGATAGTATTTGCCAATTATGATTCACCATATCTTAATGTATTCTGCAGAGATGTGCATTGCTATCCTCATTTCTGTTATTTCTGTCAATAGTTACTGCACGTGTAACTGCATATGTAACAGTTAGTGTATGAGTAATATCAAACTGAAAGAAAATAGAATTTATCTGAGTGATATATTTGTCTCAGGTGTGAACCCAAGGGTAAGGAGATAGGTAATCGTTAGAGGCTGTGCTCTCACTCTGTGATGTGCTGACAAATTACATGTACCATGACACCTTTCATAATTTTTCTTTTCAACAGATTTGCCTAAACTAGAATAGAAAGAAACACTGACCAGGTAGAACAAATTCAATGGACTCTCATTTGGGCTGCCCGTGTAGCACTTAAGGCATTTATATCAATCTGTTTCTCTGGGTCATCTGATGATCTGACTGTAGTTTAAGTTACTACCCATAAACATGAAGATAAGACAAATGTCTCTTTTTAAAATGGTATGAGACAGAGAGAAAAGTAAGTCTTGATTATGTTGATATTAACATATTTGGAGCCAGCTTTCTTATAAATGTAGCAGTAGTTAAACTGCAGAAAATCTTTTAACTAGATGGAATTGATTTCACATCACTTGGAATCTCTGTGTTTCTATGCCAACTGAAACAAAACTTTACCAGTGTCCAGTCTACAGAGTGTGTTTAGCACCTGTCCTATGAGAATTAGAACTAAGAGCAAGGTACTAACACTTGGTTTTATTTGCTGTGGGCAGGGATAATCAATTCATTGCTGAATAGTAACAGCTGTTTTGGTTTTGTTACTTTGTTACTTTTTTTTAAAAAAAAGATGACTTGTAGATAAAAAACTGTTAAAGAACTAAATCTGTATCTTCCTATCTACAAGCATATTCAGGAAACTCCTGTTGTCATGTGTGTGCACAGGTGATATAATTCTTCATTAATGTCCTATACTATTTAGGACATCACCTTTTAGAGTGAATTTACAAAATACTGTGGTCAGGCATCAGATTTCAAAGTCAATCTGTAATCCAAAGTCTTTGGGCTAAAAAAAGGTAATTTACCAAAGTTCCAACCTTCGAAAAACCTATCAATAAGGCCGTGCATACCTTGCAGCCACTTGGCTCCTGCCAGTGTCTTTAGATGGAGTTTTGCAAAAAACATGTATCTATTCAATGCACAGACAAAATCAACTGGATCTTGCCTCTGCTGCATATTGCAAAACAGAAAAGTAGGAAAGGGGGTGTCAGAGCAACATACAGCACATTTCCAAATTTCAACTGTGTTTATTTATAATCAGGATTGCTAATACAGATGTTTTTTCAGCTGTTGCATTTTTGTAGTATAGAATACCATTTTTAACAATATCTCAGCAAGCTAATCAACAACAGAATACAGTGAGTTATTCCCAGATCAGTGCTTGCCAATGCTAGGGCAACAAGAGTGTGAGCTAACTCTGAGAAAGCAAATTGGAGTCTAGTAAATGAGCAAATGTGAAATTGGTGGGCTATACAACTAAGTAAAGCAATGCAAGCAAACAGTTTCTGAATAGAAAATGCAGGTCTATGGAGTATTCATGAATAATTTTCTCCAAAAATGAATAGGGAATCATTTTCCTGTTTTTTTAAAAATAATAAATAAAGCTTCTTTGTTATGGATGAAGACATACTTGATTAGTTGAGAGGAGTAAAATAGGAATGTTTCTCAATTGTAATGTAACAGTAGAATGTAGACTTTAGGAAACAAATACAGATAATTATTGAGAAAAACAGACTGTTATGTGCTACTTGGTTTATAATGGTACTGTTGATAATTTAAGAGACAAAAGATCCAAAATTAAAATCTAATGAAATTTTTCAAAAAGGCTGCCAGGAGACTCTTTTCAGTGTTGGAGCTCTTTGTAGGAATGAATATTTCAGGGGAAGCAAATGATCTCTGCTGGTAAATAGATGCTTCTGAGCAATTCTCAACCATAGGTTTTGTTTGCTACATTATGAGGGGCAAATTAATTGCATAATTTGTTCCTAGCACACTTATTCTCTTAGCAAATTACATAAATGAAAGAGTTTAACATGCATTCCTGATTTTTAAACAAGTTCACTGGAAGTACCCATTAAATGTGCTATTGCAATAAATAGATTCATAACTGGGGAGAGGGGTGCAGGTTGAAAATTGCTTTAGGACAATGTCTTGATTTTTTTTCCCAGATTATCTTATAACAATTCTCCTAGCTACAAGGAATCACTGAGAGATGTTATTTGGTGACTATTTATATTATTTCTTTTTCAGAAAATACCAGTCTGCTAACTCCTTCACTGTCTCTAAAGTAACAGGTTAGCATTTGTTTTGTATAAACTCAGTCCTATGTTGAGTCTTTTTTTTCTAAAAAGTACACATTTATTTGTTTCTATTTTCCTTTCTTCAGTTCAAGCTATCACCTGTGAAACAACAGTGGAACAGTTATGCCCATTTCAAAAACCAGCCTCACACTGCCCAAGGTGAAATTCTTTCAGTCTTATTAATTCAAATTACTGCCATATTTTCTGTCAGTTACTCAGTATCTATAATTGTCATTAATAAATGTAACAATAGTAGCAGTAAAAGTGAAGCCAGAAATATTTTACTGATATTTCAGTCTTTGGTCTAAGGTAGGTGAAGATGATCTACAGGCTTTTTCATTAGGAGAATCTCATTTTGCTTTACCCATAAAGATCTTTCTTCTTGCCCTTGGCAAATCTTAGTGAAATTGTTGGTTAGACCAAAGACTGTGAAGTGCATTTTTCTTTTTTCATTGTTCACTATTAAACCTGTGCACCTTTGGCAAAATACACTTTATTTCAGTTTATTTGCCTGTAAAACAGATACAATAAAAAAGATGATACAGATATTTATTGTAGAAGTTGCTTGGGAGTTTCGGAGGACAGAGTGAGCAAATATGTTTGCAAAAAATTGAAATATATATTGTTAAGGTAAGATGTGGTCTTCATTTCAGCTAATAGCTTTAAATAGAGTTTTAACTCTTCGAAAGGAGCCTATGCCGCAATATTTTGAGGAAGGAAATGGGTAACAGTTCTTAAAACCATAGATGAGTCAAAGGTAAATACACTGTAGCATGATTTACCGCAAGCTAAGCTGGAGATATCCACAGGATTACTTTCATAGCAGTCCTACAGCCAATACAGGAAGCAAGTACAAAGCCAGAACTGCTAGGAAAACATCCCTTCATGTAGCACTTGGGTCCATGGACTTGTTTGGTGTTTGGCTGTGACTCCTGGTTTTCTAGCTGGAAGATGTGGAGAAGTAAGCGAAGAAGTGGAATGCAGGAATGGATGGGTACAATCTCATACCTCGATCTTTTTCTTCATTACTAAAAACTAAAAGTAGCTTCATTAAGAGAAAAATAGGGTCTGTCTTTAAGAAAATTTAAAAATAAACATAAGGTTAAAAATTACTGATTAATTTTGATGCATCAGCTGAAGAAACTGCACAACAGCAGTGATTCATTCAAGACTTTGTGCATGCTTTTAACTCTGAAAATATAATTTGAAGTATTACAAATAGTAATCAGCTGTGACATTGATTGCACAACCTAATTTTTCCCTCTAATGCCCTGATAATAAATCAGTAGGTCTTCAAAAGGCCTTTTTAACATCTTGCTTCCTTTAGACGTAAGTCTCATTCCTAGCTGCATCAGGTTGCTTTGATTACCCACCTGGTAAGACTGTAGCATGCCCAAGTGGTGTCTCATACTGAATATCAATTACAGCGTGATGGCATCCCAGAGAAGAATTTCTGCCCAGGGCTGCCCTGTGTAGGGTGGTTCCAAAGCCTTTAGAACATTATACATTTTTAAAATTAAATAGAACAGTGTAGACCTGGAACTGCCTGGCAGTTCTTCCTTGTAGCATGTCACAGTTGGCAAACAAGGAACCGACACCTTCTATACCACTTTTAGCTTTCCATGTGGTTTTCCCTAGACTTTTAGAACTGTAGCTGGCACAAATGACAGAGGGTTTTTCTCAAAGATTAACAAAATGCAGTTGAATAAAGACAGTCATTGTTTCAGTAGCTTTCTGATCTCCTAGAATCATCTAGGAATCTCATTACTTTCCAAAGCTTATCATTTTAGCCAGAGATGCCAAGAACTCACTCTCATAAGTTGCTAAATTGTCTTGCATCTCTAGGACATCAGCATCATAGCAGATTCTCATTCATATCTGACTCTCCTGAGAAGGTATTCAATCAAATAGTTTGTATAGGATGGTGTAGAAATAGGTAATAATATGAAAAAAAACTGGCAGACTTTTAGTATAAGTGTGGACCCATATGTGTGCATCATCAAACTGGTTTATATTCAGTAAGGCTGATGTTGAATGTGATACAGCAATACTCTGATATAATACCTCCTAACTGTGTGTGCTTTATTTTTGATACTTCAGGGTGTATTGTCCTCACAACTGTATGCAAGCAAATCCACACTATGCTCGTGTAATTGGAACACGAGTTTATTGTGATGTAAGTATAGTGATTTACATTGCATTATATAATTAAATAAAAGCCTATGAAAAACTGTAATGTATAGAAAATAAGATATAATATAGATATCCAGTTTTCCTCTATATGCTGATTTTTTTGCAGGTTCTTTAAAAGATCTTTTTCAAAGACTTCCATTTAAGTCAGTAGTACTCAGCTGCTGAAAATATAGAAGGTTATTTGAAAATTCAGTGCAGACTTCAGTAGTTTCTGGACCTTTATTTTCAGTTTCTTACCAAAATTCCAACTGATTTGTTCATTGTTGCTCTATGGACTCTGATGCGATCATAACTTCTGTCAGATTAAACTAAACAAAAAAAATTGTCCTGAAAGTAAATGTCCACAGTCTCATTAATTTGGATATTTCTTATCTGTGCAGACAGCTAAATCTTTGTAGCAGTACTGTATCTCACCTATTATTTCAACAGACTAATATTGTATTTGCTTTTGTTGTTTTGTTTCCTAGTCAACATTTTTTTTTGTCTTTTCTACATCATGCTTAGTTCAAAAGGGGATAGAAAGACTGAAAAGAGAGTTCTTTTAGGCCCCTTTTGTCATCTCTCTATGGAGAAACCAGGATGTAGTGACAGAGAAAACAGTTTACATTTTTTCCAGTAAGCTGTGTGTTTTAACTGCCTTCTAGATGTCATAAGGAATAGTATGGCAAACAGCTGTTTCAGATGATGATTTTCACTACTTTTAAGCACTTGGAAATGTGTGAAAATAATATGCAAATATTTATTAATCATTACTTTGAAACCAACCAATGTCCATTAGATTACCTGAGTAGCTTTTTCTGAAAAACACTCCTGTCCATAAGCAGTGTTACATGTGTGACAAGTACTTCCAGTTCAGGAACTAAAGGGATTTGTGCATGTGTAGCTGGATCCCTAATGAACATAAGACGGGCAATGAAAATGGATTCAGTGAAGGTTCATTTTTTAAAAAAGATAATTTACTTTAACTTCTGTGGTCGCAATGAAAGGCTACAGCCAAAGTTTCCCAGGGAGTTGGAAAAGACTTTGTTGTAGGACAAAGAAGACCCATTTCTGTTTAGCCTGCATAGAACATCTCAGAATATCTGTTTGTTTTTGTTGGAAAAGTCCCAGACTTTTTATTGTCATTTTCACCAAATAACATGGTTGGGTGTTTCCTGTATTATAATATATTGCTGTACTAGTTTCAGGTATTTATAGAGGATAATCTATTTAATAAGTTTGTCCTCTTGCAGTTTTTCGTGTATTCACAGACATATTTGATCAGAGAGAATTCATTTGCCCACTTGTCATAGCACATATATTTGAAATTTCAGTCCATGATCTACTTGATTCTACAGAACAGGTGGGGGTTTTGTGACATTCCTGCAAATTCTTTCGTTTCAAAACGTATATGGATATGGATATATGTATATATGCATATAAGTATTAGTTTGCACTACCTCTTGGGTTACTTGCATTCAGTAAATAAAAAAAAGATTTTGCAGAGATATTGAGAAGAAAAGCAAGTATCAATAATAGACATGACAAATGCACAAAAATGTGTCAAAACCCCCATTTTTATACTTAAACCTTTCCTTTTCTGGCTTTGGTCATCTTAGACTCATTTCATATTTTATGATAACTTCTTTTCCTCCCTTTTCCTGGGAAGGGTTGTTCTCTGTTTTTTCAGTAGTGCATCACAGAATTGTTACCCTTTTTTCCCTCCCTTTCTTTTACGTTGCAGTGAGCGTCCCTAACTCCACTGAAAGCCCACCACCCCCCCGCCTTATTTCATCCTCCATTCTTCTAGTCTGCTAGCTATTGTCTCTTTGTCTGTGGCAGATAAACCACAGCCACGGTTCAGGCAGTTAGCATCTATAAACTTAGGGCAGGGTAGGGGACTACACATAAAAACTAAACCCCCCTGTACTTTATACTTTCTTTTTTTTTTCAAATTCACTTCTCTCAAGGTAGATTGCAAACTCTTTAAAAGCAAAGCATTTCTTATTCTGAATTTATGGTATAATTAGTTTCTTATATGAATAGGACTGTTATCGTATGAATAAAATCTTATCAGATAGAAGTACGAATTACTTGTCGTTCTTATGGCCTAAACACATTGTCACCTTTGTGCTTTGTGTCCCTGCTGGCCCTGCTGCTAAGTTTCCACATGGCAATGCCTTGTCTTCTTGGGAGACCAGGAAACAAAGAAAGTTTCCTCCTGTGTGGTGCTGAAGAGTTGGTTCCACCTTTCAGCTTTGGTTATTTCAGTTTGTGTAAAACTTTGAGTCTTACTTCCGGAATTTCAGAATCGTGTTATGTTTTTGCCAAGTAGCTGAAGAAGGAAAACAATTAAGCAGCTTGGTATTCAGATTCTATGAACTGTTAAATATTAACAAATTTCAGGAGGTTGACAGCACAACAACAAAGCCGGGTCATATAATGCTGTATGAAATGTTTATATTAACTTAAAAATACCGCCTTATAAATCTTTTGGAGTGAGTTCATCAAAATTAAGGAAACAACCCCTTTGATGAAGACTTTCAGAAAGTGGCATAAAGTTGCTGATGTAGAATTAACTCACATGTAATGTGCTGAAATTTGTCATAGACCTAAGTGTGAAGTGGTGTTTAGCTTAAATCAACAGGAGGCTCCCCTTTACAGGACAAGGAAATTTGACCAGGAGGATGTAATATTATTAAATATAGGAAATAATATAGCATTAGTACTGAAATCTGATTCCATTCAGATGAAGATGGCCAAGCCAATAAGAAATTCTTGAAAGCTCAAAGGAGGTAATACTTTCTCAAAAAAGTTATGTTCTACATATATTGATCCATTCTGTATATATTAATAAAACTAAATGCACATATTATTCAGTATTCTTATAAGCTAATTTGTCATGATGAATATATTCTTATTTACTTATCCATACATTCAAAAAATGTGTATTTGGTCTCCGATCTCATCTGGAAAGCAGCATCAGATTATCAGTTTATTTTTCTTCTGAAAATAGCCTCCAAGTTGGCCTCATCAACCCCATTCTTTTGACTGCTCCTTTTCCATGTATCCCACAGAATTATCTTGCCTTTAGCTTTAAAATGTTGTGTTAACTTAGTTGTACTTCATTTATCAAGTAATCAAATGTGGTGCCAACCATAACAATGGCCCCATCCTTTACTGGAAATAGCTTCCAACAAATAGTCAGCCAATCTTCTGTCAGAATCTCTGTCCCTTGACTTTTCCTTTCTTTTTTGCTCGACTAGAAACTTGTAAATAACATTTGTAAAATGAATTTGCTACTATTTTATAATACTGGTAATTAATACTGTTCTTCTAGTTCTTCGCTGTAGTTAATTGCTTGTGAATCTCACCTTTTGTTTCTGTAGATTGTTATTCTGTATTGCAGAGACCATTTTTCCCTTTATATAATTGCATGTGGTCAATCTGATCTGAAGTTACTCCCATACTATGATTACATAAAGGACACTATAATCCTGAAAATAAGGTGACTACTGGTGTTCAGGGTGTGACAAAAGTCTAGTAACTCTAGGAAGAGGAGTGTAGGTACAGAGGAGCATAAATTGCATCCCTTCTGGCATGCTGAAAAACTGCAGACAGCAGCATGATAAGGAAAACTCTGAAGCATCTTTGCAGAAGATTCTTTGCATAAACAATTTTAAATCTTTGCTCCTAGAAATCTTGTAATATTAAAAGAAAAACCACAGAATCACAGAATCACCGGGTTGGAAGAGACCTACTGGATCATCGAGTCCAACCACTCCCACAAAACACTAAACCATGTCCCTCAGGACCCTGTCCACCCCTAACTTAAACACCTCCAGGGAAGGCGATGTAACAGTAACCATGTAACAGTGAAACCAGTAAATTCTGTGCTTGGAATGAGAGTAGGAATACCATTGCTATTTAAAATTCCTGATTTTATATAGATTGAGATTACAAAATAACTGTGGTAACCAATGAAAAGTTATTCCAATTGTAATTGAAAGAAATGCAATTCTTGTTTTAATAGTGGTCTTTGTGACCAGCTATTGATATTTATATTGGCTAATGTTTAAAGGTTGGTTGAGGAGACATGTTGCAGTGAAGACGTTTTCCACAAAACAACGTGGCTTAAAGTGGAGATGCACTGTAGCTGGAGCTAAACTTTTCTGTGCTGTGTATTGAAGATTGAGACCTACCTTCTGGAGTATCTAAGATGTTTAATTTTTCTATCAATTAATTTTTAAAATGCTGAAAGTGTAATAGAGAACTGCAAGTTTAAATCATTTAGTTAGGTGAACATTATCAAGATTGTCACTAAGCAATCCCTCTGTAGGCATTATTTATGCTACTTAGGTTCATAAGAGGAATCAGTGGCCAAAGAATGTGTAAGTTTTGCTAATATGAAGCTGCTAACTTTGCAGAGAATTTTACCTGTGTAAAGTCTGTAGAATTAGACCCTGATTTAAAAATACTTCTTTTCAATAAATTCTGAAGTCTTTCACTCCTAACTTTATTTCCTCACTCAGAGATAATGAGCTAAAGTCATTGGTCTTCCATTAATCAAGTGTCATTTTAAAATTTGCCCATGTCTAAATAGGAAATTGTGTTTCTTTTGTGTATGTATTTTTTTTCACTGCTCTTTGAGATTTGGCACCTAAATGGGGAATTATTGTAGCTTGTCCCTCACCTTTAGGAGTAGGACATACTCCTAGAAACGTATGACTGCAGTGTGCCTTTGCTGTACTATGATTCCCCTATCTGGCTGTGGCTGGAGATTCAATTTAATCTCCTGACCTGTAATAATTAATGGGACTGAGGTCTGAGTTTTACTATCTCTCTGTTGTTTAAATGAGGGCTGATAGTGTTTCATTTTGAAAGGCTCAATAATTCTAACACATTCCTGATCCTTGAACTGAAATATCCTGAAATAAATGATCCTGGGGTCATGCTGCAGGAGATCTTTGAACAGCCTAATTCCTATGAAAATGGTTTAAATACTTGAAGATTAATAAATTTAGTAATAAAATAAATATAATTATTTTATGTTTCCTAGAACTTGATTTAATTGCCTTTATTAGTTTTCTTCTAAACAATTTTGAAATAAGATAATGAATTAAAGGTAATCTTTTCCTCATTCTTTCTTAGATATCCAGTATCTGCCGAGCAGCAGTCCATGCTGGCGTAGTCCGCAACCAGGGCGGTTATGTTGATGTTATGCCAGTAGACAAAAGAAAGGTGTACATTGCTTCCTTTCAAAACGGGATATATTCTGAAAGGTACAGAGCCCAGCTTCAAAGATTACACTTTACCCTTCACCTCGATAAGATTTACAAAGTCTCGCGTTGTGTCTGTTTGTACCTGGGGCAGTGCTAGAAACCAGACAAGTAGGTCAACATGTGTAACTTACAGAGTTTATGTAACAGCTGTGGTGACTTTGGAGAAGCTGTGGTACCAGAACTGCCTGCCTCCTCTAAGCTTATAAATTATTACTGTAAAAAGCTGCTTATGAAGTAAAATAATCCTCTTGTTTACTTTTGCTTCTGTTGCAGCTAACGCAATATTTGATAAGAAAATGCCTTTGCATTCTTTTGGATTATTTTAAATTAACATTGTTCATATGTTCTGTCCAAGTTAGAGGCTCTACAATACACAGCCACTAGTAGCTGATGCAAGTTCATTGGTCCATGATGAAATAGTCATTACTGATTTGTGTGGTATTGAACCAATAAGCCTGGATCATAAATAAAATTCATGAATATTACAGTTTGCAATCATTAAAACGTATTTTTAAATTTTTTTAATGCTTTAACTATTTTTAAATGTATTTCTGAAAGACATGGAGATGCTGTGAAAGCTTATTTAGTTGTAAGTATATCCGTGTGTCTATGGTGATACCACAGGGCTTCATGTTGCAGATTAAATTTAATCCCCAAAGGAATTTTCTGGGTTCTAAAGGAAAAAGAAAAATAAACTTAAAAAAAAAAATTGTGTAACACTCTTAGTCCTGTAAAGCTAAGAATGATTGTTACCTATAAAACTATTACTTTTCAAGAAATTTGAAATTTTCTATAGAGAACTTGGAAGCAGAAAAAGATAGAGCATTTTTTTTCTTGCTTTTAATTGGGAGTGGGAGAGGGTCTTGTGTCTGCCCCTCAAACCTTTCAACAAACCTGGGGATATGTAAAATACAAATTTCCTTTGTTTAGTGGATGACTTAGTTTACTTATGTAATCTTATTTGTTCCTAATAAGCCGTTTGGAAGAAAAATTAATTTGAAATTAATGTAATTTTATTTGTAACAGCTTTAAAAACATTCGTAGATAGTTAAAGTTATGAGTTGTCGCAGGAAGAGTTACAGGATTCTAGAATTGTATTAAACAATACCAAAAAGTTGTCCTTGGGGTGTTGCAGTCTTAAAGATAACAGAAATGTTTTTCTGTTTCAGTTTACAGAATCCTCCGGGAAGTAAGGCATTCAGAGTATTTGCTGTCGTTTGAGTATATCAAGTAAAATGTAAAACAGGCAAATGAAACCGGAACACTTGGAAGAGAATAATAAAGGCAATTTCTTATAATACCTAAAATTTGTATAAAGCTGTAACATTATTGTACAGAAGATGTATACTGCTTTCCACCAAAATGTTTAATTACATTTATATCTTAATGAAAAGAATCTGTAAAAGTAAACATGGGAGAAAAATTCATGTGAAAATCTATAATGATATATAACAATATTTTGAATCCTGTGTTAAATATTGCTATATTTTCTTAGCAGTTATTCCTACGCAGTTGATTCAAAGCTCATAAATGTTCTTTGTTTCCTTCATCTGAATATATTATTGTATGGTGCTCTATATATGCCACTAACAGTAACCTTAAAACTATGCCATAGGGAGGCCTGAATTTTTATTTCCAGTGTACATAAAAAAGCCATACCAATAACTCAGTGTATTAAATCATGCCTTAAAGTAAAATAAAAAAAATATATAACTTTTGATGATTTACAGTAGCATTAGCCATGCAAGCATAAATGAAGAGCTAGACTGTTTTCAATTTCACACTAATCAAAAGTACAAATACCTATTTTGAAGTAAAATGGAAAATATACGGGAAAGTCCTGGGTCATATTAGCATGTTTTCCTCTAAAGAAGTATTTTTAAGAGACTAAACCATTTGCATTTATTATTTCTTAAAAATGTTCATGAATAAAATGTCTGTTGGATGCTGCTAAGCTCTTTAGTTGAAATAATCAATTCATTATGGCCCAGTCCATCACAGATATTCAGCCGTCTTGGGATGAGTGAGTGAGAAACGTATATAACCTTGAAAGATCTGAGAAAAATTTGTTACTGAGAAGCATAGTAGCCTGAAATTAAGGAATAAACCATCAGTTCTGCAATGCAAATCTGTACACATACTTGCTTTTTATTTTTTTGCCAAGTAACTCTTTCAACTCACTTACATTGGGTTTCAGCAAAAATGTAGAATTGTACACATACATAAAATTTTACAGGCTTGAATCCTTAAGCTGTGCGTGGTATCCGTATACTATACCTTAATATGAGGGTAAATATTTTAAAAAAAAAATTTGTTAAAAAAAAAAGTTAACAAAGCCTGACTTTGGTCCTCATGACCTGGCAAATACTCCTGCAGGCCAGGAAGTATAGTGGTACGGAGCCCAGTGATGATTATGACAGTTGTTGCTTCACCATTTTTAAAAATTTATTTATGGTGAACTGCCTTGTGCATTAATTTTACCATATTATGGTATTTGACAGAACATGTAGTGGTGATACCATGTTTCTTTCTATGAAAAGTGTATTGGTGCTTTAAGACTGAAAAGCTGTTAAACTTTATTTTTTGAATTTTTTGTTTCTGTTATTGAATTTATTTACTTCCAAATTGTAAACTTATCTGTATTCTTCATATTTCAGAATACTATATTCTGCCTTCTGTTTTGCTACATATACTACCTCATGTAGTTAGGCACGCTTTGTTAGCTTTTTTAATCTGTTTTGAATAAAATTAATTTACATAGTAAGAATACCTGTGACAGCCTTTATTTTTTTTTCTTGTTTATCTTGCCTCAGGAAAGCAAAATAACTGCCACCTAAGGTTTAGTCTTCTTTTCAACTTATGTTGCATGTGTAGGACTGAGCAGTAGACGTTGTGCGAGATTATAAAAGCTGTAAAGGTGATTCAGGCACACAACTTCTATTAATTGCATTGGTATTTTTATGGATAAATCTTATCGTTATTTTCTCAAGTTCTGACCAGCTTCTGTGGGAGCAGATTGCTATCTCATTTTAACAGGCAACTCTGGGTCAGGAAGTGGTTAGGAAACCTTTTATACAGTCCAGCACTTTATTGTTGTGGTAAATGTTCCTAGTTACATTTGTTTGGAACAAGCAGATTTTAATATTACACATTCTTTTTTTTGCCTCATAATAGTAGTGGTCAGCTAGCGAATTCCATTTGGGATACCTAAGTAACTAATGAAGTGTCTTTGATGTATAACTTCCGTTTTTGCAGATGGTGTCAGGAGGCCATTGAATGAAGCCTTATATAGATGTTGCAATACTGGCATTAACTGTTTTTTAGAACTGAAACCAAAGTACAAGTAGATTTTGTGATGGTACTCCAAGTTACTTAAAGGCCTAAGGTAGAGCAGCACCACCTTTCCTTAAAAGCAACAAACCAGGATCATAGGAAACCCTTGCAATACAATACCTACAGTTGGGGTTATCAGAACAGAGTAAGGACATCTCTGAAATCAAGGACACACAAAACTGCTGAGGGAGACATTTGAAACAAAACAATGTGAACGGTGCCCCTTTTCACAAAGGTGGGACACTTGCTTGTAGCCTGGCCTTGCCATCCAGCAGCTCACCATGTCCTCTGCCTGGTCCATGGTCTCCCAACAGTTGCCTCAGAAGCCCATGGGAAGCCTGACTGGTGCCACAGAGCTTGGGTGGTGAGCTAGATCCCTGCTCCTCTGACCAGGCAGTAGGGTCCATCCAGTTCCTCGGGCAGTGCAGAGCCTGGGGTGAGGGAAAGAACAAGGCAGTCACGCCTTCAGTCAAAATCATGACTACTTCACTTTGTGTAGATGGGGAGTTAGGTCCCATGTGGAAATGCTGTTACCACACCCATTTTCTGCCTTTTTCCTCGCTTTGTTCCTGACACCTTTTTTTGTCTTTCCTTCTTCTGTCTCCCCTGTTAAGTCTCACCTAAATTTGCTGGGAGTTCCTGTGCAAAGTGGTGGACCCTTGGTGCCACAACAACAAAGTTAGTGCTGAGTCGGAGGAGAAGTGGGAGCTACCTCCAGTAAGTGTCAATGTTTTCTGTGAGCAGCTCTACTACGCAGCACAATGGCAAGAAGAAAAGGAAGTGAATAACTCTCCTTACATCCTGTGTTGCTCACATTTTAGAGTCCTGTTTCTTTTCCATATGCAATAATTCTGCAGCTAACATCACCTTTTTGTGGAATTGTCTTCTATATTTACTGTAAGTAATGAATCGATGAGTAGATATTTCCATGCAGTTGCAGTGTGGGAAATACACAACAGGAATTGTATACCAGATGGTCACAATTGTTTCACAGAAGGTCATAGTGAGTAGCTAGCAGTATCAGAAAATTTGTTGTAGCCTAATGAAAAAATACAGAAGTAAAATTTGAAATTGTGGAGAGTTATTTGGCTACCGAAACAATTACAAAAT
>WAAB01020001.1:10149-41949 GCA_013389865.1 Piaya cayana | reverse complement strand
TCTGTGATTCTGTGATACAGAGTAAATACTGATGCATTTCAAACTGAATATGTAACTACACATGTTGTGTTCATAGTTGCCTATACTGTGCATAAAAACATATAGCTAAAAGGATGCCAGGACTCTCAGGCTTTATTTTATTATTATAATATATAATATGTCATAACTGTTAGAGCATTCTTCTTCCTTCAGCTCTGCCACCAGGCTGAGGAGGTAGGCTGAGGAGGTTGTCCACCTGCTTGCACCTTATGCGCACATTGCTCTTGCTGCCTTTGGCTTCCAGTGCAAGCTGGTGGCACTCCCTGCAGCCCAAGACCTGGGAGGCTGCATGCTTTCCCAGGAGCTCAGTCTGAAGTGCCGCATCCCTTCTGGCAGGTGCAGCAGATGCAGCCTTTCCCTGGGTGAACACTGTGGCTCAGCTCCCTCTTACAGATCGAACTTACTTCTTGAGCACTGGTATTGATACTGATTTTTTTTACAAAGCGACAAGGACAGTCTGGGCAAGGAAGATATATTTAATGGAGCAAGGGGAGCTAAGGGTGGGGCTGCAGAGTCTTACAGACAGCAACAACAGAAGCTTTGGAAAAATGAAATGTCTGAGAAACTTAACAGAAAAGCATGCCAAGTCTGTAGTGGCCTTTAGGTGTGAACAATAAAAGCTTAACTAATAAACAAACAAACAAACAAGCAAAAGCAAAATAGAAAACTGAAGAGTAACCAAAGGCTACAGTTGATTTTGAAGGTAGCAAGAATTTGAAGGGGAACATTTTAAGGTGCATAAAGTGCTCTATGCGTCTCAGAGGGGCTTGATATTGTGAGGGTAGTGCATTTTCTCTCTGTCCGTCTGCTTTTAGTGGGAAACTACACAATGAAGAGTCATGAGACAATAGGAACTGCTTATAGTGCTAAAATGTGCAAATCAATCTGGGCCAGTTCTCAAACAATAAGCATAAAAAATTGGTTTCTGTCTCTCAGACTGATTGCTGAACAGGAGTGAAACAGTAGCCTGAAGGGAAAACAGGAGCAGTTCAATAACTTGCTACTTCAGTCTGAAGCTTATAGAAGGTAAACAACATCTTGACATTGAGGTCATAGCAGGGTACAAAATGGGACAAGAAAACAAGCTTGCTATAGCAAGGCATGTTGTATCAGAGTTCATAAGCTAGCAAGGAGCTGTGTGGGCTGTGGTTTGCAACACTAGCCAAAACTATGTCAGAAGTTAGAAAACATTGTCTCACCTTGAGCTTGCTGTGCCACACAGAAAGTGCTGTCAAGAAGGAACTTTGACTGGGGAAGTCTCAGATCAAAACAACTGTAAAAACTTTTAGCATCCTCTAAGGAAGCCAGGGCAGTCAGATGATGCACTGACCTCCTAGATACACACTGAATGCTGAGCTGGAAAATAGATGAAGAGCTTAGGTAGGCCAGTTGGTATGGAGTGCAGAGTAATAAGCAGAAGAAATACCCAGATTCTTTGATAGAGACTCAGCCCTACACTTATCTGCAGGTTCATGCTGTTCTCCAGAATTAGGATCTTACTTGACCTAAATCAAAGGATCCTTACTTTCACGAAGAAAAGTGGGCATTCCAAAGGATGTAGGCATGATTCTGTAGTTTTCTCAAAGGGAACTGATGGTCTTTATTTCAGTGAGGACTTTCTATCTTTCTTGTATGCTCACTAACTGAGAATGGGGCAACATAATAGCAAGTATAGCATGTACTAAGTAAGTATAAAATCTAGCCAAAAATGGAATTTTACCATGCTAAAGTGATGAATGGAAATACCTGCACAACACTTCCTGCTGTGCTAAGCAGCAGCAGTATTGATTGATTAATTTAGAAGATTGATTAGTTGATAGATTAAAAAGAATGGTTTATGTGGTGACCTGTATCATGGGCCTAATGGAGAATTAACTGTCAGTGCATTGTTTCTTAATTTTCTATAGCTCTAGCCTTTGATAATTAATTTTCTCCTAGTAATGAAATGAGAACATAAAATGTACCGTAATATACATATTTATGCTGTCAACCCTATGTTTAATTTTGCATAGAATATTCATGTGTTGTACTAAGTTATTGCTAAAAAAAGCCCTTCCTGACATGTAATCAGTATATAGAAGGTAAACCATTCCCAGCATGTTTTTTGCTATATTAACAATAAATAGTTGCACTTTTCTGATTCTTTATATTTCCTTTGTTTAATTTACTTGTAAGTCAGAGCGGGTATAACATATAGTAAGATACTAAACTGAGTCTATAGTGTGTTGGTCTTAATTAATGATCTTATAAAATATGAATTAGCATGGTTAGCAACTCATTTGAAATCTAATTAACTTGCCTTAGCTTTCTTGTTAGATGCTTGCAATACAAAAATAGTTTTTAGAAGGTTAACATATTAATAAGATTGTGATTATGCATTTCTGTTCATTTAATTATATCACAAAACTTAGTTTGTCCTTAGATGAGCTTTAAATATCAATTCAACGAACTGTCCTCTAGCAAATAATGTGATTGCTGACATACAAAATCTGATTTAATCCCAGATTCATTATTAAGTACTTTTAGACTTAATGTTCATTTCATATTTTACTGTCACTGTGCATAAAGTCTCTTAAATACCTTTCAGATGTTTATAAAGAAGGAAGCAGATAATTGGTTCAGGAGGAACAGACATTCAGTCAGCTTTCTTATCTTGCAGTGAAAACTAAAAAATGTGTTGTTCTAGCTCCACATTTTGTGACAACCAGGTCTGCAGCTACAGGTTTAGTAAATCTCTCATTATTAAGGAGAGGCTGGATGTAGTAGTCATTAACTCCAATAAAGCACAAGCAATCATAGTGCATCTTGTTCCTGGAGGTCTTTTGCTATAGACTTTGTAAGATTTCCTGAGCACAACTGTACTGTGTTTACCAGGCAGCTGGAATGTCTTTAAGTTATGAAATATGTTCTTATGAATACCTGGGGTCTTCATATGAGATATGTGACTCTGAAATAGAGAAACGTCCCATGTGTGTGTGATTTTCATGAAGCATCATGTGTAATCATCATAAAGTAATAATTTTAAGGAGTTAAATTAAATGAGCAAGCATTGTGCTAAGGTGATTGTTGCCTCCTCTTGCTCCCTATGTGAGACTATTACAAGAGGTAATCTTGCAGTGTCACTGAAACTTAACAGATTTTTTGCAGCTCCAAGATTAGAAACGGTAGACCTCATAAATCAAAATTTTACCCTTCCTTGGAATTCCAGCAGTAGAACAATTCTCGCATTACAGAGATTTACCTCACAATGAAGGTATTCCTCATATTTTTGTAATTAGTTTTATCAGGGACATCCTGGACATTATTACAGATAAAAATATGGTCTAGAACTTATAGTCATTAAGTGTATTCAATCAATAAGAAGAGAAACCTTGAAGAACTTATCTTCATGTTTTAATGAAACTGTGCTCAGTTTTACTCAAGAAATGAAAGGATCCTTTTGGTGAGTACTATAATAATCTGTTATTTTGTAACAGATGAACCTGATCCTCTGACTTATGTAGGTCCTTTGATTTCAGTGCAGCTATGATAACTTTTATCATGGATCATTCATGACTAATTTTTCAGTTCTCTATTCCCTATGATGAATTTTCCACCAATGACACCTCTAAAATTTATATGTGCAGTTTAAGTGCACTGGTGATGCATTTACAAATTTATGCCCAGCAAGTGTTAACTTATGACCATGTATATGAATGGGAAAACTATTCCATAATTTTAATTTTTACATGTTTACTTTTAGGTTTGCAATAAGAAACTGTGTTAAGCTTTTCCTATTTTAATGAAGCATGTTGCTATAGCATTTAAATGGTCCCAAAGTAACTATTTATTCCAAATATTAATTTAAAGCTGAACGAGTTTTCCATTTGAAAGGCTATATTTCCTGAAATTGCTTATAAGGGTTATTACTTCTGAAAAGAGAAAATCTCAAGCATTTCTGTATCTTGTAGGAAAATCATATAAAAACATAAACGATAACATTATTCTCAAACTTTCCTTTAAGGGCTTGCAAAATTAAAGTGCACAGAAAATAAATGGAGTTTGGTGTGCTTTTATATAAGTAATTGTGAGTTGTGAGGAACAATAAAAAAGTACACTCGTGAGCTATAAATCTTCAGTATTACTACATAGTAGAATTTTTATACTTAATTCTTGTGCAGTTTAGCCGGAAAACCTGATTGAGATATACCACAAAATTAAACAGCTGATGTAAAAAAATACATAGGATGGTAAGGGATACATTGCCTAAATGCCCCTGCAGTACCAGTTTCCACACAAAAAGGAATGGGTGCTGGCTTACTGTGTCATTACCGTAGTTCTGTGACGACAAGTCACATAGCTGTATGTTGCAGTTAATATTTGTGTTTGCAATCATGCTTCATGTACAAGTACAGGTACTAATTTCACTTAGAGAAAAGCCTGACATTTTGAAAAGTAGATTTATCCCTAAATCAACAAAATTTTCATATGAATTGTAGAAGAATATCTATATGACTGAGTACTTGATCCTCCCTGTTATCCAAAACCTGGCAATTCCTTACAACAGTGACATGTTGTTCATATTCGTGATCCTAGAGGTATTGTTTTATCAGAGTTTTAGATCTCCTACACAGATTAATACTTTGAACTCTAAGGATTTGTCATTCTGTATTTCAGGACACTGGAAGGAAACATCCCCCAATAAGCAGCAGATCACATTCATGAGTCATACACAACTAGTGAGCATATTCATGTTTTCTTTCCATGGTGGTAAATAAATGTCATAAATGTGATGACTGGATATATAAAAAGTGGAACTAGAAGCAGCCCAAAATAGAGAAAATCTTAGTCCAAGACAATTTTGGTTCAGTCCAAAAGTGCAGTTTACTTCACATGATCAGATCTGTATATGCAGAGGTTTCTTTATTTCAACATGTTTTGCATCTGGAAATAAAGAGTCACACTCCACATGGAGTGGAGGTAGCTGAAAGTATGGAAGAATATCAGGATGCTGCAGGAGGGAATCAAGCCAGGATGCTGAAGGTAACCTGTGTACTCTATGCACTGTAAAGTGGCTTAGTTTTCTGTTTATATCAGCAAAATATATTTTCCTCTGGCTTAATTTCATTTACTAATGTGTTGCCAGTTGATCTTTGACTTTGTACCACAGGCGAGGACAATTAACTCAAGATGTTACTATCTTAATTGTGCTCTGAACTGTGGTTTTGTGTTTCATTGCAACTCCTATAGGATACAATTATTATATAAATTTCCTGTAGATGTACGGTTATGTTTCAGGTCCAAAAGTGATCTAGGATTTCATTAAACACAAACAGTCTGTAAAGACATCTTTCCAATACACAACTATCCAACTGGATTAAGAACGAAATACCTTTCTAATCAAAGCATTCTAAATGTGTATTCAGATTTTCTTAGATAGGTCTAAGAAAACTGGTCAGTGTTATAGGGAGAAAATGGGCATGTAACTCCTAGAGAATAATTGGCAACTATACCCTCTTTGAGCATAAATTTTGCAGTGGTGATATAAAGGATGTTTCATTTTCTGTTCCATAATGGAAAGGAGATAAGATACATAAGTAATATGAAATGTAACATTCCCACCCATCTTTAATCATCCTGTCATGTTTGCCTCATGGAATGTCATGATTTTCATTCTTTGGTTTCTTCTTTTCTCCAAGTCCAGAAACTAAAAAGGATATATTTATTTTATTATTTTCTGGAGACTGTCATGTGATCACAGTATTTCATCTTGCAGCAAGTGCTTACATTTATGATAAAGAGGTTTTTGGGTTTATTTTTAGAAAGGAAAAGTAAGAAAATAACAATAATAATAAGAAGAAGCAGCAGCAGAAGAAGATGATGAAGATGAAGATGAAGATGAAGATGAAGGAAAAATGTAGTTGCATTGTGAATAGCCTTCATATATTCCTCTTTAAATCCCAAATATTCCCTTATCTCTGGTCCACATAACGCTAAATGTAAAAGAAAGTACATTATTACTTAGCGACTATAACTGACCTTGACCTGTTCAAGAGTTATTTTTTTACAAGTGGCTCCACCTAAGGCTAATTTACAAAGCACAAATTCTATTTGGTATAAGTGAAGGACTAAAAACTTCATCTTAAAGGTATTATAGGCCCAAGTATATTTTCAGTCTAAGCTAGAATCTCTCCTGTGCTGATGGGTAGCATTTGTACAGGAAGCCTACTTAATTTCATTAAGGCTGATGGTAAAAGCAACTGGTCACAGTTAGGCACAGAACAGCATATATGATGATCCATAAGACAGCCTGCCTGTCTCTCTAGAACTCATCTCCAAGTTTTAACTTCTGCACATTCTCAGAATTTCTACCCTTAGCAATTACAACTGTCAAAATTAATGAGTTAATAATACCATGAAAGTTATGCTTGTGTATCAGTCCTTTATCATTATCATCTTTATGATTATTTATTAAGTAACTGCTGTGCAGAGCTCTTAATGTGAAAAGAGAGTCAATTCTAAAAGAAAAAAAAATGTTAAGGACAAACAGTACTTTAAAAAGCACACTAATCACACAAGCACATGACTCAGCACAAGGGAATACTGAGAAACACAATAGGCGTTCAACTTGTTTCAGCTGTAAATTCTCCACTGACCTCAGTGCAAGATGAGAGTAAACTGTAGAAAATAGGTCATGCTGTTGAGACAATTGTAAAGGAATATTTCTACCTGGTAGAGATGAAATCAGAAAGGCCAGATTCAAAAATAGATGCATTTAGCACGCTACGTAAGGAATAGCAAGGACAGCTTAAGAAGTGCCTTAGTAGTGGGAAATAACAAGTCTGAAGAAAGCATTGGCCTACTCCCTGTGTGGAACAAGGAAGCTAATTGCAGGTGATACTGAGAAGAACAAAATGTCATGGGTTTTTTTGAGCCAATCTCCCCTAAAAAGGTAAATTTATAACTAGAGAATTATTGCAGCTGATGGCAGAGGAAAATGATGATGATCTTCAAGTAGAAAAGGTAAGACAAAATTTAGAAATCATAGGGATAGTTAGAGGGTTGTCAAATTTCTGAGCTCAATCCCTTCCCTTGGCTGCCCCACAGTCTGCCCTGCTCACCTTTGCAGAATGATTATGGAATAAGAACTTCTGGAAGAGGAATGAAGATCTTAAAAGAAAAATCAAAACAAACAGCCCTCCTCCCAAAGCCTCCAACCAAAAGAAGGAAGTGTAGTTTTCTTTAGAGAGAAAAACAGAGGGGCATGGGAATTACAAATTAGTTATATTTTAATTCATTTCCCAGGAAAAACCTGAAGCAAATAACTGAACTATCCACAAGCCTAGAATGTAATAAAGAGAAAAAAACCCAATTAGGATGGATTTTTCATGAAGAATCATATCAAGTAATATAATTTTTTTCTGCATCAGGTTAGTAGATCTTGCTGAAGGGAAAAAGCAGGAGACTTCTAAGGGGTTTGTGCCATCAATAAGGCTTTAATACCACCTTAACAATATAGGAAAACATCTTTTACAAACCCTTTGGACTCTGCAACACAAGTTAGACAACTAAATGCAAGTAGTTATCTATCAGTTCTCTATGAAAATAGAAGGAAGTTATCAGGTGAGGCCCTGCAAAATGAAAGTGTATCCACTTCTGTCCAATACTTTCACTAATGAAATGCACGATGTAACATAAAATAGACTTGTTAAATTTCAAGACAACATCAAACTGGCAGTGCAAGCATATTAAAGGACAAAATAGAATGCAAAAGGACAATTCTTGATAAATTCAAGAAATAGGCTAAAAAAATAGTCTGAAAATCAATAAGGAAGTGTGCAACGAAAATCAGTTGCAGAATAAAGGATGTGGGAACTACCGGTTAGGGACCATTTCTGAAAATGATCTAGATTTAGAGGAAAGCACAAGCTTTACCAAGAAAAAGTGGATAAAAGAAAAGAAAATAAACTTATCTACAAGAAAACTGTATAAATCCTGCCTTTCAATTTTTCTTTGGGGAGGCTTCAACTAGAGGGACACACAGCTCAGGGCATTATGCTTCCAAAAAGATGTACATCAGTTGGACAAGCTCACCAAAGACATGTGTGATCCCTTGGGGAAATACAATTGAAAATCACAAGTGTGGAGTGTATTTTGACCCCAAAGCAATTCAAAGCTGATATATTTACTGCACAGAATGACTTTTAATTTCCATCTCTGAAGTAGAATCTTCCTGTGTTATAAACAAACAACTGTAATAAGATTATATAGTAATGTTATTACATCAAAATTAAGATTGGAAAGTAGAAAATAAATTTAGAATAGGACTAGAGATTGTTAGAGGCAGAAGTTAATTAACTAACTTTGAATTTGACTAGGACACCAAGATGTAAATAGTATGACTTCTTTAGCTAAACTAAATGGCTAAAATGTACTTCTCATTAAAAAACTTCTATTTCTAGAAGATTCAAGGTCCTAAAATCTTGATAACAAATTTATTTCTTATTCTACCAGAGAGACAAGTGCCATATACTGAATCAGTGCAACTAAATCATGAAAGGTAGCTCTGTCACTGGACTGAACACGCCCCAAGGCAACTTGGGTTCTGAATCTGTTGAGCAATAAAGGTGAAAAGGCAGTTCATGGAAAACATCAGAAATCCACATTTACTTCTCAGGCTGCTGGTACCAGAGGAATAGGAGGGTTGCACAGCAGCTACCCTTGATGAAGCCTGTCTCTGTCTCCCTGTGGTAATGATAATTTACTTAGTTATTCCATCAGTGCTAGGGATGGAGCAAGGTTTTGGCATAGTCAGTCAAACTTAGTTTGCTGTTTCTGACAGTCTACTGCTCTGGGTAGATCTAATTTAAGGGTAATCAATGCCAGCTACAAACAGGGAAAAGCAAGTTATTATGGAGACAAAATAAGAGTATATGCAGGATAGATTTAAATGCTTATAATACAAAACCTCGAAATTAGGATATCTTCTCTGTCTTCTGATACCTATAAACAATGTAAGTATGCTCCAGTCCTCTTCTGCAGAGAGGAATCTCACACTAAGAAGAAGATCTCAAAAGAGCAAAGGTGAAAACTTATGATTCACCTTGCCTTTTAAGGATGTGAATCTTCCACTCACACAAATGGGGAGGATTTCTTCCTGCTGCTGCTCTTGCAGATGGCACAAGCTCATTGCCACACCCTTTTCTACAAAGGCAAGCAGACAGGTATGCATTTAGTTATGTTCTGATCTGCTTTATCCATGTATTTGGCATACTTTTTCAATATGACCTGTGGAACTAGTTGCCATAAGATTTCAAGCTTGAATTTATTTTGAAGCCTTAGGTTTTCACACTGCAAACTAAAGCCAAAGGCATTAAGTTGCTTTTTGTTTCTCTGAAACAATGCATGGTTTGGAAAAAAAAATCAGTGACACCTCAAAATTGCTAATTTAATATCTGGTTCTATTTCCCAAGATGGTGGTTTGTTGCAGAGACTTAGGTATTGAGTAATATGCATCATTAATCACTTAAATAAAAGTGGATCCCATAATTTCAAAGAACAAACAATGCCATTTGATACTAATTCAGCATCATAATTAGAAGTCCTGAGACATGCTAGTTTAGAGAACAAATTTAATGAAAATGAATAAACTTTACTTACAGGGCCATTCAATTACAGATACTACTAAGTTCTTCCTCTTTTTATCTTGCCTATGTATATACTTGAATTAAGATAAAGGTAATTTTAGAATAAAAGACGTAAGTAATGGTTCTTGTAATTAGGGTCTGGAGAGAGTAAGACATTGCAAAACCAGCAAAATTACACAACAGTGTGTTCCTGAATCTTCTACTCATCAATGAACCTTTTCTCTCCAAATCTTTTACTCTCAGATATGCTATTCAGAGTGTCTTTAAGTTCCATTCAGTCCTTATTCAGATATGCCACTGAGTAGTGTCAATAGATCAGCGGAATGCAAAATGAAATAGAAAAATATAGAAAGATGAAGGTTCTGAAGACAGTTGAACAGGTCATAATTCATCACATGTACTAATCTCAAGCGACACATTTGCTGTAGGAACATATTGTTCTGTGTTCAAATCACTCATATTCCATTTCATCCTTAGCTTATAATTGTGCAGGGTATTGTGTACCACAAGATATTTGCTATGATGTAAATCCCAAACTGAGAAGGGTAGATCAATGTATTGATTATGCTTCCCTTAGTACATACAGATGACTGCAAGACAGAACTTATGGACTAATAGAGGTTATTAGGTTCAGATTGTGTTTTGAATTAGAAGCCTTAAAGTTAAATGTTGCTTAAAGTTACTCTTCAAGCTCAATCCATTATAATTGGAAAGCACCAAAAGTCCCTGACCTTATATAAAATCAAGATATATTGCTGGAACAGCTTTTAATAATACATCAAGTACCAAAGTTTGTACTGAGGTCACTCATAACTATGCCTGTACTGCTACTGCACTTTTGTCAACCACTGCTTGATTTGGTCATAAAATGCTTCTGTTTTCTCATTTGCAGCTCTGGTGACTGGAGCATAATTCTAGAGAGTAGTCAGAGTAGAGTGAAATGTAACAAATTGGTGTGTTTACTTGTTGGACCATATCTCAGCACAGTATTTTCCTGTTGTGGCAGATGTGCTGTGTTCTCAGGCAACATCAAAAATAGGTAATGCAATACAGCATGATTTTTAAAAGCTTTTGGTTATTTTCATTGTTCTAGGTTTGTGAGAATCAAAGTATTTTTCTTTCAAGAAATGGTTTGTATACACTGATGTGTCTCATCAAGTTTCTTTTCTTTTTCTCAGTGAGGAGAACTGGCAGTGCTAATTCAGCTGCTATAAGAGACAACAAAATGGGATTCATGTCTTTTCTTTCTGCCTATTTATTTTTTAAAAATAGATGGTGCTTAAACTTGATCTCTTGGTCTGTAATTAGAATTCACCAGAAATCTTATTTACACTAAGAAAAAGAAGTCTTCTAGAAGAAAATTTTAATAGATGAATCCTAAGATGTGGAAAAGTCTCATGGTTCATTTCCTCACTGTTTTTTTTTTCTTTTTTACCCAGTGTACTATGCTTGACAGCTCATTAGCTGTCTTTACTTGTTTCGCTGTGAGGAAAATGGAATTGATAATATTTTGCCAGAGGCACAGAGATCACCAAAACAGACATCAAACCAAAAAGATGGATTGCTTTCTTCTACTGCTGCTAGATATTAATATGAAAGGCAATAGTAAGACCATTGCTTATGAACACGGCTAAGGCTTATTGTGGATAAATGCAAGAAGAGACCCTACCCTTTCAGTAGAAGTACTGCCTGCTACTTCTAAACAAGATTGTTATATTCCAAAAACTTGAAAATCAATTCATGTGCTTATGAACCAGGGAACTATTACAAATCTATGATACAAATTAATATTCATGTACTGTGGGCCATGGAAGAAACTTACTCTCAGATTACTAAGTCCCACATAATTTCAGCTACTAGTCATCTATTTCACAAGAAGAAAAACTGCTGAAGTGTAACTTAAGAACTGGTCAACAGTGCTGTGGTGACATTTAAGCCAAGTAGCAGCACAGAAAAAAAAACCAAAAAACTTGTTTCTTGGTAGCTCTGAAGAATGGACCAAAGATAATCACATATTTGGCCTGTGAGAACAAGCTATGGTGAATTTGAGTCCTTCACTTTTATTCTGTCCGAAAAAAACATGTAATTTTTTTCTCTTCTGCAAAATACACTTCTATTGTAATAATGTGTATCTTNAGTAGAGTGAAATGTAACAAATTGGTGTGTTTACTTGTTGGACCATATCTCAGCACAGTATTTTCCTGTTGTGGCAGATGTGCTGTGTTCTCAGGCAACATCAAAAATAGGTAATGCAATACAGCATGATTTTTAAAAGCTTTTGGTTATTTTCATTGTTCTAGGTTTGTGAGAATCAAAGTATTTTTCTTTCAAGAAATGGTTTGTATACACTGATGTGTCTCATCAAGTTTCTTTTCTTTTTCTCAGTGAGGAGAACTGGCAGTGCTAATTCAGCTGCTATAAGAGACAACAAAATGGGATTCATGTCTTTTCTTTCTGCCTATTTATTTTTTAAAAAATAGATGGTGCTTAAACTTGATCTCTTGGTCTGTAATTAGAATTCACCAGAAATCTTATTTACACTAAGAAAAAGAAGTCTTCTAGAAGAAAATTTTAATAGATGAATCCTAAGATGTGGAAAAGTCTCATGGTTCATTTCCTCACTGTTTTTTTTTTTTTTCTTTTTTACCCAGTGTACTATGCTTGACAGCTCATTAGCTGTCTTTACTTGTTTCGCTGTGAGGAAAATGGGATTGATAATATTTTGCCAGAGGCATAGAGATCACCAAAACAGACATCAAACCAAAAAGATGGATTGCTTTCTTCTACTGCTGCTAGATATTAATATGAAAGGCAATAGTAAGACCATTGCTTATGAACACGGCTAAGGCTTATTGTGGATAAATGCAAGAAGAGACCCTACCCTTTCAGTAGAAGTACTGCCTGCTACTTCTAAACAAGATTGTTATATTCCAAAAACTTGAAAATCTATTCATGTGCTTATGAACCAGGGAACTATTACAAATCTATGATACAAATTAATATTCATGTACTGTGGGCCATGGAAGAAACTTACTCTCAGATTACTAAGTCCCACATAATTTCAGCTACTAGTCATCTATTTCACAAGAAGAAAAACTGCTGAAGTGTAACTTAAGAACTGGTCAACAGTGCTGTGGTGACATTTAAGCCAAGTAGCAGCACAGAAAAAAAAACCAAAAAACTTGTTTCTTGGTAGCTCTGAAGAATGGACCAAAGATAATCACATATTTGGCCTGTGAGAACAAGCTATGGTGAATTTGAGTCCTTCACTTTTATTCTGTCCGAAAAAAACATGTAATTTTTTTCTCTTCTGCAAAATACACTTCTATTGTAATAATGTGTATCTTAAACTGTCCTAAAAATGAGTTCTTTGGAAGACTGGAACATTATAGAATGATGGATGATTAGATTGAAAAGAGATGGACTAGAGAAAGAACAAAAATGATACCCCTAAATCTAAAGATGTTCATTGAAATGAATATTGGCATTGGTGGCCATTCCTGAAATCTTTACTCTACTTTTACTACCCTTGAAAAGAAAATTTCCTGCCAGGATGAAAATGGAAAAGGATTTCAGGAATAGCCTTCAGGTGAGAAGGTGAAGGTATACATGCATGTGGATGAATGCTTCCTTTTAGGAAAACAAAAGTCAGAAGCGAGCCTTTTGAATAAGTACAGTCATATTCAAAAGGACTAAGCAGACAAGGATTTCCTTTGAACTTGAAATGTGTGAGGGGTGAACCAAAACATCTGTAGTGAAACCTGCATTTATGTTCCATTATGTTCCACTATTAATTATCCATGAAACTGACAAAAGTGAAACAAAATAAGTCAAACAATTTCACAGGAAACCTTTAAAACTTAGCAGAAACAAAAATTGAAGGAGGTTCCATTTCTTCATCTTGTGAAACTCCATCCAACTTTTGCTCACACAAAATGGGCTTATGACTGCCGTTCCCACCCCTTACTGCTTGCAGGCCACACAAGGAAGTCATTTGCATGTGGGTTTTTTATACAAGATTTCTCAACCTTGAGACGTGTACCATGCAATTTCAAGAGAGTTGTAGTTTGTATTTTAGTAAGATATATAATTTTTGTCCTCAAAGTGGCTGGAAAAAGGCACAAGAATCAATACAGCTGATGTGAATTTTACTGAATTTGGCCTCTTGAGGAAAACAAGTAATGTCACTTTTGCCAGCAAAGTTCTGCTGAAACTCAGATGTGCAACTATATCAGGAAAGTTAAACTGTGGGAACATATTCTGTTTCATGGAAAAGACGATAGAAAGAGAACCTGTGCAATGGCTGCTGCTTCAGACTTAAAGAAGTCCTTATAAGCCCAAGAACCCACTTGGGGAGTTGGTGGTTTTGGTTTTGTTTTTTTTTTCAAACAGATAACCTGCTTTCTTAAAACTTTTTACCTTTACCTATAAGTATTGCATATTTTTTCTTCCTTCATGCTTTGTTCAGAATATATGGTCTCCATTAACCACCACTGGTACTAGGGTCTTCTCCAGCATGTGTCCATCTTTTGAATACTCCGTTACTTGCTAGTCAAGTCAAAATGAACTCTGCTTTACAGTACATCAGACCTTAGGAACTGGACAACTCTTTGCTTCTTAAAACCCTCAAAAGATGAAGAATGACAAAATGTATTAAATTTTTCATATTTTTTTCAAAATACTTTTGAATATTGTTCAAAGAGAATACTCTTCCAGATTGTTTTCCTCAATGACTATTTAATCTCTTTATTGCTGTTTTTTAATTTTGTTTTCTTTTGATTTTGTGGTGTTTATTTGGGGGTTTACGTTTTCTTCTTTTTTTCTAATGATGGTTATCCTCTTCAGAGGTATTTGGTCTGAAGTAGTCCCTTTCTACCAGACCTTGTTGTAATGAAATGTTACCGCATACACCTAACTGCCTGTAATGGGACCTTCATCCAGAATGGTTACATTATTCTGGCTGAGAGGACTTTCCTGAAAAGTCCATGGCTTTTGATCCTTCAGTGTTTAATTGCAGATGGTAGTAATGTATTCAGCATTTGTGAAAAGTATTGGATTGAATAGCTTTGATAATTAAAGATTGCTACTCAATGAACATTATAAACACTGAGTAAACTGCAACAATGTTTTTGTGACAAAGGTTTGTAAAGATTAGAAGCATTTACATATCTTTCAACAGATCTTAGCTCATCTGCTGGAAACACCCCCAGAAATAGGAATTTAATTAATTACATAACGCTTCTCTTTGTCTCCCTGTTGAGAAAGCAAATTCAGGGCTGTATTTTGTGTACATTCAAGACAATGGCACCACACCTCCACCCTCCTACTTGTCTGCCATTTATAAAAAATAAAACACTTTTCTTAAAAAGACATCTGCACTAGGAAGAAAGTAGACTTGATTGCACTAGCAACCAGTTCTGCATCACTGTTTCAAGAAAAGGAATCAAGCTGAATTTTGCAGCTACCTACCAATCAGTCCGTATCATCAGTTTTATCTGATCCTTAGGTTTTAAAACCTGTTTCAACACATCCTGTAAAAAAAAAAATCTATTTTCCTCAGAAACAAATTTTTCTCTTGAATTGCTCTACCTCAAACTATTCTTCCTGCTGAAGATTTATTATAGGGATCTCCCTCTCACTCTAGATCCTTCATTTCTCAGAAGGATGCCTTTTAATAAAGTAGTTACTTTGTTGTGGTTCATTTTTTATTATTTCTTTAAATGCTACTGTTTGTGCTTTCAATTGATTGCTCCCTTACAATCTGAAGCTGAACATTTTCTGTGGCACTGAACGAATTTCTTCTGCTTTTGCCTTAGGACATCGCTGCAAACACCGTGTTGCAGTTAATAAAGATTCTCATGATAAAAGAATTTACAACAAAGGATAAATTAATTTTTCCTAAAGCTCAATGGCATCAAGATCAGATACTGTTTCTCTTTTTCTCACTTCCAATTTCCATATACTTAGAAAAAATATTTCTATTTATTTGGACTAATATGAAAAACACATTGTCATACAGACAGCCACACCACTCAACAAAACAAATGTGCCTTTGTCATCAGTGTTTCTTTGTAGCTACCCTTCTAGCCATTAACAATACACTTAAGTGAAACGGCACCATATTAGTCCCACTGCAGTTTCCTTGTTCTTGCAAAGAAACACCTATTACTGTTCAGTTCAAAGCAAATTGACACTTCTAGACATTCTGTATTGCGAATTTATTTCTTCTCATGGTCTTTTATCACTTTGTTCTCGTTGAGTTTTCAAACCAACAAATATTTTTTACATCTTTTGCATTATACATAGTTATTATTTTTTTCAGTTCAATAGAACAGTAGAAGAAGATTGAAATAGTCTGTTCTCAGCAGAAGAGATTAGTAAGAAAGTCCAGGTACACAAATACATGAGAAGCAGCAGAGAACTTTGCTCAGACCCATATAGCCAGAGACTGTAACGACTTCCAATACCTTTAAGCTTGTGCATGGCTCTTATCTCTGCATAGTGTCCTTCTGAGCCTGGATGTATATTGGAGTCCCCTTTCCTTTTTAAACAAGCCTTTTAACACATGGTGGATGGCTGTGGTTTACTCAGAACTTCTTTTACTCATTAAATGCATTTGGATGAAAATCTGCACCCTACTCCATTCTGCTGCAAGCCCTCCATCCTAATCTTAAAGGTCACAAATCTTCTCCATCCGCTTTCCACAGTCATTGGTGTTCCACTACCTAATGGATATTATCAACAGAGCTTTAAAACTACCTGTAGCCACAACAGTATCACAGAATTACAGATTTTAGGAAAGAAAAGAAATAATGAGCTGTTTGGCCGTACTGTATCACAGTGTTGTGTACAACAATGTATTTCCTGCTGCTTTTTCTGGTCTAGTCTCAGGCATCAAGCATTCCTATTTCCCTGTGGAGACCATTCCATGGTCTATGACATTTCATTGCTAGTGAGTTTTTGCCTGGTGTTTAGTCCAAATGTCTTTATATTGGATCATCCTAGACCACTTGCTGCACTAAATACCTTTTAAAATCAATAAAATCCCTTATGGTTTGCGGTTTTTTAATACTCTATGAAGGATTTGTAATTACTGGTTTTTTAAGACAAAGAAAGAAAGAATAAAATGGCATTATTTTCTAAATTTGAATATTAAAAATGTTTTGCAATAGTCAATTGACTGATAGGTTAAAAAGCAGTTATGGAAGAAGTTCATATTACAATATTTAGTTAATAATTTATTTGTAGTTAGTGTTTTAGTTAAAGTCAAACTTTACTTTTGCTTTGTGGAATGCCATCTAATTTTTTTTGCTTTTCTGAACCACTAGCTATAGATTTTACCTGAAATTACTTTTTCTGTCTTAATGCAAAAAAAGCAGCCCGAGTTTGTAAATCTTCTGAACGTGGAGCACTTATTCACTTCTATGTTTTCATTGAGTTTGAATCTTCATCAACGTTATTCAGTTTTGTCAACTAAAATGAGACAGATTTGTCCCCAAGTTCTACCAGAGCAAAGCATATGCCCAGTATCTTCTCAAGCTTCCACATAACACAGTAAGGTAAGGAGTCTCCACAGACATTGTTGAGTTTCTTTGCACCATTTAGGACTGCAATTCAAATTTCTTTTTCCACCTTGTCTCACAATTTCCCCTCTAAGCAACTTATACTACTTTTATTCTAAAACAGAGCAATTTTCATATCTTGGCCCTGAAAATACTGCCCTTGTATGTCTGAAAACTACACATGCAATAATGATTGCTACCTGATATATCATGGTAAAGAACATACCACATAAGACCGCAGCATCTACTGACTCTTTTAAAGGAGAACACTAAGGTCTGGAGAGGAGTGAGCAAAGAATAAATTTCAGCAAAAGACTATAGACCTCTCTCAACCTGGATGCTAGGAAACAAGATTTTAGACCATCTGGGCACCCATAGCTTTGTTTGGCTCATTTCTAGCCAAAGGGATCTCTATCACTGTGAGGAGAAGCAGTGACAATTACCTTCAGCCAGAATCTTCTCTTTGGAACTTACTATCACAGAGTAGCTACCTTGATTGTTCAAGTTTCATGTTGTAAATTAGACCTTATTTTAGGAATATTTTGGTGTTCTCTGTGGCCACGCCAAGAACACATTAATGTGGCTGATGTAGATAATGCCTCCCGCATCAAAGGACTTCTACATGTGGATGTAACAAATGTTTGTTTTAAAGCAAGTCTACAAATGCACATTTGAGACTAAAAGCTATTATCAACAAGAAATTAAATAATCAATATTTGACTCCTACCTGTATATTACCTTTGAATGTTATATCTACACATGAGGACAAAGTAATTCTCTTGCTTATTATAGCACTACATAGCAGCAAAATGTAATGGTACCTTATTTCTCCAGGGAGCATAACGGCTATTGATGAATGGCTCCTCTGGCAGTTTTGTCCATGCTAAAACAAGAGCAGAAGAGGCAAGCCCTGGCTTCTGCTGCCACCAGGGCCCCTGGGCAGCTGCTGGGGTGGGGGAAGAAGGATTGTTGAGTGATGGATGTGTCAAGGGCAGCCCTGCGTGGGCGGACAGAACCATCCAGTGCTGCTCCCTGCTTTTATCCAAAATATTTCTAGGGCTGAGTTGTACTTTCCAGGCACAGCCAGTTGCCTGAACCTTAATTATTAGCCTGCAGCAGCTGAAATCACACTGCTAGCTGGCACTAACCTCTTCACATGTAATGGACAGTGTGTGAAGTCCAGCAGCCTTTTGGCCTTTTGTACCATTAAGTATATTCTACCATTCAGTATATTCTGCAGTAATTTCTTTGCTAAGGCTAAGGAATGCAAACCACTAAATGATAATACATTTCAGTTGCCTTCAAGTTACAATAAAAAGAAAATGAAACCATTCTAAAAGTCTTTAATGAAGTGACACAGTAATTAAATTCTAATTAACTAAAGGGATGGTTATCTCCTACTTTTGTATGCAGATGTATAATATGTGCTGTTGAACCTAGTTCAAGAGTCTCAGTCATGCAATTTCCACATCATGCCACATTTCAGAAAATAACATTATTGACAAAAAAAGTGGGGGTTCTTGGGGGAAAACAGCAATTAGTGTCCCAGTCATTGTTTTTAACACTTAAACATTCAGAAGCAAGCTGGCACTACAGAGCTAATTTTATCATTAAATAATGTTCAGAATTTAATCATCAATTTGAGATCAATATTTGTCCATTAAATCTTGCTTAGATTTTCCAACTATAATATAGCTGAGTCTCTGGCTGGTGATAGAATTAGACAGTCCCATGTGAGCTCCTGCACCCAGCACTGGGATTCAGACTTCCAGAGCATAGTTTGGGTCACAGTAGAGATACTCCATTTCTAGATTTGATTATTTGAGTCAAGGAAAAACTCTGGCAAAGTTTACAAGAAAGTGTCCTTTGATGTTGCAATAGAAGGGAGTGAGAGATTCTTTTTTATGTTTAGGCTGGAGTGTCTCACATGAAAGTCCCTAGGGCACAGCTTTGGAAGAAGAAAACAAGAGGGAAATAAGACGATGAACTTAGTCTTTTATTCCTTCCAGAGCTCTCCAATTTAATAATTCTGTGCAGTTACAAAAATAATGTGATTAATATTGAGAACTGACATTCTGATCTCTTCTAAAATTGTGTAAGTAAGAAATAAGGGGTTCTATGTAGTCTACATCAAAGTGCTTAAATCTTCTGAAGGTTGTGATTGGTCAAGCTATGATCAAAATATACCATATTAAAATTAGCATCTCCCAAATGGTTTACTGGAAAAAAAATGGAAAGTAATAATTTCATATCAAATATTTTCAAAACTGCTCACGTATCACCTTATGCTTAATCTTTTCTATAATTACACATTACACATTTAAGGTTTACTGCAAGTTATTGAAAATCAATAAGGTTATAAATGTAGGATTGGTAATTACTGCAGGACTTGTACAATCTCTTATTTACATAATTCATTTATATGCAACTTGCATTTTAATTAACCTAGAATGAGTGCTTCAGTGAAATTGTAATTTAATGTGCTAAATTGAATAAGTTGTCAAATCTTGCATTTAGTCATGCAACTCTGAGTTTCATTGTCTATTCAGAAAGATTAAGAATTGTGCAATTTAGAAGATGAATTTAATCCTTGATTCCCAATGTATTATATAAATCTTTGTTTTTTCCTAGTAAATTGTGTTTAAAATGTAGTAATGATAAGAAATACTGCCAAATCAGTAAGTTTTACTGACCATTTTTCCAATAAGTATGTTTTCTCAATAGATAAATATATCATAAAATACAACTAGAAAAAAAATTAATGAAGAAGTAGTCACCTTAATGCCTCCTCCAATGCTCCGTGCCAACACTAAAAGAATGAATAGAAGTAACAGAATCTGAACTTTCTACTGGTTAAGCTGAGATTATCAACTATAACTAAATGTTTACTCTATCCTAAGGAAAAAGCTCAGGTAAACTCAATATCAAAATTTTCCAAGACCCTATGAGATTCTACAAGAAAGACGGGCTTGGCTCTTACAGCAGGAAGAAACTTGAGTTAGATTTTTACTGACATGCTTAAGCTGTAGCAGTTTATATAAAAAATCAAATATGCAATATTTCCTTTCCCAGTTATCTCTTGCGGACGCTCCTTTGTATATTGTATTATTTTTCCCTAATCTTTGATTTTATATTAATGTCCATATTCTTGGAAAGAAATTTCTTAATGGCTTTTTCCCCAAATTTGCATTATAATATCATTTTAAATGATTTTTCAGTGCTCATCTGGAAAATACCGAAAAGACTATGGTATTTTATTCTGGTTATCTGTGCTCTGATGTGATCAGTCCTATCAGAAGACCCATAAAAATGCAATGTCTTTTAAAAAAGGCATTCCTGTTGGAAGCCCTATCACCTTATATATAGCCTTCCTGAGCGTGTGAATATATTGACATAAATAATTAAATAAAGTTAATTAAGAAAAAGCAGTTGCTTTACAACACACAAGACAAGAGCTCTTTTGTTACACTTTAGCAAAACTGACAGTCAAATGCCACCTCTTTCATCTGATTTTCAATTTAGTGGCAGAGATTTAGAAAAAAAGATATAATTCAGTTATTTCAAGGCACTCCGTGTCACTACATACTCCATAAGATGTAATATAATTTGTCTGCTACACTATTTATGCAGCATGCTGTCTGGCACAACATTCCCTCTAGACATAGACAGAAGGTGCTGACATATTAAGCAAGCAAGCAACAAGCATTTGATCTTCTGTTTATACTGTGGGGGTTTTTTTTCAGAAAAACAGGAGAACCAATTCAACAGATATTTGGTTGGCAGTGTACGAACATAGCTTCTGACCTGAGAGGCAAGCTGGAATTTCATAGCTTTACTGTCTCAGCAAATGTAAGTACAGTGTAATCTCTAAAAATAAAAATTTCCCTGAAATACGTTTTCATGTATTCAGTTCAGGTGCATGCAATTATGTTGTTTTATATAATCAGGCACCACACATGACATTTTAGCCTAGCAGGTTTGAGACAGAACTTTTCAGAAAGGAAAATAATGTGAGCATTTTCTTAATGCTTCTCTTCCTATCATCAAGCAAACGCTGCTTGAAGCACCAGAGCTAAGAGAGCTCTTAATATCAAAATGTCATACTGCGGGAATGCATAGTATTTGAGTGTCTCAGGTCATACCAAGAGTAAGGGAGAAAATTAAATTTTTATATATATATATGCTGGTTTTGGTTGGGATAGAGTTAATTTTCTTCACAGTAGCTTGTATGGGGCTACATTTTGGATTTGTGCTGAAAATAGCACTGAAAATAGTGTTGATAACGCAGGGATAGAGTGCTTCTCACACCACCCTACAAGTGAGTAGGCTGGGAGTCACAAGAAGCTGGCAGGGGACACAGCTGAGACAACCGACACAAGTGACCAAACTGAGACTCCATACCTTGTGATGTCATCCTCAACATATAAAGCTGGGGGAAGAAGAAAATTAAGGATGTTCAGAACCATAGTATTTGTCTTCTTAAGTAACTATCACCCATGATGGAGCCTTGCTTTTCTGAAGATGGTTGAACACCTGCTTGACAATGGGAAGCAGGGAATGAATTGCTTGTTTTGCTTTGCTTTGCTTATGTGTGCAGCTTTTCTTTACCTATTAAACTGTCTTTATCTCAACTCATGTGCTGTCTCATTTTTACTCTTCCAATTCTCTCCCCCATCTCAACCAAGGGGAGTGAACAAGTGGCTGGGTGGGGCTTAGTTGTGGCTAGGGTCAAACCTCAGCAGTGCAATAAGCATAATGAGACTCTACTTCCCTCTGCTTCACCAGATTTTAACAAAAAGCTGTAGTGGATGAAAGTGTCATTAATCTCATCTCCAGTTTTAAGTTCTTAAACTGAGGACAGAAGTGCTAACTACATTTTCAAAACGAGACAGAAGGGTTATAACATACTTGATATATTTTACTGACTTCAGTGTTGGCCTTAATTATGTTAATGTGAAACAATACTCAAAACCTGGAGAAAAATTCATAGAAAAGCATTATTAGATACTATTTTCTGCTTTTAAAAGTAAGGGAGTTCATCTCTGTTCCAAGCTGCCGGCTCCTGAAGTGAAGTATTCATCAGTCCCTGAACAAGTTAACTGAAAACTATCTTGCTGCTATGAGTGGAAGAGCGACATTCATGTGACAAATCTACATCGCCTGAAAATGAAGAAAAGGGCTGCTAAAAATCAAAGTGGGGGGGCTTAAACACACAGCCATAATTAGTATCTTTTAGCAATCTAGCCCCTCCATGCCGAGGCATGCAGTAACAAAGTGTGAACACGTCCCAGATTCCTAAATGTTAAAGACTATGTGGTTTAAATTATTGCCCAATGACAAAGTTAAATTTCTGCATTACCTATATATGTATAGAAAGCTGCTGGATTAACAAAGAAAAGGCTACAGTGAGACTCTCGTGTTGCAACATTCACAATCTGTTAATAAGAACAAAAACATTTAGCCTTTATTTGGCAATAGCAGCAAAGGAAAATTGTTGTTTAGGTTTCACAATCTGATTTTCCAACGTGCCTTTTGACATCTCTTGTAACGGAGATAACAAATTCTCAGCACCCATTCAGACCCTTGCATTTCTGAAAATCATAAAAGAACATGCATTGACATGAGAAGGCCATGCATTTCTCTCAGATCTGTAGAAATCTTTCAGATAGCAATATCTTCTGATAACATATGTTGGCTGCAGATCATTGCAGTGGTGAAGGGGAATTCTGTAATCAATTGTCTAACCAAGCGGTTTCTCTTGATACAGAATTAGATATTTGTATTTGAATTTAGATAAAATTAGATTTCCTATTTCTTTTCAAGTTTACTACAGCAAAAACCTTTTCTATTCTGTGCAACCTCCTAACCTCTTTTACTTATTTCTTAATAGTTTGGTATTTTTATTCTATTTCTTTTCCTCATTTCTTTTCACTTTGTACTGATCCATATGTAAAGTGAAGTTTCAGAGTAAGATGGGTTCATTATTATTCTACACTAATACAGTATTCTGGTACTAGAATTTCTTTAATATCTATCTGTCTGTCTGTCTATCTATCTATTTATCTATCTAGAGCTGTTACCTTTCAGCTATGTTCTGTGGTTACAGTGGAATTATGCTGTTTAAAAGCACTGGAAAATTAAATATTAACTGTATTGAATACTCTAGTAAAAAACTTAAACATATCAGCATAAAGCGTATTACAATTTTAGTGGATATGCAGAAGTTGACATCGAAAATATAGAAAATGAGTGAAAATAAAAGAATACTCACAGTTTTCAGATGTCTGCTGTATCAGAAGAAAAAGGTCTAAATAAACATCATGGAAAGAAAAATTGACAGAAGCATTTTCTCAGCTAGGCAGGATCATTGGGACCCCATGGTGTGGACAAATCTGCTAGTAGACAATTTCCTGCTAGCAGATCCTTTCCAAACAAGTTGATTTTTTGGCTCAGTGGTGTCCATAGCACTGGCTATTGCAGTTATGATAAACGCAGATCTATTTAAACTAATAGGTTAAGAGCCATTTTCAGATGGAAAGTTTTTGAACCAATACTTCACTTTTGAATTAAATCAGTTTCTTTCACCTGTGAAAGCACAATTAACTGACAAAGTTCTAAGTACATATTTGCAAAATGTAATGACAAGTTCATATACGTTATGTGTCTCTTCTGAATGACGATCTTGCCTTCGGTACATTGAATTCTAAAGCTAGTGCTCAAAAACAATTGCAAACTCACTGTGTGAAGTAAAATTGAAGAAGAGGCACAATAATTAAATTAATCATGGTCCTTGCTTGGGGGAAAATCTGCTTATCACCGGTGGAATAGGATAGACCACACCTGGGTTTCAGGGCTTTTCTGTGCCACTACTCCACAGATGAAAATGTTCCCATGGGACTAAGTAACACAGATATTTGTATGTAGTAATTTGTGCTGGTTTGGGAGTTTGAAGAGAGTTCTATAGAAACCTAAAATCCCTTAATAATTAAGCTCCATAGATGTCAGCGTCTAAAACATATGTAAAATATCTTAAAAGACAAAGAACTATACATTAGAGGTCAAACATAATTCACAGCCAAGCCTGTACATTCTTCAAAAAGTAAGGTTTGTTAGGAACAACAACATCTGGGATAAAGTTCAGCACATAATTAGATGATGTATTGGATAGATTATTAATTTTGATAAGAAAAAGATTGCCTATTTCAGTGCTTGATATCCAGTTTCCATTGCTTCATAAAATGAGTAGGTTAATATGTTCTTGGAAAATAGAAAGCCTTAATGTATATTGGTTTGCAAGTATAGATTTAAAGACTTTGTAACATTGTTTCTGCTTGCTTTTTTCCTGATCTTTAATTTACATGGAGATCAAGAAATTACTAGCCTGGTTGCTATCTAGTTGGTTTTCTGTTTAAAGGGCATCAGTTGTTTCATTAATTTTACTGGTAGTCAAAGACCTCGGAATTGGAGGAATCTAATAAATAATAATGATAAAACAAGTAGAATGATAACATATAGAGCTAACAACTCTGCTGAGATATATGCTTCCTTGTCTCAGCTAGAGGAGCGTTGACAGCATGTGCAGAAAAAGACAATTTGCATTTTTAATATTCAGAAATCGTTATGTCAGTCAGGTCACAATGCTGCCTTTAATTAGATGAAATTACTTCAATTGGAAGCCACCTGCATATAGGTTAGGATACATACAGCCTGCTTAGTTCCCAGTAGGTGGTCTATTCTGTGAAAAGTACACTTTCTGTTACAAAGAACGTCCCCCACAATGCATCTATTGTGAAGTGTAGCTAATGTGTCATTCACGTACAATCATAAACAGTTCTAAAAGCACATCAATTCTGTTTATTTTTATTTGAATGGTGCTTGCATATCCGAACATGTAGTTATTTCTTGAAATAGCTGAGAAACAGCAATCAAGAGAAAGCAGTTGATTAGCAATTTAAAGCAAAGCAAAATGGAAACATTTTTCATATACTGTCAAGATTTATTCTAAGTGCCTCCCGTTAAAATGGTATTGCTTACAGTAGCAGGCTGCAGTGATTCACTGCCATATTAATGTGCATTGCTGAGTACAAGTGAAATCTATATTCAGTTACATAAGTTTTCAGTGTTTTATTGTTGATGCCCTTCCTTTGAGCGTAAGCTTTTTGTTGCACATGACATCATAGCCTATTAATACACGAAACTGCTTGGTCAATGTACCCTCCCCAAGGTCAGTGGATTTATACTAACTTGAAGCAGAAAGAAGACAGGTGAAAAAACACTCAAGTGCTTAAGGTATTTGAGGACTCGGACCACAGCATAGTCTCCTGGTGATTAATGACATNACGAAACTGCTTGGTCAATGTACCCTCCCCAAGGTCAGTGGATTTATACTAACTTGAAGCAGAAAGAAGACAGGTGAAAAAAACACTCAAGTGCTTAAGGTATTTGAGGACTCGGACCACAGCATAGTCTCCTGGTGATTAATGACATTCCAGATTGCAAGTAATCATTTATGAGATTAAAATTTTGTATCGCTCCAACTTGTGTGATATATATCCATATTTATATCCATGTGAGAGTGAACTAAAAAGGAAATACAAAGAAATGTAGTCATTCACAAAGATGTCAAAAGAAATTTGTGGGTGGCCATTTGATCTGTATTTGCTAAATAAATGGTGATTTTTTTTTTAAATGCTGATGTTTTAATCTAGGAATTCTGTGTTTATTATACAGGCCCTTATAAACAGGAAGATACTTGAAAAGACATTTGTTCGTGTTATAAGTTGGGTTTTGTTCATGAACTCAGTGGTTATTCTTCAGATGCAACCTCTAGTGAGGCTATCCTCAGGTGGATTCCAATCACTTCTCATGAGCTAGAGGACATTGAGCCAGATTAACATCTAGGTTGTCTTTTCTCAAAATCCAACATGTATTGCAAGAAGCAACACTGAAGATGATGTAGAATATGGTTCTCAAATCATATCAAATAGTTGCAGTCTGAGGACAATGTGATATCTTCAATTTCATGAATCATATATGAAACTAAGGCTTTGCTATGTTTCTTGATTAAATACTTCTCAGAGTAAATTGAAGATGTCTGAGTACGTTGTTAGATAAACATCTCTTAAGTGTCCTTTTTTAATCTTAATAAATTACTTAAAAAATATTCCTTTGAAAATGCTTCATTTCTATACTAATTGTAGCCATTTTTCATTTTGGAAAGGATTACCATAGTAGGTCTAAAGATCTTCATATACAGCTATTATATCTGCTAGGATCTAGATCCTTCACGTGCTCATAAATATTATTCATTTTAAACATATAAACAGTTCCACTGTGCTTTCATGCGTGAAGCTGGCAGAATAGTTAAAACTTCACTGTGTGAAGAACTTCATGTGATCTTAATGTACTTCTTATCAGCTGAAATAATAAGGTAGAAGTATCTGTCTGGTAGATGATCCAAAACTGAAAGCCAGAAACATAAACCATCAAAGATCTAAATATTGTTCTGGTGCATACCTCTAGCTATATCAGAGTTTGCTGATCTCAAAGAAATAAAAGAAGGAAAACTCCCCAAAAATTCCTCAAAAATCCCCAGTGAAATTATAAATACTTGGTGTATTTTTATTTTAGAGACAAGTAGAAATTAATTGTAATATGAATGAATGGCATCAAACCAAGTTATGTCAAATACCAAAGCTTACATTCATCAGGATTGTTATGTAAGGTCAGAAACTTACATCTCTTTTCTAAAGTGGATTAAACATTGAAACAAACAAGAATGGAACTTACTAGAACTAATCAAAATGTTTTTAATTTGGTTTGCGGCAGATCTTGTCCACATCAGTTTGATGAAAAGACATAAATAACTGTTCATCTTCTCTCTGATAAAAATGAAGCTGTGACAAAACTAATTATACCTGAAGCTGAAATATGTTTCATCTGAAATGTGATCCTGTGAAGCTGTTTGTTGCTCTGTAATGCTTAGATCTTGTGTACCGTAGACTATGAAACAACTAGTAGAAGGTCGTGTGGTCAGATAGGCAGCATTCGGTTTCTGTGCTATGAAAGTAAATGAGATGTATCTGAAAAGCTTAAAGTAGAAAGTTACAAAAAAAAGATTGTTCTGATGAAATGGTTTATGTGTGTACTACAGCAAAGAGGTAATAAAACTTTTTCTTTCATGTTACAGGAGAGATCATAGTTTTGATGCTTGTTTAGGGATATCTCCTTGTACAGATGTGAAACATATTTTCTTGAGAAGATGCACTTAAACTCAAGAAAAAGAAGAAACCTTAAAAAGGATATCCAGCTGGTATCATTCAAAGGAAACTAATGCAGGGTCAGAGCATCTGTTCTGAGAAAACAACTGCTGAAAATTGAATTATATGGGATTTGGCCTGTTGACATGAGCGGTACAGTCTGATTTGGGCTATGGCAAAATATAATATTTCTGGAAAACTAGAAGAAACTCTGGAACATGCAATCAACGCAGCTTTCAGGAGAGACTTCGGAAAAAATCTCTTGAAAAAATCTGGAATTTAGAGAGCTAATGTCTCCACCAGTCTAAACAAGTGGATTTGTTTTTCCACTTTGTAATTTTGTCTAATAGTTTTCAGCCTGGGTTTGGTCCATTTTTCGGATGCACTGAGTAGTTTGCTCTAGCTTGGAACCTTTGTCTGTGAACAGGGCTGATTCCAGGAAAAGCTAAACTCAGTAATTCGTTCTGTCTCCCTTAGACACATGAAGATCTAGGGCTAGGCAACCAGCATCTTTTCAAAAAATTGGTCATCCTAACTTGAAATGGGGGTTATCAGGCCATATCTACATTTATGGGAAAAGACTACAGTAGGAGCAGACCTAGACAGTGAAATAAATCAGACTGGATGCCTTTGCTTATGCAGAAGTGGGGTGAGATGGGGTGGAAGGAAATTTTCCCCTGACTGTTCTGGCCACGTGGATTGAGTACCTGTTGGATGGTATTAGGTTGACTCCTGGGATGTATCTTTGGTTTATTTTCATCTGAAAACCACATTGTTTGCATGCTCTGCAATGTTAAACAAAATGTGGTAAGTTGGGGTTTACGAGAGATCTGCTTCAAAAAATTAGTTCCTGATTTGAGCTAAACCACTGAAACCGATTCATCTTCAGATTTAAAACACAGAACTGGTATTCGGTATGGGAGGGGTGATATGTCTTATAGCTGTAACTAGAAGTGCTTTCTTCTAATCCCCAAATCATATTATTGACTTCTCTATCACACTGGACAAGGCATCTGGAGAAGGGGAAAAAGGGCTGCGACCTATTTCTAATATCTCTATTTATTCCCCATTCAAGTACATTTGACCATGTTTAAGTAGCCTGGTTTAAATCTTCCATAAATCAAATGTTTTTTCCATAAATCAAACTTTTTCAGTTCTTCATTTTGTGCACTTTAAAACTACTGTGGGTGTTTGATTATTGCAAGACAGAATAACTAAAATTTAGGACCCTTTTAGTCAATGTTCCCTATTTAGTCAACGTAAACACTCAGAGGACCTGAAGAACTCAGGTGAATCAAATTAGATGCCTAATGAGTAATCTTTGTTTTTTCTTTTTTTCATTGGATGAATGTTAGTACATTCTAAATCATGAAAATAACATGTAAGAGAACTAATTTTAACTTGTTTTCCTACAAACAGATAGGTTTTTACTGCTAACAATGTTGCTATCAGGTCAAGGACAAAACTCAAAACTGAGATTTAGAAATACTAAATTCTGAAGATAGCATACAGGAACAACAAATTGTCATGGACCTCATGATTTTAAATAGAACAAGATGTATAAAGCTAGATACTTTTTTTCTTTTGCAGTGTACCTGTTCACAGTGTTCCTTCCCTCAGTTGTGTGGACACTTTATTACCCTTTTCTGTGTCAGGGCTCAGTTTATATATGGACTCTCCATTAAATTCTACCACATACTTTACTCTTGTTTTTTTTCAGCCCCACCAAATTATTCATTACTGTGAAGATCACTTCTAAGGGAAAAATACAAAGCACAATGAGGACAAATGCTCTACTAAAATGAACCACTATTAGAGCATGTGACATTTTATTTCTAAACAGCTTGGCAGCATCCTTATTTTGCACCCCAGTGATCTTCTTTCATCACTTTTCTATTTGAGTATCTAGTTTTTGAGTGGTTTTTTACCCCTCTCCCCTGTCTTTTTCTCCTTCAGCTTCTTCAGCTTATGGTAATGGTGCAGAATGCTGATGAGCAAGACTCATCTCCAGCAAGGTAATCATTTTGGGTATAAAACACTGACTGCACTTCTAAGGGAAATTTCCAGGCTGAGAAAACCTTAAAAGTATGGTAAAAGCATTTGATATGCACTCATTGCAGGTGCATCCAACATTAAGCTGCTTTCTGTACTGAAAATGGTTCAGACAAGGATTTGCTGTAGCAGTGATTGCACTGATATAATATCCTATACTCTTTCTCTATTTTAACCAGTATTTTGGCCATATCAGCAGCACATTGCAGTAATAAAATGGGTGTTAATATACATGTGGAATGGTACAGCACTTTTATGCAACACTGAACAAAGAGCTCTATTATTATCATCTAATGTGAATCTTTGCATAACTAGTCAGTGAGCACAATTCTCAGCTGGAGTACATGCATATAAGTCCTGGAATATCAAGGGTTCTCATGCTAGTGGGAGTTCAGACTTGACAGTACATATGAAGAAGAAGAATGAGTCTTAGTTGGCACTGAGTTTACGAAAAAATACATGCAAGGGTAAATGTTTAAAGAGGCTGAGTCTTGTAATCCTTTTGCATTTGAAGTATGATTGAGGTGAACAGCTGATTATTAAAATCTCTAACCATCAGCTTTTTTCTTGTAATCAAGAATTTAGCATTGTTTGCCTGCATTCATACTTGCAACTCAAGTTCATGTGTAAATTGAACCCACAGGGGATAAGCCCCTGTAGCAAAATACNGTGGGTGGATGAGGTACTGAGGTGCATAGTTTAGAGATTGGTAGGAATGGTTGGACTTGATGATTCAGTGTGTCTCTTCCAACCTGGTTGTTCTATGATTCTATGGTCCTAAGTGTGAATGTGCCTGCCATTCCTTAGCAACTGGGAGTATTGTTTATTTTTAATTGTGCTGTTCAAAAATCATACTGATGAATATTTGAATGCCTTGTAGGTCCGAAGTTATTCTTCGTTATGATGGAAACATTTGATTCGCTTTGTGGTGAAAAAAATAAAGAAGAAATTTTGTTTATGCCTTTACAGAAACACACAAAGTCTCTTATCACTGGTAAGTATCCATTTTCTAAAATCTTATTAGTTTGTTTGTGTTCACTACCACAACATGAAAGTTGCTTTATATCAATCATTTCACTTTTTGTTTCACCAGCAAAAACATCATTTTGTTCTAGTAATGTGTTACAATGGAAAGTCAATAGTAAGGAAGAAGATTGCCAATATGATGAAGTGGGTGCTGAGACAAATTTGACAGAGGTGATCTGTATTTTGCTTTAAACCTGCTTGCACTGAGAATGAGGTACAGAGTGATTTGGAATTGGAATCTGCACCAAGCAGAGACTTCTAGCTTTAAGATGTTACAGGTTTTGGTTAGCTGTCACTTACAGCCAATAAATTAATATTCTCTCTTTTTCACTATCTTCGTAAATAGTTTAGAAGAATGCATTATAATTATGGGTCCCTTCCAACTTGAGTTATTCTATGTTTCTGTGATTCTATGCGCGGATTCTGAACCTTAAGGTTTCTCTCACTGGTCCTAGTTAAGGAAAGACTGACAACAGTGTATATATTCATACTAATTTTATAGTAAGACTCATATAAAGATGGAGGCTCTAGAAGTGTATTTCAGGCCTTATAGATGATGCCAGAACAAAACATTGCTTTAGATATAAACAAAGAATACAGGTAGGATGCATTTATCTTTTTTTCATCCTTATGAAATGAAATTACATTTTTATTTAAGGAGATTCTAACTCCTTAAACTTAAAAAAACCCTTACTCACAGTGTTCAATGTCTTAACTGATTTTCCCACAATGTCAGCCTGTAAAAACACCACCCCCAAAAAGGAGATTCTTACTGGATATTGTTAATAGTGGGCATGGAACTAAAAAATATGGGTTCTAGAACATTAGGGAATGCTGCTACTTTGTACCTCACTTTACTACAAGCTACTAAACTCATAGATGGGTGAGCTGGGGAGCTCATGATTCTCTAAGTAACAGGAAAGAAATGTACAAAGTGTACTGGCGACATGAACAAGGACATTCATCCTGGAAGCCTGCTTGCTAAAGGATTGGTGCACCTTTCTACTTCTTTATGTAGTAAAGTGAGATATGTACACGATGAGCCAGATTTAAACTTGGATAAATATACTATTTGGAAATTGGTTCTGTATTACAGGATAAGAAATTCTAGAAGTACTGAAAAAAACAAATTGATGAGGCAGAGAAAGAACGTGACATCAGAGGAAAATACCAAAACTGTGTTTACTCTTCCTTCCTTCCTTCCTTCCTTCCTTCCTTCCTTCCTTCCTTCCTTCC
>WAAB01019998.1:121935-136817 GCA_013389865.1 Piaya cayana | reverse complement strand
ATGGAGCTGCCCGAGGCAGATCTGTTTGGGACATTGGCAAGGCTCCTACTCCATACTTCCTCCCCAGCTGTATCTATAATGCACTGTGGGAATTTTTCTTTAATGTAAATCACTTTTTTCAACTGGTAAGTTATCTCATTTTAATATTTTTTTTTCAACAAGAGTAATTGTCAAGCATGCAACTGATGGACACATTAAATGTGGAAGCTGAGTAACGCTGGGACCAGAGAAGTTTTTCTGGCTTTAAATGAGCTGCACTTGCAGGGATCAGTGTCCATAGCAAAGGTATTTTGTAAAGAAATAGAACTGACACACAGTTCCACTTGTACGAAAGCGTCAAATGTCATTTTTTTAGGGAATTGCTGCTGGAACATAGTCTGTAAAGAAACAAGATCAGGAATGCTAAGACACGGCTCAAAACGGTAACGTGCCTTTCTCCCAAAATTGTCAATATATGCAGAGCAGGAGCAACGCCAGGTTAAAGCAGAGCAAATATTTGCAGTACAATATTTTATTCACCAGAAAATTCCTCAAGTTCTTTTATAGATCATTGTGGCTGATAAAGCAATTCTTTAACCGCAAGGTTTTATTAGAGTGTTTTCAGAAGCACTGCTGAGTGTGAGTTCAGGAGGACAGGCTGAGATTTTTTTTATAAAGCTAACACTCAGATACAAACAGAGCATTCATCTCTCAATTCATTTTAGTAAGTCTCTGTAGGTTATTAGCTAAGCCTGTTGTGGGGGGATTGTATCTGGAAGGATTTTTAGATGGTAGAGATGTCCTCAACCCAAAATCTCACATACATGTGTGCGTACAGCTCCCTTCTTTTTCAACTTGTTGATCACAACCCTGGAAGCACAATTTCTCAAACTCTGGAGGGAGCTTGGGTATGAATTTGAAATTAAAGGAAGGTCCATCTGTTGAATACACACTTTTATTTACCAAAGGAAGCCAAGCTCAAACCACATCATGTTGAACTTTGGCCATGTATTCTATGAGATACGACTTCAAATGCAAGAAGTCATGCCATCTTAAGCAAACACCTCTCTTTCCTCCTTTCAACCAGATTTTCTTTGCTTTTCTAAGGTTTGCCTTCTTCAGTACTCATAGAGTAGGTATTCAGCTGATAAATGGGAGCCCTCTTCCAGATAAAGTCCATCTTGGCTACACTCACATTATTTTAAAAAGTAAGTACAATTTGCAAGGGAATCCAAGTTTTCTAGGAATGCTTAAACCTTACAGAAGTGTTAAATTCCTCAGACTGAACAGGATCTGACCAGAAGGCTTACTTAGGGACAGGCTCTCTCACTTCACCAAAGGAAACTCAAACTAGTATTCAGGAGGGCTTATTAGTAAATCCCACACACTGAGCTATCCTTATAAATACCCAAGGAACTAATTTAGAGGTTACCTCAGAATATGAAAAGAGAAATGCACTGATTTTTCCATAGCGGTTAAGTGAAAAAATATTTCTCCGTGATTTGTTATTACTTTGGGATAATATAAATTAATCCTAGCTTCTGCAAATGGTTTCACAGGCAGAGACAGTCAATCAAGTAGCTTAGTTTAAGAACCTTGCTCTCTAGGTTTTAGCAGCACTTTAGGACAACAAGCATAAAAGTTTCACTAATATTTAAGATGGTTTTATTGATGTGGCCATGATATTTCATACCCATAACCTATGACCATCTTTATAAAATATAGACACGTAATAACCTTGCTAGCTCCAGAAAATCCTGCACAACCCCTTAAAGAACCCTAATATGAAAACTCAATCAGAACAAGATATTTTCTGTTCATTCCTGATGGTATGTCAAAGCGAAGCTGGTCAAATATTTAAATAATCCATGTACGACCTCTGTTTTTACCTTCACACAGCACATCACAAAAGCTGATGCTTGGTTCTGTTATTTTGTAGGGCTCCCTGAAGCTCATACTCATGGCTATTTGCTCTTCTGAGGTAGTTTTTACTCTTGTTGCCAGTCACAGAGGTTTGAACAATGTAGGTTTCAGAAAAGTCCTATGGAAAGTAGTAGATGGCAGAAGAGCCAAATTTGCAGTTCACAGCTTGCAGCACAAATGCATTATATATTATTGTCTGTTAAAACTGTAAATTTAAAATATTTAAATTATTAAATATTATATATTAAAATAGATAAGATTGCAAATAGTGCAACAGGGAAGGAAGCTACCTTTCCACCATATCATATATCATAGCAGGTTGACCTTTCTCGAAAGGGAAGAAGAATTGCACCTTTCCTCAGAGCAAGAGCCCGTCTATCCAGAAGGCTGCCACAGACAGCTCTGTTGCCACGAGCAGGGGAGGAAGGAAAGAAGTCTACAATGCCTGAATCAACAAGAAGATGTTAGTAGAGTCACAAACTATATAGGTGCAAAAAATTGAGATTTTAGCCCTCAGAATTCTGCTCAAGTTCTTCCTTGGTTTTCATTGTCAAGATTCTTGTTCCAAGACACTGTGTCCCTAGCTCCCAGGCAAAACAATATGGTCAAATGGCTGACCAGAACTGCACCCTAAACAAAATCTGTTCATGAAATCTGTCCTGGACCATTGAATTTAAGCATATCTGTGGAAATTATGATAAGATTTTACAGTAATGCTTAAAACTGGTTGAAAACCAGTCTGGAGAAGGCTGTTTTAGCCTGGAGAATTGTTTAGCCTGGAGAAGAGGAGGCTGAGGGGAGACCTCATTGCTCTCTACAATTACCTGAAAGGAGGTTGTGGAGAGGAGGGAGCTGGCCTCTTNGCTATGAAAACCCTTCAGTCTAGTTCTGACAGCCAACACCAGCTCTTCGATGCAAACTACTGCGTGAAAACTGCACTGACATTCACTCTTTAGTGAATATTTAGAAATAAGAATTTTGGTAGAGTTGTCCAAAAAGCAAAGACTTTTTACATAGGCAGTGATATTACGATCACCCCGTGTACGTTGCGCGCAGCTCACACGAGTGATTCCTCACAGGAAACCTGTGCAGACTCTTTCACGCTTCTAGACAAAGTTATGATTACATTACTGTTATTTTTGTCATCTAATACTGTTTCTAACCCACATAATTGTTAAGGGACTACACAGTGCAATTTACCATAATTAAGACAATTACACAGTTAAGCACCACAAACATTCAGTAGCCAAAGCTCTTGCCCGGTGTAAGGAAACCCAAAGGCTCCATATACTGCTATATAGTTCTCGGGCACATTCAGGGTTTCCATTGCAGATGAGCACAAATGTGTCCACAGTGCACTGTCAGGTCACAGAAGATTCTCTCTGTTGCCAAGTGGATGTCAAAGGGAGAGGGGGATCTGAACATAATTCCATCACCCAATAGGTGATGGGGTCACATGGGAACTTGACCTCCAAGGCTGTTATTTGACCCAGGCTCCAGATCTCACCAAGGGAAGATACTTAACACATTTCCTCCGCCTTCTACATCCATCTGAAATGTATTTAGCTAACTTTGGAGGTACCTTGCATGTAAAACCCTGAACCACAATTGTAACCTCTCCAGATTCCCTTATTCACACGGTATTTGATTTGGATGACATATTTTTACAATATTTTTTTTTTGGCCCATTTTGAGACTCTTGTGTTAATGCCACAAGAACTTCTGTCTCCTGTATAATATTTCAGACACGGAGGGAAAAGTTGAAGAAATAAAGAAAAAGAAAAACCAGCCGTCTGCATCCACTTAAACTACATTACAATAAAGCTCAGTAAAGATTTGATCAGCAGTTTTTTTTTAGTCTGCTCTGGTTTAATATGAAAGAAATTAGTGGAAAACCTAAAAGCTGAGAGGAAATTTTTGCCACTGTTCAAAACAAGACATGAAATCTTTAACATAATATTTACACACATTATATTAAATACTTTCTGAAAAGTTAAAATTTAGCAGTACCGGCTTGAGAGAGACTGGGAAGGACATTTGTTTATACTCAATAAATCTGATTTTGAAAAGGAAAAGAGATTGGTTTTTTTCCCCTTATGTATACACTAGCACACATTTTGTGTTCTGTTTGATAGTGATTTTATATTGGTCTTCACAGTTGTTATGATTTATTATCTCTGGTGATCCACAAAGCTTTTGAGATTCTTAGAGCATCACAGCTTGAAGTGATACCTCTCTCTCTATCTGAATGTAGCTTTTTTCACAGTCATCTCCAGTACACTTAGTCATTAATTTTCTGACAAAATATTTTAATATTTGGGAAGAAAAGTATTTGCCAAGAAATACCAAATTGTCAGAAGTGACATTTTCAACAGAAAGCACTGGCCAGTTTCCCCAGGGAAAGCTTCAGGGTCCAGGATAGAGCTGCTGTTCAACACAAGCAGATGGACTTTTGCTGGGGAATAATCCATAGTCCCCAGCCCAACTCCTCCAGAAAAATTTGAAAGACAAAAGATCAGTCTCTGTTTTTCCTGTCTCAGAGAAATCACGTTGCATTACAATCCCAGTCCTAAATCCTGAGCTTCAAGCTAGAGGGAGGTGAAAGGCTGGTATGATTTCAGCTCCTTGAATCATGAGGACATTTTGAAAAAATCAAGAGAGCTTTTATAAAATAGAAAAACATCTTCCTACAGAGCTGCAATTAAAATCATGCCCAATCTCATGAATGCACATACTGTTTATTAAGGAAGTTACTAAGATGTGCTGTAGCTCCCAGGCAGAGGTGAGAAAGAAGTCTTAACTCACCATCTACTTCTTTCATCTGAGATTTACCATCTAGCCAGATGACTCCAATCGTTAGCACATCAAAGATCTTAAAACATTTCTTATGAAAAAAAACCCTTTTAAAAAGACCCTGGTATTTCAAAGATCAGCCGTGTATTTGTAGATTTTATGATCGTATGGAAACTTTGCATACCTACTCTGACATCTGTGGAGCACAGCCCAGAGAAAGTTGCCCAGCAGTTCCTAAACCTTTTCCAATAATTTGTGGTTGACTCAGGGCATCTTTCTCAGAAAGACATTGTTTGGTTTAAAAACTATATGCAGCAGAGAATCCACCACATTATTTGGCAAGCTGCAAGCTACAAAAAGGGCAATATCTCACCAACAGGCTTGGGAGTTTTGTCTGGACTCACTTTTAACCTGCACATTAAATATTCACAAACCATCAAATTAATAAATAATTAAATATTCACAGAATGAATGGGTCATAAGCCTTTAATGATAACTCAAGTAAGAAATCAGGTAAAGTATTGCCAGTTTTAAAAGAATTTTTTTGAAGTCAGAGTTGAGCGCACAAATATCCTTACAAGGAGCATGATGTTGTTCATCCAAAATATATTATTTTGTTCCTATTGAAGACTAAAATCTTAGTACTCAGAGCAGGATTTATTTAAAATGCATGAGCAAACCGAGGCACTAAAAGTCTGCTGTTTTAACTTTGCTCTCAATAGTAGTCTTCTGATGCCTGCACGTCCTAGAAAAAAACATGTTACGCTGACTCCATCAGTCAGAAAATGCGTGTATGGCAGGACTTCCAACAGAAAACTGAAGGTATTTTATTTTGCTGTGGCCCCAGTTTTGCCAGTTGCTTTGTTCTACTGACAGGGAGAAGTCCTTAGTTAGCCATATGAAAAGCAGACAACCATATTGTAAACAAAGTTTGTGTTTTTTCTGAAGTCACGAGAATCATTCCAAGAGAGCAATAAATGTGGGATCACATGTGTTATTTACTTATCATTAAGAAAATTGTTATTCCCAAACCAGGCTGACTACTGGTTTCTCTTGGTCCATTCTTTTGCAAATGCATCTCATCAGCTTCAGCTAATTCATCACTGAGGTTTGACAATAATCACTAACTTTCTAAAGATAATCTGTGTTTAAAGACTCTGTTATATAACGTGCCATAAGCCAAGAATATCTTGCAACATTTGGAAAGGTAGGGCAGTAGTGTTCCGCCAGATTCCTCTCGGCATTTAAACATGATTTTTTACATGCCAAAAGTTCCTTCACTTACTAATGACTTGTGAGTTTTAAGACATAATTTATATCTGAAAGCGATTAGAGAAGACACATTAGAAAAACTTGTCTGCATTTTGGGATATGTTACTATAAGAAACACCACTAAAAGAAAAAGAAAAAGGATTGGAATTCAGACATGTGCCCTGGCCCCTTGGGAAATTGTTAGTGTTGATCAGAGCCAGTTTCGTTCAGAAGATAAATCTGGAGAAGAANGGACTTTTGCTGGGGAATAATCCATAGTCCCCAGCCCAACTCCTCCAGAAAAATTTGAAAGACAAAAGATCAGTCTCTGTTTTTCCTGTCTCAGAGAAATCACGTTGCATTACAATCCCAGTCCTAAATCCTGAGCTTCAAGCTAGAGGGAGGTGAAAGGCTGGTATGATTTCAGCTCCTTGAATCATGAGGACATTTTGAAAAAATCAAGAGAGCTTTTATAAAATAGAAAAACATCTTCCTACAGAGCTGCAATTAAAATCATGCCCAATCTCATGAATGCACGTACTGTTTATTAAGGAAGTTACTAAGATGTGCTGTAGCTCCCAGGCAGAGGTGAGAAAGAAGTCTTAACTCACCATCTACTTCTTTCATCTGAGATTTACCATCTAGCCAGATGACTCCAATAGTTAGCACATCAAAGATCTTAAAACATTTCTTATGAAAAAAAACCCTTTTAAAAAGACCCTGGTATTTCAAAGATCAGCCGTGTATTTGTAGATTTTATGATCGTATGGAAACTTTGCATACCTACTCTGACATCTGTGGAGCACAGCCCAGAGAAGGTTGCCCAGCAGTTCCTAAACCTTTTCCAATAATTTGTGGTTGACTCAGGGCATCTTTCTCAGAAAGACATTGTTTGGTTTAAAAACTATATGCAGCAGAGAATCCACCACATTATTTGGCAAGCTGCAAGCTACAAAAAGGGCAATATCTCACCAACAGGCTTGGGAGTTTTGTCTGGACTCACTTTTAACCTGCACATTAAATATTCACAAACCATCAAATTAATAAATAATTAAATATTCACAGAATGAATGGGTCATAAGCCTTTAATGATAACTCAAGTAAGAAATCAGGTAAAGTATTGCCAGTTTTAAAAGAATTTTTTTGAAGTCAGAGTTGAGCACACAAATATCCTTACAAAGAGCATGATGTTGTTCATCCAAAATATATTATTTTGTTCCTATTGAAGACTAAAATCTTAGTACTCAGAGCAGGATTTATTTAAAATGCATGAGCAAACCGAGGCACTAAAAGTCTGCTGTTTTAACTTTGCTCTCAATAGTAGTCTTCTGATGCCTGCACGTCCTAGAAAAAAACATGTTACGCTGACTCCATCAGTCAGAAAATGCGTGTATGGCAGGACTTCCAACAGAAAACTGAAGGTATTTTATTTTGCTGTGGCCCCAGTTTTGCCAGTTGCTTTGTTCTACTGACAGGGAGAAGTCCTTAGTTAGCCATATGAAAAGCAGACAACCATATTGTAAACAAAGTTTGTGTTTTTTCTGAAGTCACGAGAATCATTCCAAGAGAGCAATAAATGTGGGATCACATGTGTTATTTACTTATCATTAAGAAAATTGTTATTCCCAAACCAGGCTGACTACTGGTTTCTCTTGGTCCATTCTTTTGCAAATGCATCTCATCAGCTTCAGCTAATTCATCACTGAGGTTTGACAATAATCACTAACTTTCTAAAGATAATCTGTGTTTAAAGACTCTGTTATATAACGTGCCATAAGCCAAGAATATCTTGCAACATTTGGAAAGGTAGGGCAGTAGTGTTCCGCCAGATTCCTCTCGGCATTTAAACATGATTTTTTACATGCCAAAAGTTCCTTCACTTACTAATGACTTGTGAGTTTTAAGACATAATTTATATCTGAAAGCGATTAGAGAAGACACATTAGAAAAACTTGTCTGCATTTTGGGATATGTTACTATAAGAAACACCACTAAAAGAAAAAGAAAAAGGATTGGAATTCAGACATGTGCCCTGGCCCCTTGGGAAATTGTTAGTGTTGATCAGAGCCAGTTTCGTTCAGAAGATAAATCTGGAGAAGAAGGATGTCTTAGGGGCAGCCCCAGAACAGATGGGTGAGTAACTGCTTGTGGGGTTGAGGAAGCAGAAGTGAATGGTAAAGGCAAAGAAAGGATTTACAGTTTGGTGTAAAAGAATATCCTAGAAAACATAGAAGGTGTAAAGTTAAAAAAACTTAAAAAAAATAAATGGAAGGAGATGTAAAACATTCATGGGAGAGGGGAAAGGGGTTAGAGGGGAAGTACAGAGACTCAAGCAGGGCACTAAGGGTGGAAACTGAGCTATCAGCTAGCTGGAGGCAAAACATCATACTTCATCGTTCATTAACTGAGCCAAAAATTGCCTGTTCAGAGCAAGCAAGCAGAGGACAAGGGTCAAGAGAAGGATCTGCCAGGTTAAAGCAGAAAAAATGAGCTGATGTGACATAGGGCGTATTTGGGACCAACAGGCAGGGATAGCCAGGAGCTGCTCTTACAACCACAGCCCAGGTCATGCTGACCCCAGAGATACAGCACGGAGCAGAGTGCATGCTGGTGCCAACAGATGAATGTGTCAATAGTAAGGATTTGGCTGCATGAGTAGATCAAACACTGACCTGGTGGGAAGTTACACCACATCTTTTCTGCAAAGTCTCTGGGTGCAAAGGATCAGCCTTCAGCTGTCTAAATCCTCACATCTATACAAGGGTAGAAACTAACAGTTTTGAAATCCTGCTGCCACTAGAAAACAATACTCATAAATCAATTTCTTTTTATTCTTATTGGCACATAAGAAAACATTACTGAAGGAACATCCACTAGTTTTGCATTTCTTGATTGATTCCAGTGAAGGACCCAAATACACTTCATAGACCTTAAATATATAGAGATTTATGACATACTAATTATTTATTGCTGTTATCTCTGTACCATGTAATGGGAAAATAAGGCATATTAGTCCTAAGGCACTACCAACCGTCTAATAGGTCTGGATAAAGGCTTGGGGCAAGCCCAAATGTCTCTCATTATTCTGCCTGAAGATTTAGTGCTTCATAGAATCATAGAATCATAGAATAACCAGGTTGGAAGAGACCCACCGGATCATTGAGTCCAACCATTCCTATCAAACACTAAACCATGTCCCTCAGCACCTCGTCCACCCGTCCCTTAAACACCTTCAGGGAAGGTGACTCAACCACCTCCCTGGGCAGTCTGTTCCAGTGTCCAATGACCCTTTCTTGTTTCATGGACCATAACTCTCTAAAGCTGTTGGACCTGATACAAAACACCATAAAGAACACCTGTAAAATAAAAACATCAAAAAGGGGTAGAACTGCTTGAAAAGAAAGATGGCATTATAAGTAAGGACATGGACTCCTAGGTCATTGTTGCAGGTCTCTAAACCTTCTCCAATATCAAACATGGTTGCATTGAAGAAATACCTATCACCAACATCTTCCATGGAAAACAATCTTGCACACTAAAAATATTTGCTATGGGGCAGGTGAATATCAGCACAGAACCAAGTTTCTCAAGAGAGAAAGTCTGAGCTGGTATCTGCAATCAAACTGGAACAAATAATCAGGGATTTCACAGAACTCAACAGTGGCCAGAAAATAATTAAAACAAGATCTAAACAACTGTTGGAGCCTCCTAAAAGGAAGCGAGTCAAAATTCCACAGCTTCCCAGAAAAGACAGAAATCTGACCTAGTCATATGAAGTGTGTCTGAGCAGACTGAAATTCTCTGCTAAAGTAAATACAATTTTGAAAAGCACATTAAAAAAAACTTCAGAAAACGGTATTAAGACAAACTAAAAAGTCATGTAGCACTTTATCTTTTAGTATCCTTTTTTTTAATACTTTTTTTTAGTATCCTTTATTTAACAATAGCCAGTGTTTGCAGTTTAGGGCAAAAATGTTTTTAAAAAGCACTGTAAGTTAATTTTTCTGCTCTGCTGTCACAGATTCTGTCACTCCGTTCTTTAGTGACTTCCAAGTTGAGTATACTAATGGATTAACATAATGCTGAACAATGTGGTAAGATACATCACAAAGTTTCTAATAAAAAAGGGAGACCTTTTTCACCTGCAATTTACTACTATGTTTCAGTTGAAACAAGACCTTAAGGAACTGAAAAGAAGCAAATAAAACCCCAGCTTGCTAAACAAGTCACATGTGCACACGGCTCTTCTAAAGGACTTTCACAGAGAGGCTATTGGCGGTTCTTTCTACTTCAGCTTCTGTTTGAGAATGCCAAATGGGAGGAAAGGCATGTGTCAGCTCAAGGTCAAAGACTGTTTGGGGTTTTTATGTGCCAGTTCCAAGAGAATCACCCTGAGCATCACACTTTGAAAGCTGCATGCAACATGTCTTCTGCACTGTACATTGAAACTGGCTTGAGATGTGCCACTAGTCAAAGCTAGACAGATTACAGCTGGATGGAAAGCGCAACAGAAGAAGACCTTAAGTAACAAGGAGAAAGTCCAATGGGAGTTGTGCAATCTCAGCTTACATGGGCTTGGATTCAGAGAAAGACTTGTAAGGCATAAGAAACTAACATAGACATACTGTCTGATCTCAAGCATGCTTCTTAAATCAGAGGAGAAAGGCCCAGGATACCTCAGGACATGGAAGACGTTGCTGTTGGTGCTCCAGCTTTCCAGTCAGCCGTCTCTCAGTGGGATAAGGTATTGATGTAGCAAGGAGACTATTGTATCTATGAGCCTGGGCAGACTGTTCCATCCCTCTCGTGTCTAAAGCAAAGGGGCTTTACTTTGGCTTATTCACTTCTGAGCTAACAGGGAAACAACAAAATTCAATTTTGAATTTATTTTAATATGTTTTTTAAAGAGAGAGAGAGAAGGAGATAGGACAAATATTGGCAAAGCCACAAAATTCAGGAAACAGATCAGATAGAAGATATTGTTATGAAATGTCTTTGTTTCATGGCCAAGACTGTTATATATATCTCTGCCTGGCCAGATAGAGCATCATGTGTCTTCATTGGAGAAGGTTCTCTTCTCTCCAAGGAGCTGGACAGAGGGAAACAAAACTTTAGGAAGGAGATGGCTCGAACAAGCAGCAGGGCTCAATTAATCTCAAGTACAGAAACCTTACACTAGAAAACTGTACAGGATTCCTGTGCAAGTTTGTGAGTGGCAGACACCCTGTCTGATGTATTGTGCTGTTCTTAAAAATGGAAAAAGCTTCAAATGAGGAGAAAGTACACCTGAATAAGACTGTAGCTATTTGAAGTGACAGCTTCTCACCCTATGGAATCTGTTCCATCTTGGAGGCCCATAAAGCAGGTTTTGGATGGCTAAGCTGCCACTGTCAGATATTTTTTTGAAATCCAGGTAATACCAAGGGAGTATTTTAAGTCTTTGAGTGGAACTTGTTAGTTTCATTACTGCTTGCCAATGGCAAAGCTAGTCACTATCAATAAGAAAGTGAACGTAACGAAACATGAATTAGTTTAAAAGGATATTTGCTATGAAACCCAGTGGGAGGGAACAAACTCTTCTTACAGAAAGAAAGTGGAGGGCCTCTGGAAGAATCAGCTCTACAAACATTTTTGACACACAATTTTCTGTGTAGTTTTTGGCTTACACAGGGTTTTGATTTACATACAAGTCATGAAGAAAAATGTGATAGAGACTTTGGCAGTGCCAGGTAAAGCAACAAGCTCTGCTTGGGAAATTTACTTCCCTGCATTAAATCAAATTCTACTCAAAGTCCTTTCTGTTCATATATTAACGCTGTCTTCACACTGTAAGCAATAGCATGCGTGCTTCCAGAAAGAAATATAGAAACATAAGGTACACTAATACTGGAGGTGCCCCCTGAGCCTTTTAAATTTTGAATTCAAAGTGTTTTGTCTGGTTTATTAGATTCTATGAATCTGGAAATCCCATGCTTGCCTGCACACAAGCAATCAGATCATGTAGTAGTAAGGTTCAATAGCAGTTCATCTGGCTACGTGCATCAAACCTCCCAAAAAAATACTGGGAACATCATATTCTATTCCTTTGAATAGAAAAAAATACTCATAAAAAGACAATAAAATATATCATGGTACTTTCCACAGTGCTGTGTAAACTCAGGTCCTTCACAGATGCTCATATATGATTCCTGAAAAGAAACACAGAACCACGGATCTCGTACAAGAGTCCTATATGGCAAAACTGAAAAATTGCTCATTTCTGCAGAAGGAGATATTTTCAGTTATAAGATGTTACCTGCCAAATAGGGAACTTTTAGAAGAGTTATTCTGCTTGGTGTGGGCAGAGCTATGAGGAAGAACAGACTGAAAAAAAGTTTGGAAGATGGCTCTGAATGACATGGGACCACTCAAAAAGATGTCACAGGGCTGTTTCATGTTTCTGCCACAGGAACCAAGGAGAACCATTTCAGAGACTGAAGCAGTTGTAGTAGCGAGAAATTATCTCCAGGAACCAAACAGGGCAGATTTCGCAGGAACAACAGAGACATGTCAGAGACACAGATACCCTTTCAACATGCTGAAAAGGTGATCAGGCAAGAAGGTTTATGTGAGATTCAGTCAGATCAGTGAGAAATAGAATGGCCTCATAGGGGAATATAAAGTAAATCTGATTATAAAAAACCAAATCCATTTATTCTCTAATTTAAAGCAGAAATATGCTCTGGAAACGAGCAACCACGATCAGTAACATTCAGTTCCCAAAAACTGGAAATACCCCACTGTAGAAAGCACTGAACAGGCAGCAGGTAAGGAAGACCTTGCAGCACACCTTGGGAGACATCAAGGACATATTTTTTGGAGGAAGACTGTCCTGGAAAGGACTTGGAACAGGAAGCAGGGGAGCACACTCCAGGTTTTTTATTGCTGTATCCAGAATAAAGCTATATACTAAAGACATATTGGGTTACTATCCACTTTTCCTAAGGAAAATATCCTTTATGGTCCTGACTTGGGCTGGCAGTATAGACCAGAATGCAGCAATGTTTATTTGGTTTAGACTCTTACCTGAAGTCTACTACAGCTGTCAGCACAGCACAGACAGTAAGGAAAACTTACTCTCGGTGCATGAAACAGGCTATAATATTAACAGCTGTAGGAGATTTGTAAAAAAAAAAGGTCCAGGGAAACTAAGGCCATATAGAGAGAGGGAAGTAAAACCTGAATCCTGCTCTCAGCCTGCTTCTGCGTTTGATTCTGCTTCTCCAAATGTTCTCAAGAGCATCTTTCCAACCCGCCCAGAGAAACAGTGTAGATCATTGCTTAAAGTAAACACATTGTTTTCAAATGCCTTTGCATTTCACACATTGGTTTAAGTGTAAAAAGATCATCACTGAGCAGCAACTCATACGCACACTCATCTGGAACACTGAGCTCTGTACTCACTCATGTTTCACCCTTTATATCTCTTCATTAGAGAACTACACTCAACTGCTCTGTCTCAAACTGGTGAAATCAAGCCTTTGCGATGGGAAGAATTTGCACTGAAACGCAACCTGGGCCCATGAACTACATCTCCAAGCTGAAGACAATTTGATAAATGGTGTACTGACCACACAGGCAGGTTCAAAAGAAATCAGTTTAGAGTTCTGGAAAATTATGAAAGTATTTTTGATCAATGGTGTTTGGAAGTCTCAGGAACATTAATTCTATATCCAGTTTGCCAAATTGTCTACCTTAGAAACAATTTATGGGCATATGTGTCAAGATATATTTAAAATCCTTTGAGACTTCCAAGTACATGAATAACACATGTATCATTACTACCTTTTTTTTTAACATACCATTATATAAATCAAGTGAGAGAGCCAGGCTTTCTCAACTAAGGAAAACCACTATATTTAAAATAACAAAGGTAGTGCTTGTTTATTAATGAACAATGTCCAAGATTCCTATTAAATTCTGTCAAGAACAGTTTAATACAGCAAACTCAGGAGCTGTAGTTAACACATGTTACTTGGAGGTTAAACCCACCGCTTTTCTGTATCTGTATTTTTCAATTGTAAGATAAAGTTTAGGAAGTCCCTGGTTTCTTTTCTGAAAAGTGCACAAGTACCATTTTAAGAAATGAAAATGTTACGTGAATGTACCCACTGTTTTTTCATTCAGTCCTTTATCAACTATTTTATGTCAAGCTTCCATATGTACAAGACCTTTAAGGATGGTTACTTATTTCCTTATGCTCTGTGAATGAAGAGGTTTTGGAATGCTTTGTTAACTAATTCAAGTTATCCTGATGGTGACCGTTGTCAGCAGTTGAAAATGTTACTCACTCTGGTTGGTGGATAATGGTAGTTGAGGACACAGCAATGGAAAATATCAACATTGCCATTTTCATGCTTCCAGACAGCAAGAGAGTTACATGGTCAAAGGCTTGGGATGAGCAGTTATATTTTAAGTCAGCTGTTCTGAGTGTATATTAAAGCATGCTGACACTGTATCTAGAATGGAGAAAAGTAAACTATGCCAGGACTAATTTTTTTATTATCTTTTTAAAGTAACCATCTTATAAAGTTGCCAGAAGCATTTATGTAAAGATTGAATGACAGAAAGGAAAAGGAATCTTGACTGTTATTCCTTAGGTAAATATCTAACCAACACAATCATAACCTTTATAGAAGAGCCTGTAATTTCCTTGACTTGATGATAACATCCTGAGCAATAAGGACCAGTATGTCACTCTACAAAACTCTGACCTCATTCTAACTGGTTTCCTTGAGACTGGTTCACTGTCACTCCTCTAAACACAACTGCAGTTGGATCCTTGTGAAATTCCTCAGAACAAAAATTGCATAGAATCATAGAATCATAGAATGACCAGGTTGGAAGAGACCCACCAGATCATTGAGTCTAACCATTCCTATCAAACACCAAACCAT
>WAAB01019998.1:73527-120709 GCA_013389865.1 Piaya cayana | reverse complement strand
TCATATCCAAGTGGGTGCCCTGGGATCTGTGACATCTCAAAACAAGAAATCAAGCAAGAGGAAACACCATGAGAAATTTAAAACAATGTAAAATTATATATCTCTATAACCTTACTTCATCTTATAGGGAAATAAAATTACATTCATCTGAAAACATTTCTTCTCCTGTGTTGCTGTAATCAGAAACCATTTATATCAATTTTTTTTTCATAAATACTGCATAGAAAATGATAGTGAGAACTGCAAAAAGTTACAACTTTAGCTGTCGTTAAGTAGATCTTGCTAAAGTTTCCTAGTTTGCTCAGAGATTTAAGGGCTACCAGGAAGAAAGAAATGGAAAGAAAGATGGCAGTAAGAATTTTTCCTACCGGGTCATCTTGCAATGGGCTTAGGTCTCGAGGTCTCTGCAAGGGAAAGCTTGGAGCTGATCACTGTGAAACACACCAGAGGTGCATGGCAGTTCCTGTTTCCTTTCACTGTCTTTATGGTCATGTCATCAAGAGTGTTTGAGACTTTCCAGGCTGTGTAGAAGAACATGCCTTGGATAATAAAAACATATATTCTGGTTGCTTTTTTTTGGCCATTTCCATGACAATTGTATTCACACTTACAGCTGAAGAAAGAAGGTTGAGGCTAAGCCAGGATAACCTATGAGAGAATCATAGAATGGTTTGGGTCAGAAGGAACCTTAAAGATCATCTTGTTCCAACCCCCCCATCCGTGGGTAGGGGCATACTTCCCTAGGTCAGGTTGCCTAAAGCCTCATTCAGCCTGGTCTTGAATACCTCCAGGGATGAGGCATCCACGACTTCTCTGGGTAACCTGCTCCAGTACCTCACAAGCCACACATTAAAAAATTCTTCCTTATGTCTAGTCTAAATCTACCCTCTTTCAGCTTAAACCCATCACCCCTCACCTACCACTACACTATCTGTTAAAGATCCCCTCCCCAGCTTCCCTAAATGCCCCCTTTAAGTACTGGAAGGTTGCCATAAGTTCTACCTGCAGCCTTCTCTTCTCCAGGCTGCACAAACCCAACTTTCTCAGGCTGTCCTTACATGGTGGTGTTCCAGCCCTCTGATCATCCTCAGGGCCAATGCAGAAAAGGTTGCGTCTCTGGCTTCTCCTGTGGCTGACCAAGTAGGTGGAAGGTCTGCAAACATCTCCTTGCCTACTCTTTTTTCTTGCCCTTGCACATTCCTTACAGTGGGGAATGCTGCCGAGCTCCATCTGAAGTAAAGATACAAAATGAAATCAGGTGGCTGCTCTGATGAGAATTTCTCCATTGCCTGCCCCTCCTCCCACAGCTATCAATGAGCACCCGGTTGTAGCACAGCGTCTTTCACGTTTCTTTGGTCTCACAGTGACGCTTCAGTGCTGCTATCCGTTACAAATCATACTCTGACCCATACGAGGTTGGTTTGCTTTTCAACATTTTAGGAACATCGCTCTAACATATTAATTTTGCCTGTGTTTGCAAAGGAGCAACCATTCAAAAGTTGTTACTAACTTAGATTGGTGCTGGGAGCAGGCAAATCCTCTGGAACCAGTTTCAGTAGAAATTAATCCTAAGAAAAGCCTGCCTAAAACTCTGTACAAGAGGCAGAAAGAGCTGACAGCCAATTAAATGTACTGGAAACTGAAGGGAAATGTGGGGGTGGAAGAAAAATGGAGATATTTTGCTGTTCCCTGACTGCTGTCCTTGAGAAAGTCATTCTATCCTGAATTTCTCCAACGCTGTATCCCTTGTAAGGTTTCAAAACCAACATTTAAAATATATTTTTAAGCATAACCATGTCTGAAAGTTAAAGCCCTTTCGGGGAGAATAAAAGAACGACTTCAAAGTAATAAAATGCTAAATCTGGCAACTTGTTTTTAATGGAAGTAAAAACCTGCACGATTTAATACTTTAAAGTGTAATAAGAAGAGAAATGTCACACATTGAGTTCAATTTCTACCCATGGAATTGTGCCCCTGATTTAACAAATTCCAACTTAAATGCTTCCACCACAACTAAAAAATGTTTTACTGACCTCGAGCTCATTGTACAGCAGAGGTTCAACAGTATTGCTAGGACTGGGATCAAAGAAGTAGTGGTTTTCAAAGCAGCTAACTCGCCTGATGTGAGCAAAATCCAGGTGGCTAACATTTTGCAATCCAGCGAGTGTTGAAACTCCTTAATTGTGGACTTTTGTTCAAGATGGGTTTCTGCATGTTGCATCAAAATCTATTTTAGCTTCAGAGAAGTCTCTAGTCTCTCTGTCTCTAAAGAAAAGTGCTGCACGTGATGCCACTCTATGACTTGGTTTGCCTTCAGCTACAAACGATGAAGAACATGAACATTGCCATTCAGCTACACTTACCTAGATTTACTTCTGGAGTTGCAGCATTGCTTTAGTCCTGAACAACTGCCCTTCTACATGTAACACAATATGAAATCAATGGATTTCTGCTACTTAAATCAAGAGTAAAATGTAGTCGTCCTGTTTAGTTTTTAAAAATGTCCGGCTTTGCTATTGTTTTCTTACCAACTCAACTTTCACATACTTGAGCGCCTGGTTTTAATACTCTGGACACGGGACAAAATTCTGAACGCTGCCACCAAACTGATGCATGTCCTGAGATATTGGTCAGGATCTATCTCATGGGGTAATACTGATGGAATAAACATTGCCATCTATGTGCTGGGTTATTTTCAGCTCTGCACAGTGGGAAACTGCTGTCTTAGATAATACAATGCCTGCAAGTTATTAAATTTTGACCATTGAACCTACTGGTACTTAACAGGGATGTTAAGATTAATGTTTATGATGTGTTTTGGAGATGAAAGCAGCACCAAAAACTGATTTATGATTTGGCTGTTAAGCCATCAGGGCTCACTAGTGGGAGCAGCCTGAAACTGCAGTCAGGTATGAGGACTGAGCTGCCATGCCCAGCCTCTGCCTGCAGCCTCGCACAGCCCTGGTTCTCCATCTTGAGCAACAGCACAGGAGAACTGTGAGACCTAAACCAGGATACTGACCCATATATTTTCAATCTGATTTAGCTGCATAAATATCAACTTAAATACAGTCCATGGGCAAAGACAGCACACGTTGCAGTAACAGCAGCACAGCTCGGAGCACCTGCATGAGTACCTGAGGAGATGATTTAGTGATTGGTGGGAATGGTTGGACTCGATGATCTGGTGGGTCTTTTCCAACCTGGTGATTCTGTGATTCTGTGACCAGGAACAGTGGCATGAGCTTACAGAGCTATGCTGTAACTGCTATACTGGAGTACAGCAGTTAGTGATAATGGAAAATTTATTAATGAACAGTGGGGCATAAAAGATCAATTCATGGTAAAATCATTGGTCACTTTGGAGTGTGGACCTCAAAAGACCAACATGCCTAGTAGAGAACTGCCTAGAGCTAATGGGATGTATTAAATACACACACATTTGAATTCCTACCTCTCCCTATATCTTGAGGGCCTGGGTGATCTCTTCTCGAATTTGGTGTCAAAGCCATGTGAACATCCCCACATGATCGCTGAGCTGAACACGTCTAAGAAAAAATGCAGCTTTCAGCCCATGGCAGAATGTATGCTTTATTTTATGAAATTCAGTTTTCTCATCAACTTAATTAATCAATGTCTTCCTTTTGGCAGGAGCTGTCAGGATACAGAATGGTCTGTCTGATGGGGGGAAAAAGGTCATTCTCTATCTGTCTTATTGAACCTGTGCTGCAATAAAGTCTGTCAGATAAGAGTTATATGGCCAAGGAGAAGGTAAGGTCTGGACCCTAGATCATCCCATCTCATCTGAGCACCCTGATCTCTAGGCTACTGTCTACTCTCCTTAGTCATCCTCCCAGACATATGACAACTCACTAATTGCTTTGGCCAAAATATTCACTGAAGGCATGACTTGTCATCTGCAGAACTGTACAAACTGAAGCCAGGACAACAGAACTGATTGACTGACCCAAACACATTGCTGACACACTAGTAACAATTCAGCGCACTTGGAAAACAAAGAGCTAAATAAGTTTGGTTACCAGCAAGCTTCCTTTGCTGAGATGTCCTGGAATCGTGAGGCTGAAGATTCACACAGGCAGAGTCTTTCCCCTTAAAAAACAGCTTTTTAAGACTTTATCTGAGGAGACAACTCTCGCTTATTCGAGGAGAGGAATAGAGGAAGGACTAGGGAAATGACTGTCTGCCATTTACAGGCATATTCAATTTTGGTGCTCATAACAATTAGCATATGTGCCCCCTAGCAATTTGCTAGTCTCTGCCTATGCTGACATTGGCTGTGCTCAGCTGTGGGGAGGGTAAGATCCACAGCATTTTGCCATTCTGAGCTATAGTTATCCATATTACTCTTGTCTGGAAACCAGGGCAGACAGTCAGATGTGTGTAACCATGTCTCTTTCTAATACATAGTGAGGATGTGGCAAGTGCAGACTAAGACCCAGAAGCTGGAAAAAATTCCCACCTTTTGGCTGTATCCATTCAATTTCTGAAGGGTTTTGGTGAGAAGTTTGGCATGAACTACAAAAGTACAACATGGCAACACTTCATACGTGATTGATGTAGATTATGACACCTCTCAAGATGCTTCTCTCTCTCCTGCAGTGTCCCAGATATCTTAGCCAAGCAGATGTTCACCATTATTTTGAGCTGTGGAAAAATGTAGGATTCACAATAAAGGAAAAAATAGAGAACATGGAAGACATCTGAACTATTCTCTATTTGCTTTGTTTTGCAAGTAATCAGGAATTTGGTTTTTTTCTGAGTCAGAGCTGGAACTGGAACACAGGCACTTCACGTTCTGGGGGGATCTTACTATCCAGTACCTCCAAACACTAGTAAAGATGATATCTGCTTCCCTGCCTAAAAACACTGTCCCATTTTTACATAGAAAAGCAACACATTTCTATGAATCAGCCAGAGGAAGAAAGAAGAGATCTTTCTAATGATATTTTGTTCAGTTTCTTGTTTCAGCACACTATTGTGGCCAGTGTCTGCAGGAGGAAAGAAAGACCTAGCTGTCCTTAAGATACAACAGCTGCCAGCTCCATTGTCTTTCTGGGGATAATGTCTATTCTGTAATTATAATCCCAGTTCTCTCTCAGCCACGAGCATTCAATTCCTATAGTATTTCAAGAATTGTTTCTATCTGATATGAAATCTCTTGAAGACTTCCAGGAAAGCTGTTGATAATAAAAATCCACTATTGTCCATTGGCACTGAAGAAAGGCTGTTGAAACATGGCATGTAGTCATTCCATCCCACCTTTCCTTCCCAGTGTTACCAGGGTTGTCACTGACGCAAATAAATGTATTATTCCCTGAAGCAGAGAGAAGAAAGTTATTCTGAACTGATAAGGCTCCTCCTCAACTATTCACTGCTTGGATTCTTTTACCAGAAAGATGGTCCCCATCTGACTTGGCTGTTCCTCTTGGAATAGCCCCAGATCTTCTCTATGCTCCAAACAATCTGACCTGTTTCCTTTGCTCAGCAGCACATTTACCCATGAAGAACCAGAGAACAAAAACTTAGCAGAGAATGAAGGTCTAAACTGTTCTCAGGAGCTCACCTCACCAGGCAATGTAGTAATTACATAGTGTAAGTTTATTTAGCAACATGTCAGCTTGTTTGCAACATGTTTTAAAGACAACACGACTCCTGGAAATGCTGCCTTTTCAGACTCTTGTGTGAAAGGCAATATTTATTGCATGCAGCTCCTCTTACCACTTTAAGCCAATGCAAGCATTATTGCTCAGCTTCTGCTGCTATTCACAGTAAAGAGAGGATCAGGTAGTCATTGACCTGGCTGCCCATCAGCTTTTCCCTGGGAACCAGGGAAGCCAAATCTGCGGAGGTGCCAATATCTGGCTCCATCCATCTACTAGGTCTGCAAATGTCAACGGTTGGTACTTTTGTGTAGTCTCAGGAAATGGTAGTTCTGCTGAAGGTCGGGGTTTATGAAACAGACACTTTTTTTTTTCTTTTTTCTTTTTTCCATTTTCTGGGGATTTTTTTCACTTTCTCCTTCTTCACCCCACACTTTCCCTGGGCCTCTTCCAAGAAAAACCCTCGTGCCATTCTCTCCCACCAAAGGCACAAAGAGCTTCTTTTTCTGACCCACTGGCTGTTTAGGATACAAAGAAGTTAAACTAACAATGTGCTATGCAACAGCCCATTAGAGGCAGGTCTGGATGAGTCACAGAAATAAAGAGTAGGAAGGGATTTAAGAGGCCACCTTCCCCTCTCCCCCAGGGCAGCGTAAGTGTTTTCTCCTACTACATTTTCCAGTGTCCTTGATATTTTTGCTCTTTTAGAGTACAGCAAGCTCTTGTTTTCTCCCCAGGAACAGAATCTATTGCCAGGATTTGTCACTCCTCAGAACAAGTTTGCCCAGTATTTGTGTCTATTAAGGGAATACACCGCCTTTAATTGTGCAGTTTAACCCCAGAACATAACACCATCTGAAAACATCATGTTAAATGCACATTTAATCTTGGAAAGAGGCTATTGTTCCTCTTTGAAAGTGTTTCTGTTTATAAGATTTAGGCTGCCTACTGGCTGAGCTCCAGGCAGATTCAGATGCAGTGAATGCTAGATGCACTGTAGGGTCAGTGGCGTTATTGTCAAATACCTGCTGTAACATGAGGAGATTTATAAAGGAAGATTGAAGATCTAGAAAGAAATTCAGAATTACCACATTCAACTGGGTACATGGAACACCAGTTCCACACTTCATTTTGCACTCAGCCATGGTTGGATCATCTCAGGATATCATGGTTATCATCTCAGGATAACTATGTTGGCACCATCCACCAGAGATATCTACCCTTGCAGCCAGACATAACTGTTAAATTGAAGCCTGCTACCCCCTGGTTATCCTCATCTTACACAACAGTACAAGGGAGCTAGTCCACTCCTCTTCCTGACGCAGGCCCAAGTCATGCACACTATTGTCCACTTTCACTTGTGTCTTATTTGCGGACTGCTTTGTCCTTTTATCTATGTTATTCTAACTAGAAGGCTATCCTCATTGCTTTAATTATTAGGAAAAGTCTTCTGCTTCTAAATATTGGACTAAATATGAACACGGAACAGGGTATCGTCTCTTCACGCATGTCAGAGTACCTACAGCATCGGCAGTAGGAGAAATGCTGCCTTAGGTCCCACTGAATGAATAGCCCCAGGAAAGTGGCAGCCCAGTCTCCCAGGGCATGGTGGTATGGTGATACTATGGACCCAAAACCATGGTCCCCACTGGTGTGAGAGCTCATAGTTTTAGAAGGAAAACCTTGCTGGGCACAGAGGCTGCAGAAGAGCTTTATGGTGATGCTCTCACTCTACTACAACATCTGCACAAAGCTCAGGGAGCTTTGCTTTTATGGGAAGGCGAGACAATTCCAAAGGTAACAAATAACCTAAAGAACACACAGCACATATAAAAATGCCAAACTTCTTTCCTTCATCTCAGAATACAGAGGACACTGGGCACCCACCTGAGGTTTTCTCTGGTGTGGCACAAAGTGATGTCACCTGGAGGCCAGCTGAGGGTTCCCTTATTAACAGACAAATAACGTTCCTCAAAGTACACTGTTAATTAAAGCCTGATGCTATGATCTGAGCGAGTTTGCAGTCTGCAACTTTGCAGCTCTTGTTTTGCAGCTCCCTGCAGCTGCCAACAGGTTCCTCATCCTTTTGCACAGCGCCTGATGTTCTCCAGGACAGGTCAGAATCAGTCACTCGCTGTATTTCTTCCTGCCACTCACCAGTGGGACGTGGCTCAATAAAAGAACACCTGCATTCTGTCCCTGTGCCAACACCATTAACAAAATATCACTACCATTATTCTCAGTGGGGTCAAAACAATTTTCACATCAAGGTCTTGCAGACAAAGGAAGCCTGTCATTTGCAGGGTAAATATTAACAGTCCTTGAACTATTTGTTGCCTAATTAAATGCTTTTATGGAATATTTCCTGTGCATGCAAAAATCTGGACACTGTTTCTCTTTGGTACATATCTGCAGGTATATTAACTGCTGTAAGATAAAGCAAAATAAATAAACAGATAAAAAACCCTAAACAAACAGCCCAAGCCAACCAGTTCTTTATTATTTTAATTTTAAGGATGTAATTTCAGTGCTGAATAGATTAAACAGGTTGGATAGACTTAGTTCGGCATAACCTATATTTTCATAACACTGGATGAAGATCATTGTTGTCTGAGAGCACTAAAATTATTAATAAGTGTTTTGTGGTTTTTTTATGGAGGGAGCTTAAACAAAAAACTCTAATTACTTTTTTCCTTGAACCAAACCCATTATTATGAAGTGTTGTTCTATTTGACCTGGAACAGCTTCAGTCGTGGCTCAATTCAAATGGAAACCAAACTGAAAAATGCATTGATTCCTCTCTCTGAGATTTATTAAGTAATTTTGTAATAAAGTTGCATAGAAACGGAAGCTCTAGACTTCCACTTTGTGAAGGAGCTTGTAAATTCCAGGCATACTTCTCTCCAAATCAGAGCAAAACCCCAAATATTTAAAAATACTAGATAGAGGAAAAAGTATCTCAAATATGATCATTACAATATTTATTTTTTTAAAAAATTAATTTCAACTTTTAAAGGTTCCTAGTAAAAAAAATATGGAAAAATGGAAAGTTTTAATTATTTTGTAACCTTGTAATGATTTCCTTCTGATAGGTAAGCAATTGCCCCCCCTTTCTGAAATTTTGGAATCTATTTCAACCTAATTTTGTTCCTTCAAATTTTCTCTGACTAATATTTTTATACTTAAAGGGGTGTTAATCATGTGCATGTGGAAAGGATTTTCCATGGAAAATGCTTTTTAGTAATAGTGAGGGGTATGTGTGAGCATTACAACGCAGTTGAAAACCTATTTCTATCAGCTATTGCATTAGATATGGCAGATGGGTTAATTTCAAATGCAGAATTAGCTTCACAAAGTTACTGGGAGTAACAGAACACTTTTCCATCATAAAATGAGGCAGTTTGTGTTCAGTGCTTTATTGAGTTGGAACACGAGATGCAGGCTCAGAAGATCTGATATGTGCTTTTCACAGGACATGTGGCAGGTGAATTTTTGTACACACGGCTGTTATAAAGATTTACGGCATCAAACCAAGCTTAAATGCATGCATGATAACAAAGATTTGGAATTCATAAGTGTTCTTAAGAGAAGACCCGTAAGCACACCAACACAGTGCAAGTAGCTCACTAGGCAGAGAATAATCTCCAGCTCAATATCTGTGTATAAGGAATATTGGTATAATATGAGGAAATTATAAGGAATAATTGGAATAAGAAATTAGTTTTATGGTAGTTAAAGCTGCTCATCAACCTGTCAATCAAGACAATATTATCCAGGAAATAGTGGACCTAAATAATGACCCTGTTCTGAGCCTCTGATAGGCCAGCCTTTCTTACTATTTTATTTTTTACAATAACCTCCTGATTTTAACTTTTAATAAAAACATCTGCAAACTTCCAGTGGATTTAGTCAGCTCAGACTGATACAACAAAAGCAGGGGAAGTGAAATCCTGGCTTGATCTGTACAAGACTCTTTTTAACATACAATTTTCCGTATACAGGCTTATATTACAGGACAGCTAATCAATGGAAATATTATGCTGGCATCTGCGGGTAAAATCTAGACCTTGATGTTGACACCTTTCAAATATTTATAGTGGTTATTGTATCAACACCTTTGTGATCTTTCAGCCAAGTTACACATACATGCCCACATTTTATAAAATCGGTCTCTCAAACAGCATTGGGGTTTTTGCTGTGGGCTGCAGTGCATATCAAATTTATAATAAGAATATACTTGTGTAGCTTTTCATCTCAGCATGAGAATTGATGTACATGAATAAAATCGATGTGCGCAATATTTGGTTGCAAACATCGAAAGCATAGGTCCTATTTCCATGTAAGTATTTAAAGTTACAATGACAGGTCTTTTAAGGATGTTAGATGTTTCAGCCCAATTTAACTAGGTGTTTTCCCTCATCTGCACCACATCAGAGAAAGTGTAGGCTGTGTCTAGACCAGAGGGCAACACCTCCAAGCTAGCACTGCTCCAGGACATCTCTCCACAGTAACAGCATGTCTTGTCCCAAGCATTTCTCAATGTCCAACCAGCACAGCTGTACAAGGGACACTCAGTGCTAGCTCCGCACCCATGTAAACCTCCTGCCTCTCACCTGCTCTGGAGCTCCCTAGTTTACAGTATCATAGCATGAGTATCTAGTGAATTGAGAACCAGCAAGTGCTAAATGTAACCCCAAGGGAAAGTGCAGTGTGGGGTTCGTCTTTATCACCTGCACTTGAGGTGCTGGATGTGGGTAGGAAAAGAGGGAGAGGAGAAAAGAGGAATGAATTACCCTCTGTAGACATCTGCCTCACACTCTGCACTGCACAACAGACCTGGATAACATGTCCAAGATGAAGACAGAGCCTGCAGAGAGACAAGGCTACAAGCCCATCCAGTCCACACTAGCAGCAACTGACTCTGATTTGCATTTGCATCTCAGATTGGTCATAGATTTTTGCCATCAGCTGGGACAAACCATTAGCTCTGCCTCAGTTCCTACTTATAAAATACAGAGGTAGCACTCCCTCCTTACAAACCTGTATTGTCTGTTTAACTTGACAAGCCTATTTAGTAACTACGTATTGTGTTCTCTTGCTGGTCTCTGTGCTGCAAGCAATACATTACTCCAAAGTCAAGGAGCTTCCCTTGATCACAGACTGGAACATGGAAAAAGAGATGTTATAGCTCCCTTGACCAGACCTCATTTGTCATTTAAAAATCTGCTTCGGGTTATTTATTTATTTTTCCATCAAAAGGGAATGTGAATAAGGATCCAAATTTCAGTAAGCTTGGCTTGTTTTAAATTGTGACGTCTAGAAATATCCCGAACAGACACATGGGAAACTGCTTGTATGACACTGGCCCAACACTTTTCAAAGTGCTATGAATATTTCATTAGAATAGGCACTTTCAAAGGGCAGATACTTGCATGGGTATTTTCCTTCTGAGCTATAGTTTCTCCCTATTCATATGTAGAAATCAGATGACTATCCCATTCATTACCCAGCCAACTTTTCTGGTTAGATCTCATAGCCAAAATAACAGCCTTATTTAGGAGGTACATTAGTGTTTTAACAGACTTATAAAAGGCAGCCCTGTGTTGCATCTCTAAATATTGGCATATAAGCTGCTTGGTTGGAAGCAGCTGCCTTGCATACGTGTGTGCTTACAAAGATTTTCTGTTTCTGTAGCTGACAGAAAGAAATTACTGTTCTTCTACTGAATAAACAAGTCATTGTGAATTTCTCTCTTCCATTGCCTCAGCCACTGGAGAAGTCCGTACGTCAAGAACTAGGAAATGTTCCTTGGGTGTAGGGATGGATCTTGTTCAATAAAGAGCTAACAAATGAAATGTATCTGGCTTTGCCCTGTGTTGAAGTTAGTCCTTGAATACATGAAGGAGGGAGATGCTTAAGTCCGATGCTTCAGAAAAATTATCTTGAGATTTATGTAGTGGCTACATTAAAATATTAGTTTCTTTTGCAATGGTAGAGACACCTGTAATTCCCCCCAGAAGGGTATGAACAGAAACTCAGTTTTGATTTGGCAACCACATTGGCGTCACCGTCGTTACATGAAACTGTTGTATCAACACAGAGGCAGTAAGTTTGCTGTTCACTTCTCATTTTGGGGTTTTAGAGCAGAACTTTAGTGGTATCAGTGTGTCCATGTGACACAGACACTGTTCTCTTGTACCACAAGTGAGTCCTTCACCAAGCTGAGTGGGACAATTGACAATCCAGAAGGCCAGGATGTCATCCAGAGGGACTTGGACAAGCTGGAGAATTGGCCCATGTGAACCTCATGAGGTTTAACAAGACCAAGTGCAAGGACCTACACCTGGGTCGGGGCATTCCTCAGCTTCAGTACAAGCTGAATGATGATGATGTGATTGAGAGCAGCCCTGCAGAGGAGGTCTTTGGAGTTTTGGTGGATGAAAAGCTGGACATGAGCAAACATTGTGCACTTGCAGTCTGGAAGGCCAATCATATCCTGGGCTGCATCAAGAGAAACGTGGCCAGCAGGTGAGACTCCTCCTGGAGGACTGTGTTCACCTCTGAGTGCTTCAGCACAAGAAGGACATCGAGCTGTTGGGTCCAGAGAGGGTTGTGGAAATGATCCAAGGGCTGGAGCATCAAGCCTATGAGGACAGAGGGAGAGAGTTGGGGTTTTTCAGCCTAGAGAAGAACAGTTTGCAGGGAGACCTTATAGCAGCCTTCCAGTACTTAAAGATGGCCTGCAGGAAATACAGGGACAGACATTTTAGCAGGGACTGTTGTGACATGACGAGGACTAATGGTTTGAAAATAAAAGAAGGTAGTTTTAGACTGGATATAAAGAAGAAATATTTTGCAAGGAAGGATGGGAAACACTGGAACAAATTGCCCAGGGAGGCAGTGGAGGCCCCAACCCTTGCAACATTCAAGGTTTGATTAGATGAGGCTTTGAGCAGCCTGATCAAATAAAAAATGTGTCTTCTCCTGCAGGGGTTGTGGACTGGATGCCCTATAAATGTTGCTTCCAACTCAAAGCATTCTATGGTTCTGTGATTCTATGACTCTCTGACTTATTTTTCCTCACTACAGGTCTTCCAGCAGACATTGGCATAAGACACTTCCCAAGAATGGCAGGAGGTGAAGAATCCAGTCACTTCTCATGGGAAATTTTCCCAACGTTTAACTGACCTTCTGTAAAAATATGCCTGACTTCAACTTGGTCATGCCTCTGCCCCTAAGAGCAGAGGGAACATTGGTCTCAGTACTTTTCACTGTGTGAAAGAACGTATGGACTGAAATTAATTCATTTTTCGATCTCTATTTTCAGTTGCTTTCTGATAACCTAGGATCTTGCTTCATAAATCCCTCATTACAAATTATTTTCTTTGGCTGTGAAAAAATTTTGCTGCAGTATATATATTTTTTCCCATCTAAACTCTCTCCCCACTCATAATGTCTTTACTAAAACGTGGATCCTACTAACAGACACAGTATTCCAGGATCTGCGTTATTAAGGCTTTTAATGGCAGTAAAGTCACATCCTGCACTCAATCTTGCTGCTCCTCAGTTTGCCAAGAAGAATCATGTCTCTTATAGAGGCATATAGAAGAAATTACTTTCATCTTGACATTCACTTAGTAGTGGTAAAATTTTTACACATACCAGTGTATCCCTATGTGCAATATTATAGAGATACCATGCCATGAGAAATTATTAGAAGTGGCATGTTTAATCGCTTGTAGTTGCAGTTAAATCATCGATGATGTCTCGGTGACACTGTGAGTAAAGGTTTGTCAGTGTTTCCATTATATTTGTCTGTGTCTTGGAATGTTTTAGGTTACATTAAGAAGAAAAATGCGGCATTTTGTTTGCCAGACAGGATGTAAATGGCTTTGCAATTTTCAATAATGTTCTAGCCCATATTGTATGGAAGAAGCAGCATAATGTTCCCACACATGGGGTTCGCTTACTGTGATGAAGACAGTTTTATAGCCTTCTTTATTTCTTTGAAATGCAATGAGAAAATGTGAGGATTTTATTTCTGTTATTTAAAAGTTGCTTAATAAGCAGACTGACTCCTGTTTCTGTGGCCATCTCCTGGGAATCACAGAGGGCTCCAGCAGGCAGGTAACTGGCTCTTCAGGAAAACATTAGCATATAAAATATTTAACAATGCCACATTTTCCCTTGACTGTTTGTCAGCCGTTCAAATAAAACATTTGATTATACCACAAGCTGCCAAAACATCATTTAAGTAAATTGCCTGCAGAGAAGAAAAGTGGAAAGATGCAAGTCATAAAAGTACCTAAACTGCTGGGGGAAAAGAATGTGCCATACTTCATTCTTTCATTTCTCTTACAATGATCAGTGTCTGATGCCTTTTTTTCCCAGCTCTACTAGATTTAGAAGGAAGAAAAAGCACATCTTCTAAGACTAGAGAGTTCATTGTAATCTGCTATAGGTACAAAGATGTTCCTTTTGTCTTTGTGTCCTCAACACATATTGTGACTTAGCTTGCTATTTTTCCTTATATGCATGTACAGGCCTTTGTACACAGAAACACATTGTTGTAGGAGGTGCAACGCCAAATCTTGGGCACGTGTTTTCAATGTCACAGTCACAAAAATTCAGAGCATAAAGATACACGCAGGTCTTGATGGTTGGAAAGCTGGGAAACTGTCCCTTACAGAGAAACGTCAGGCACTCGCTTTTCTCAAGTCATCAAAAAGATCAAGGGGGGATATGATTGCAGTGTCAAAAAGTCTGCATATTTTCTTGAAGACAGTCTATGTATCAAATATCAAAAGGCTTTTTAACATGGCACAGAAAGACAGAAAATTAAAGGCAAAGACATCCCAACAAGAAATATGGCGTAATTATCTAACAGAGAGGATTAGTTTGAAGAAACAATTTGCCAAAGGACATGATGGGTTCCCATCTCCTGAAGTGCCTCTAGATGCCGTCAGCTTCATGGAAACAAGGCACTTGGTTGCATGTAGATGGTACTCAGTGAAATATGATGGCTCTGTCATGACAAAGCACAGAGGAGGAACAAATATGGCTCCTCCTTAAAATGTATAACTGCAAGGCTGATCAATCTATACTCTCTACACTCCTTCCCCAAAATGTCCTGGGAAATAGTCAATGCTGATTACCAGACTCCACACTGCTTTTTATTATTCGTTATGATAGTACTTATGGTGCAGGACACAACATTAACCTTTACACAAGCAAATTGCTTCCTTCTAAGGGTCCTTGTGCTGACATTAAGAACTAAAAAACCCTTTAACTATGTTGTTTTTTATTGGACCTAATGGGATTGCACAGAGGCTTAGGATGTGTCCCAAGCAAATTCCGGGCAGACATAAGTGCCACGACAGTAAGCAAATGTAAATACGAACATAATAATCACACACATTTATTCACTTCTGTAAAACAGTTAATGGGGAGAATTATCATCCCTTTTTCCTCTTACCTTAAGGACTATTTGCTGTATTTAATGTGAACCTGCTCCACCTTTACCCCTCTACTATGTGCAGAATAGGGGAACACCAAAGCCCTAGTGACCCTGCTTGTCTTCACCATCCTCTCCTTCAGAATATCAATTCTGGCCAAATACTTGCAGACACAAACCCTCTTAGGTGGGATTTTCAAAAGCCCCAGTTTCCACTGAAATCTGCAGCTCCTGAGGCCAGCTGAAGGTTTTTGGAAAGAAAGCTAAAATTCCCATTTTTCATATCTGCCATTAAATAGACCCTAATCGGCACATACCTTCCAATAACTTTTCTAAGCTACCAAGCTTATGATCACAAGTGGCAGCTTGTTGTATTGAACCAGTTAACGTTTGCCAGAGCTTGTCTTTGTGGATGGCCATGCACTGTTATTGTAGACTTTCTTCTCTGGTTTTAATTTACGGTATTTTTCTTCTTTCAAATCTGTTATGTTTTATTGCCTCCATTTCAAGTTTTAGTATTTTGGATATTCTGAGGCATATTTTTTGATATTATTTGACTCCTTTAAGTAGATACATGTTTTCAACTACCTTTAATAGGAGTGAAGCACTGCAACTTTTTATTTTGCTATGACAGTACAATCTGTGAAAGTCTGGCTTTCTAAGCAATATGTTGTATTTAAAATTTTCTTTTAACACACAGTGAAATAGATGTAAAACTACATATGGGTCACTAATATAATAATAAAAAATGTATATAGCCTTTGTCCATTAGAAAACAATACACATAATGTGTTCTTGTTTACAAGGTTGATTTTGCTTTTAAAGGAAATTCCTTCTAATAGGATATTTTTCTCTGTTTCTCTATCATCTCTTTCTTTTATGTTACCTTTCAGTCATACACAGTGGCCCTCATTCTGTTGCTTTTGCTGTTGTTGCTCTAGGATGCACAAGGCGTTTATGCCAAATGTCTAGGTTTGTGGAGAGCTCAGCACTGGTGGGACTTGGAGTCTGTAGAGAACGTTGCTGATCTTCCCAGCAGGAAAACATTCCATTGCAGAAGCCTCTAGGCAAAACTGAGTCCAGATATATCAAACCAGGTGGTCATGATGATTCCTTCTATCTTTAACTTCAACAGAGATCAATAAGTCATGACAACTTACAAATAGTGCTCTGAGGGAAAACACAGGGACATTTCCAATGCCATCTCTGTTTTCAACCACCTTTAGTCCCTCCTTTGTTTGGCTGTATTTAAAAAGAAAGATACTCAAAACTACTGCACATAGATTCTCATACTAAAGGTCACTTCATAAAAATACCCAGGGTGATAGACCACAGTCTGCTAGAGGAAACAAAGTGTTCATATTCAGGTGTGGGGAAGAGCAGGAAAAAAACCCGTATTTTGTTGAAAATGGTTGGTCATGAGTTCATCCCACTTCGTGCAGACACTCAGAGCTGCACACACTCCTTCTGTAGCCAACACAGAGATGGACACTTCCAAGAGAAGACTTCACCACCAAAAGCTCTGACGCACTCCTGGGGCTATACAGAGGATGCCCAAGGCAAAGGCAAGGTGCTTCTGGTAAGCCAAGTGGGATAAATCAGAGCTAAAACATGTGAGGTGTTACCAGAGCTACAGGTACCACAGTGTTTCCTAATGTCACACCCAGGGCAGAGCTCTAGGAGGACAATCAGTTTCTCTGAGGATTGTGCTTGACTTGAATTCAAGTCCTCCATGAACTGTTAGAGACTGTTTTATAAAAGCAAAAGGGTTGTATCACACACATCCCAGCAAATGAATTCCCAGAAAGCACTTGCCTTTGGAAAATTGATCGAGTTCTATAGATTTCTCAAGGTGGGAACTACTGAGGTTGATATCTGAGAAGTGAAAACAAGATGGGAGGGTGCCTGTGAAATCACATTAAGAACTCCCTTATGAGCTTCTGTTTTGCCAGTCTGAATCCCTAGCAAAGAGATTTTCCTGATGATATGAATCACAATGACGCGACAAATGAATTAAAGTCCTGTTTCATTTACAAAGCTCAGTTTTCATTATTTCCCCCTGCAAAGGAAGTAGAAGACTAAAACATCTGGTCCTGTTGATGGGCTTTCAGCCAAAGCTTTAACGTCTGCCACTGAGCTGAAACAACAGCAGCCTAATCTCAGTTTTGTCTTTAGCTTTTCCAAAAACTCTTCCTCCACAACAAGACAGCGGAAAGAAATCCTCCCTCAGTGTTTTATTTCAGGCAGAGCACATTAAGCTGCAACCACGCACCAACAAGAAATACTCTCTACAAAATCCTGCGACTTCCTAAAGACCATAAAGGGTCAGAAAAGAAGCAGGGATTATCAGGGCTAAGCAAATAATTTCTTTCAAAAGATATTATTTATCAAGTTTAGTTTAGCAGGGGGTGGTACCTTGTTTCTGAACAACTGGGAAACAGTCACAGGGAACATGGGAGAACAGCAAGAAACATGGAAGTCCCAGGAAAAATGGAGGAATTTTATGTCTTAGATCCTGATTAGATTCCGGGAAACATGTTTCAGAGCAGACCCAAACTGCTTTCTGACTACACAGTGGCCGAATTCATATAGCCTCATAAATACATATAATTTTACACTTCTACAATGTCCCCCATGTCACTAGTGTGAATCACCATTGCCTTCAGCACCTCAAAGGCCGAAAGTTTACTATAAAGTACAGAGATGAACAAGTTGGGTGTTAGTCTGAACAAGACATTAATAAGAATATCCAAAAAAACTCTAAAGGCTCCCAATCTAAGCAACGTCTGGATGTTTCAGGGGAGGAGAAAACTCTTGCAGTTAAACATCTCTAGCACTCCCTTCTAGAGACCTGGGTGCTGCCGGTCTCCAGGAATTAGATGTTGGACTGCAGGACATCTCCTGTTTTATTTCCTCCTCTCTCCATATAACTGTATTTCTAGATGAGAATGTCTGAAATAATGTCTGCATGTTGAGAGTGGTGGATTCAACTATTGTCCTTCAAATACCAGGAGAAAGAGGTGAACTGATGCAATCGGTCCCCAGATCTGCTTGTGACCTCACCAGCAGGGTCTCTAGTGATTGCCCAGGATCTCTTTAGGTAAAACCACATTGATGCTCCCTTGGATGTTTGGAGTTTTGAGTCTCTGCAACTGATCCTGCAGAGAACAAGGTAATCAAAAGCCACCTGACATAGTAAGAAACTACTTCTTGTTAAAAAAACATCCAGGTGCCCAGGAGTTACACTAATACCCAGGTAAATGCTATTTAAGCTCCAGTAGCAATCATTTTTCCATGCTGTCCAAATGTTGCAGCACTAAAGGGAATTTGTTTTATAACTGAGAAAAGGATTGACATCCCAGTTTCAACACCATCTCTGAAACAGTCATTACTGCTCCAGATGCTGGGAAGTAATTCTTAAGTCAAACATGTTACATTAGGTGTGATATCTCACCCTTTCTGTACTCACAGGCAAGACATTTTTTTGAGTGAGTTTTCATCACATACTTCCTCTCCCTTTCCTTCTTTCCCCTCAGCAGGCAAATGAAAGTGAACACCTCCATAGATTAAATTTAGCTCATCCTAAAGCAGGCAAAACCCAGAGAACTCATTCCATTTCTACTTCTTCCTTCCTTCTTTATTTTTTTTTCTTTTTAATTTCTCACATAATAGGAAATACGCAAAAGGGGCCAAAACCATATTAGTAGACTCTTTGTTTGCCTTTGGACAACAATACTTAATAAGTTAAGCTTAGCCTATAGCAAAGCAGCCCCAAATGGCCAGGTCTGTTCTAAATAAGCCACTTTTATGAGGTCAGGATGTCTAAAAGAAACACACTTCATAAAAGGAGAAAATGTGCAAACCAGAAGTAGTCCAGAAAAAGAAAATATCTCTTACAAAACTACTCGTGTTCAGACTCTGTATAAACATGATTATCAAAGACATATTTTAGGTTTGCTGGGATTTTTTTCCTTTTTTTTTTTTTTCCAAATCCAGAAAGGAAATATTTTAGTCAGGTATTTATATGTGTTTCCATTCTTCAAAAAAAGACAAACCTCAAAGGTTCCCTTCGCTAGCTGTGAAAACTTACCTGATGAAAAGAAAACTTAGCTGATAAAGAGTTGTTTGAGATCCTCAGCAGTTAGAAGTGCATTTACAATTAATAGATCAGCTTACAAAATTGTATCATTTTTCCAGAGAGGAAGGTCTCAAGGGTGTTCTCATTAGCTTTCTGCATACAAGGGGGAATGCGTCTCCTTTAATCCATGCAGACCTCAAATCTATATTGTATTATGGCTTTGTAATATGGAGATTTAATCTGTTTTCCTGTGCCTTTTACTTCCAGAGATACCCAGTCTATTCTGAAACTCTCATTTAAAAAGCAAACAAACAAGCAAACAGATATAAATTTTTGTCAGTACCAGGGGACAGCAAAACAAGTTAACCATCCTCCATCCATGAAGCCTCGCCAGTCTTCAAGAATTGGGCCCAAAATATTAATTTGTTCCAAATCTTAAAGTAACTCATTCCAGGAGCAGCACAACTACTGGTATCTGCTTTTCTATGACTTGATGTCTTGGAGTCGAATTTTCAAGAGTCCAGAGAGAGGCAAGTTCTTGTTAACACTTCTTGGTGAGAGTTGTTCCATAATGTGCAAATCCTATTGTCTAAAATAAAATGACATACTCACCTTGCAGCCAGTCTCTCTGTACCAGGACACCTGTTTTCATGACACAGAGAATTTTGTTCCTACTCCTTGAAAAGACTTAAATGGTCACATTCTTACACAGTCCTGGATGATCTCAAGCCCTTGTTTCCCCAATAAGCCAAACAAAAACTGCAAAAACCTAGTATGTATTATTCATACACAGAATGACCAGATATTGCACGTATTCCTTTTCTTTTGACCCGCTGAGCAAGAATAGTNTGATGAAAACATTCTGTTGAAATGAAGGAGTAAATTCATGTCACCTCTCCAAACACGGCAAGAGAGAATCCAGCAGAAAATATCTCAACCCTATTTTTTTTTTTCCAAGATGGATGGCTTCAATTTTTATTGTGCTGTGAAGTTGAGTTCAGGTATGTAACTCCCTAATATCTAAAAAACTACCAGAAAGAAGGAGCAAACCAAAAATTTCCATTCTAAATAGACTTTTTCTGTTTAGCCTGGATGCCCTTTGTTTTAGCAGGGGTATAGCAGGCATAGTGATTGGTTTCTTTTCCATGAGAAAACTAATATGTCTTCATTTCAGGTCAGACTGGGACAATTTTCCTTTTTAATTTCCACTTCAAACAGCAAATTGAAAAATCAATACTCATCAAATTGTGCTGTTTCTGGTCTTTCACCAAACACTCCAGAACGAAACATAGAAACCAGGATATAGAACTACAAAAAGGAGAGTGGAAAATCTGTTACCTAATAGTTTATGCTGAGAGGACTGGAAATATAGGTGAGTAGTATGTAAAGTTTAGCTAAGTCTTATACTGTTATACTGCTAAGTCTTATACTGTTGTCCCTGCTGTGTCCTGGGACAAGAGCTGCTGTGCTCCACCACAACTCTAAGCAAAAACTACTGCCAGAGGCATCACATGTGGTCATAGACGCATGGTTTTCACATACTTCCCCCTACACATCCTGCAGAGCTTTCTTCCAATGGATGAGAAGGTACAGAAGAAGGTACATGGCCTCAAGCTCCGCCAGGGGAGATTTAGGCTNGCTTCTCCTGCAGCAAATATACTGCCCTGTGCCTTGTTCCCAACAAGTCTGGATCCACTGTCTCACTTTTCAATTCAGAAGGTGCCGAATAAAACTGTCACATAAGAGTATAAAGTGCAGGTGCTACTGACTCAACACAAATGGAGTGGAGAACTGTTGAGCAGATAGATTTAAGCACAGGAAGATGACAAACATTGAATGCATAAATTACCTGGTCTGTTATTTCACTATGTTATGTTGAGTGTAATAATTGATTAAATGCTGGATCATTAATTACCAAGTGATATTTAGCTTTCTATCATCCCAAAGTCTCTCTTAACATGAGAGTATTTGAATGCTCTCAGTTGGCAGCAGAAACAAGACAGTTGTATTGAGTTAAACCCTGAGATTAGATCTAGTCTCCAGGGCAAAGGCAGAGCGATTAGTACTCTTGTTTATAAGCAGAGTTGCTCTAATCTTTTACTTATAAATTTCCTCCTCCATCTGTTATCCATCAGGGAAGTGAAGTTTTAAGAAACTGTGCAGATGGCTTTAAGGCATTCTACTTCTTTTACTAAGCAATGCCTTGGCCTGCTAGATGTGTATCCTAGAGATGGAACTTAATTTTTAGAAAGTGCACCTTTTCTAACCTCTCCTATTTTCCACCCAAGAATCTGCACTGAAGTCCTGTACAAGACATTTTTTACGGCCTCTTCTCCACAGAAAATGGGCTCCATTGTGTTGAAAGATGCAATGTGCAATACCTGTGCCAGAGGATTAAATTTTCATCATCTGGGTTTGATACTTAGATTCATGAGAGGAAATGAGTGTTAAACGTCCACTGCATGCCAGGATATACTGAAAGATCCCTTCAGCAATCCATGCCAGTATTTTAAAAATAGGGCACATTAGCGTCTTTTGCACTAGAGAACGTTATATCTTCTTAGAGCAAATCTTCCATGCTTGCCTTTTTAGAGAAATGAGGCAATTCTCCACCATTTTTAAAATTATAGCAGTAGAAGGGAGAAAACAGGAAAGCAATCAAGGGGAGACAAAGAGGTGATAACAAGCAACTCAACAAGAATGTGTTTGTCGTGTATTTTGGCACTAAGAAAAGACAGTGTATCTTTGGGCTGCCCACACGTGCACATGCAGCAGAGATATTGCATAACTGACAGAACCATAAATAGTACCAGGGAAGATATTCCCTTAAGATCTCTAGGGCAAAAAGTCCTCCTGACTAAAGTCAATCATCTTCTGTCATTGACTTTTGTGAACCTCAGATTTCACACCAGGTTTCATAAAATGTTAGTGCTAGGTTCTGTTACAGTCAATTCAAGACTTAGAAGAAAACACAGATGTCTTCCCTTGGACTCATTGATCTCAAAGGTCTTTTCTAACCAAGGAATTCTATGGTTCTATGACTCTATGATATATTTTTGTATCTATATACCACCTTGTGGGTGAAGCATTAAAAAAAATCCATTGAAGTATCATGGGAAATCTGTGCTCTTTAATAGCTACATGACTTTAATTTTCATACACAGTCTAGCAGAGATGATCCCATAGGATTAAGGTGATGTATCTTACGATGCCTTGGAATTTTACAAGAAATTCAAATGAAAACAAATGTAGCACCATAAAATTTGTAAGCACTTCAAAGAACAGGGCCTGATAATCTGCAGCTATAAAAGTATATTAATCCAACACTTTTTCAAGGTGACCCTTTTATGTTTTCTTCAAAAACCTGGGGTTGCTTTGTACACAGATTAAAGCTGTGTACTTGCTTTCATCACAGATTTTGAGATCATGTTCTCTGAGGATACCGCTTACTTCTATCACAGATTGTCATGGCAGTGCACATATATGTGTGTTATTGGGTTCTTTGTTAAATCTAAGCCATTCCATTGGAATCAAGGCTCAAACACATGTGAGTTCTGCACAATTTTGCATTTTCTGTATTACACATGGATATGTTAAAGGAAAAGGCTCTCTTGTTACTCACTTCTTTTTAGAAGCCTAACCATGGGTAGTTGAATAAGTTTGTAGAGATCAGGCATTTACTCATACAAGGTTTATGCACAGATTTTGCTTTAAGACATATACTATTTGAATAAAAGAAAAACCCGTTATCATGATTAAGACATAGAACCAAGGTCAAGAAAGCCAAGAAAAGGTCTTTGTCCTCTCCCAGCATTTCTGTGTCTCTCTAGGCAAGTCACTTCGTGCCTGTTTCAGGTCTGAAGCTCTTGAGGATGCATAAAAATAGTATTAGAGTCCTTGTTTGGTTGAATTAAAACTTCATTTTTTATTTGTGTAGTGCCCAGTAATGTGAGTTATCTTGTTTGGGCTGCTTAGTGGTTCTATAATATAAACATAAACTACACATTTGAGCCATTAGCACTTCAATTTTTCGTAAACTGAGATTCATTTCACCAGCTAAAAGCTAGAAGGCTAATTTAAGTTGGCTGTGTTGACTCCGGCTGTACACAACAGAGACAGACATCTCCTTAGGACAGTTTTTCTCACTGCCAGTAGACACCCTGCACTCCATTCCACTGACAAAACATTGGCATTTGTGTTACTTGAGATGCTCTTGCATGGACAAGCTGGTGTCCAGCTGGTAACCCAGAAGGGCACAGGTCTCCAGGAAAGCCCTTGTCACCTCCACTAGTCTCACATGGTAGTTTCAGTGCCCTGCTGCTCTGCAAAAGTGTCTTCGCTGAAGTAGCCAACTAATTCAACCAAGGAGAGATTCAGCTCACACATCAAGACACTTAATTTAGGCGTGTAAGGTAGGAATCCACATGTGAATCAAGACCTCAGGCCTCATTTACGGACCAGGCAGGGGTATCATCAGCACTTTCAAAGGAGCATGGCAAGTGATTCAGCTGCCCAGCAGGAGATGCCAACATCTGCCAGTTGAATAGCTCTGTAGGCGCCTCTAGCTACACAGACGTTAGATCATCTAATGTTTTGGATTCAGAAGACTTTTTGCCCTTTTTTGAACAGCACAGAATTTACTTAAGAGATTATTTTAATGTATTTATTTAAGAAATTACAAGCAGTTATTGGCAAGTGAGCTTTTCTGCTCTATTAAACAATGGTCCAAAACAGAAAGATGACACAATCCCTAATGCGTAACACTTCTAGCAGAAAGAATGTACAGAGCAAGGAGGTAATTACTAATTACTGAAGACTGCAAGCAACACTGCTATTTATTTTGAGAAAGAAAGACCCGAGTGCTAATTCTTTGTAAGAGAAACATATCTCTCACTGGTATTCAGGAATTAAATCAATGTTCCTCCTTCAAACTTGTATTTATTTAGTAACATGGCAGTCTTAGTGGAAAATAGCATTTATGTGTCTGGCAAATTTGCCTCAATGTGAATTGGGAATGAAAAGAGGTGTGGGAGGGATTGAAACAGAAGAAGAAGCAACTAGCAAGTTTTAAGAAATGTGGTTTAAAAGGCAGCCTCCAAGACCATCTGGTAAAGTATCAAGGTGATGGATTTTTACATGTAAATAGATATATATATATTTTTATTTTTTTTTTACATTCCATTTAGACTATAGTGCATATGAGAGCAATACAGCAGGCATGAAAATTAGAGACATTTGAATGCCACGACAGTCTTTGTCATCAACCTTGCAGCCTTTCCTCATTTATCTATGTGCAAACAAGCTGAAGGGACCATCAGGTGATAGTCTGAGAGCATCCATCTTGCAGAGACCATCCTGGGTGCAGATCATTTTTGCTGAATAATCTTAAGATATTTTGATGGAAAAGGACCCCCTGAAGTAACATCAACAGAAACTTGCACAGAGAACGTAACAGGGTTTTCCACAGTTCCTCGAAGGAAATATGTGCTTTGCCTGCACATATCTCCCACATCAACTTAAGGTCATATTTAGCATTTAAAGCAGTTTTCCTGAGGTCTTTGTTAAAGATGGATGAAAGGCAAAAAATGACAAAGTAGGATGCAGCTGTTCCTACGCATGTGATGACCTTGGACTTGTTCACTCTCTCACTTTTAGAGAAACACATTTTTGTGCTTCTGTTCAGAAAGGATTTCAACTGTGCCTCATTTTAGTAAGCAAGTAAGTGGGTGAACAAGGGTCTTAAATTACAGGTAGAGGTAATTTTACAGGTAAATTACAGCAAAAAGGTAATTGTAAAGTGTTTCAGGGAGTGAAAAAAAAAAAGCTTTCTCTTCTGAAGTAATTCACTATCCTGACTTCAGCCTTTCATCGTATTATGGGGAAAAGCAGAGCAAATTCTCATTCTTATATTACTTCCTTTGTGAGCAAAACTGCAACCTTCTCTTTGATACCTATTCAGTGGAATAATTCACTAGTGATAACAGAAGTAGAAAAGGAAATATCTAAATAAATCATTTAGTAGTTACACAGATGCAACTTGATCTTGTAGTGTGAACATGTGGGCGTGTTCATTGCATTTGGAACATTTGGCAAAATTCAGAATGGAAAGGCAGAAAAATGTCATCAAAATACTACAGTCCTTTCTGATAACCCAAGTGCTGTGGTTTGAGCACAAAACCGTGACACCAGGTTATTCACATTTCTCTCTCCCCCACTGGTATGAACCATGTGAGACTTCTCATACACCAATTGTCTGTGTCTGCTGTATTGTTGCTGACTTGTCTTCTTAATTCATTTAGCAATAGAAGAACACAGCTCAGGAAAGACATCCAAGCCTACTTAGGAAGCAGAGTAGCAAGACTAAAGCTCTCTCAGACACCAAAGCCTGCTGTGGTGACATTAACAGGACATCACAGCTTGTCCAAAGCCACTGCATATAAATGTATCTTTGCCATGATCTTAGAATCATAGAATCATAGAATCACCAGGTTGGAAGAGACCCACCGGATCATCGAGTCCAACCATTCCCACCAATCTCTAAACCATGCCCCTCAGTACCTCATTCACTCATGCCTTAAACACCTCCAGAGAAGGTGAATCAACCACCTCTCTGGGCAGACTATTCCAATGCCTAATNAGTACAGAGGGAGAATAACCTCCCTGGACCTGCTGGTCACACTGTTTCTGATACAAGCCAAGATGCCATTGGCCTTCTTGGCCACCTGGGCACACTGCTGGCTCATGTTCAGTCGCCTGTCGACCAACACCCCCAGGTCCCTCTCCTCCTGGCAGCTTTCCAGCCAGGCTTCTCCCAGTCTGTAGCTCTGCATAGGGTTGTTGTGCCCCAAGTGCAGGAACCAGCATTTGGTCTTGCTAAACCTCATGCCATTGGACTCTGCCCAGCAGTCCAACCTGTTTAGATTTCTTTGCAGAGCCTCCCTAACCTCCAACAGATCCACACTTCTCAAAGGAGTGTAATTGGTGTTGACTTGTCATGGTCCAAATTTACACACCTTTCAGTTTTCCCATGACTGCTGAGACAACGATAAATTCAACAGCAGAGAGGATATGGTACCAGTACCATTGGCTGCAGTTCTTCTGGCAAATCCCCAGCAAATTAAAGGCATAATTTTTGCTAACTCCAGAAACAGATTATTAAAGACGACTCTATAGTCACCATAGTAGCTGGTTATTCAAAGACCAGTTTGCCTGAAATAAGACATGCCCTGCCTACTCCATTCCTGCTGCTCTTTAATAACTGCCATTATAGTTAACTGGGGCTACTTCTACCAGCCAAAACAAATACCACATTCAAAAAGCCTTGTCTTGACTATCACGGTGTTAACTTTTCCCCTTCTGGTAGATAAGTTGAAGCAGGAAAACATTGTGGTTTCTGCATCCCTGGTCCCCACACACAATGGGAATGTGATTATAGCCCTGCCATGCCCCCAAGGGCAGAATAAGAAGCCTCTTTCTACTCTGTCTTATAGGGTAGGACATCATTACTCCATGAAATACAATAGCTCAACACTTACACCTGAAACACAATCTACTCCCTTCTCTCTTCATTCTTGCTGGAGCTACTACAGCTCCCTTGTTCCCTTGTTATGTAGGATATTACTTTCCCTGTCTGAGAGCAGGAGGGAAGACATCAGCTGTTATCTTTCAGCTGATAAAGATCTTCATTCACGCCTGATGGATTGCAATTTAAGGAAAAAACACCCTCCCTTGGGTTCTGTGAATGGCAGTGCAATAACACAGTATTAATAGCTCCCAGTCTAGATAACGCCATTACTTCTGACAGTAGGAAATGGAGTTTGATAGTTGCTGAGATGTTTTGATCACCTGTCAGGGAAACACTATGTCTAAGTTTTGCTTCAGTAAAAATATGTCATTAGCATTTGCACCACGTTCCTTGTCTAGCTTAAGAACTGGCACAATACACAGGCACAGGCTTTGTGCATAAATCCACATCAGAACAATGAAATGCTATGGCCCCCTCCAAATCCCATTATGCTTGACAGCGATTCCCAAGAGATATTTCCTCTTTACCCAGGCCACTTTCTGGAAAATCTTTTGGACCTTAGGCACACTGCTGTGTCTCCTTATTTCTCATCAGGTTTTTAGTTTACTTAAACAAGAAGGTATCTGCACCTTGTTAGAACTTATCCCCAAACCAATCACCTTATTCAATGGGTCAGAAAAATCAGAGGACCTATAGTAATAGTTCAGTCTACAAATCTCTATTTTAGGACATTGATATTTTAGGAGTTATAATTTTTTAAATCAATGATTCAATGATTCTGAGCTGTAAGAACTTCAGTTTTATCTAGTATGTGGCAGTGGGTATTTTTCCACCTTCCTCATCCCTGAACTCACTGCTCAGCTGTATCCTTCCCAACATAAAAAGTGCTCTTACATTCTGGGAAGCAGTGGAAATTGTGGATATCGACAGACACATCCATTAAAATCACCTATGAGGTGATAAAATTATGTCTTTGTTAGAAAAATAATCCTGGAAAAATATATTGGGATCTAGATTTCTGTGTGCTTTACTCATATAATCAGTTAATTTGGAGCACCAGTTGGGGTTTTGGAAACCACACTTTGACCTACAACCAACACCTTCAGGCTGAAAACCAGACAGCTGGGTGACCACCATCCTTTTAGCAGCATTTTATAAATAGTCAGAGATAAAACATTGCTTCCAAGCACAATAATAAGTGTCAAAAGAGTTTGGCTGTAACACTGCCAAAAGAAGGGGGAGTGTTACAGGGGTATCTTCTGTGAGTGATCCACATTTCCACCTTGAAGAAATGAGCAGTGCCCATAAAACTTTGATTGGCTGTAAGTGAGCCAAAGGAGGACATGGACAGATATTTCTGAGCCACAGGAAGCCAAGCTGGACCTTCTTAGTAAACCTATAGGACATTTAGAAACCGCAGTAATATCAGACAATGCAATACATCCCAGTCTTGTTCAACGTAGTCATTAATATGAGGAAACAGTGTATTCTCAGCAGGTTTGTTGGATACAAAACTGGGAGGAGTGACTGATATACTGGGAGACTGTGCTGCCATTCAGTGAGACCTGGACAGTCTGCAAAGTCGGGAGGAATGGAACTTAAAGAAGGACAACAAAGCTAAGTGTAGGGTTCTACACCTAGGGAGGAATAACCCCATACACCAGTACAGGTTCTGGGCTGACCAGCTAGAAAGCCACCCTGCAGAGAAGGATCTAGGAGTCCTTGTAGACCACAAGTTGATGATAACCCAGCAATGTGCCCTTATGGCTAAAAGGTCAATGGTATCCTGGGGTGCATCAAGAAGAGTGTAGCAACCAGGTGAATAGAGGTTATCCTTCCCCTCTATTCTGCCCTTGTGAGGCCACATCTGGTGTGTTGTGCCCAGTTCTCAGCTTCCCAGCGCAAGAAAGAGCTACTACTGGAAAGAGTCCAGCAGGATTGGGGCATGGAGATGATTAGGGTACTGGAGCATTTCTCTTATGAGAGGCTGAGTGAGCTCAGCGTGCTTAGCCTGTAAAAAAAAAGACTGAGNGAGTGTGGAGTCTCCTTCAGTGTAGATACTCACAGCCTGCCTGGACGTGTTCCTGTGTGACCTGCTGTAGAGGAAGCTGCTTTAGCAGGGGAGTTGGACTAGAAGATCTCCAGAGGTCCCTTCCAACATCTACCACTCTTGGATTCTGTGATTCTATGGCTGAGTGACCATTGCTGCCACCCAGGCTGATGTTTAATGCTGAGCAGACTTTTTACTGAGGGTGTGTTGGATGCTGCCATCAGACTTGTCTGATGCCAAGTATCCTCGTGTGCTCCTGCTCTCATGGTAGAGGACACAGGGCAAGTTCATCTCTCCTGCCAGAGAATCTTCGGTGAGAACATCCTAGGGCTTGGCACATGCTGTCGCCACAGAACCTAACAAAGTTTCATGAAGGCTGCAATGGTCAGGCCAGTGCTACTCCATGTTCCATCCTTGAGGTGTTTTGAAAGCAAGTAAACTAAAGCAGATGATCTGTCCAAAGCCAGAAGGGTGGAACAGACCAGTTTTCAACCTGATGGCTGAGCTTTGCTTCCTTTGCCCATGGAGGATATATTTGTGCATATGTGTGTGCAAGTCAGCACAGACACGTGTTCACATTTACCTTTTCATGCTTTTTGAACACTGTCTTGCACAGAGATGAGTAATTGCACAGTAAATGAAGCCTGACATGGGACTTGCATCTGCCTCAGAAACACCAGCCTGTAACGTTTAACGCTCCTCTGCCCTCGAGCGGGAGCTGACAATCCTCTCGCTGAGTGCAGTAGCTGCAAGGCTCCTAACAAGGGATTGAATCTGCCATATTTTTTTCTCACTTTAGATACATCTGGCACATCTTTTTCATAGAGCTCGGGAAGAGTAGCTGATGTGAGGCAGGTGAAAGCAAACCAGGAAGAAAATGAACTTTGTCTGAACTTTTACACATCTTGCAATTTGACAGTAAGCTTCTTTTTTCATTTTTTTAAAAAGAAAATGTCTGATTTTTTGCAGTTTCTTGAGTTCCTGAAGGGCTCTGACTTTCTGGGATGATTCCAGATCAAAGTCTTGCATTGGGTGCAATCCAGAGTCTGTGCTGTAGGTGTCTGGTGGCAGTTACCATCACATGGTTGTTTGTGTTTGAGTCAGACTCCAAGTCACAGCACCATGTGTAGTTGGTAACACAAACTATGTTGTAACTTTTCTTGCCATACATGAATCTCAGCAGAGTTGGCCATGAAAATCACAGAATTCTATTGAAGCTTGGAAGCTGATGTGTCTGCTGGTGAATAGGAAGTCAGGTAAAACTCGATTCATGGGTCACCAGGTCTGGCATTATGTGCTGCAATGCTTCACTCATTCAGGAACAAGGCAACAGCTGGCTGGGCTGCTCTGCCTCCATCTCTGATTCATAGAATCACTAGGTTGGAAAGGACCCACTGGATCATTGAGTCCAGTCACTTACAGGCAAGGATAAACTCCAGTTACTGCTCTCAGTTGCTGGGCTGAATGAATGTCTTTCCAACACATTTGTAGGTCTGCGTATCACTCTGGGAATAATTTAAATCACAGTACTGCAATGTATTCTCACTAGGTTGTTACTTACTGAGAAAAACGTCAAGCTGATGATGTTCACAGCCATGTCCCACAGAGCATGCAGAGATTCTGCCTGCCAGTCTAAATCTGACAGACCAGATGCGTTGCTTCACTCCTTTTACCCTCTGGGTTCCTGGATAATGATGTATTTCACACCACCTTTCTGTCCAGGCAACAGTAACACAACATGCTCCCTGTCTGGATTAGGCAGAGAATAAAAGGACTGAGCAAACCCTGCCTGAAGTGCAGCTTCTGGTAACTTCGTCCATGTGGAAACACAACTGCAAGCATAGGGTCAGGAAACAATGTCCTGGGGCTAGGATTTGGGAGTGAAAAATGCTTTGGAAAACAACAGAAAGTTCTGAGAAAGGCTCAGGGAGCAGCAACACAGCATGAATGGTGTGCAGGCCTTCCACGGATGGAAGATTTCTGCCCTTGGAGGTTTAACCTGGCCGTTTTTATAGTTACACAAACCCTTTTGCAAGGCTGATTGCCCTCTTCCTTTTCCATAGCACCCTGGCCACTGGGACCTGGAAAAGGCTTGTGCTGTGTTTCCTTCTCAAGCAAAATCCCCAGAGGTACTGGAGCTGAGAGAGGTAAATAGGATCAGTCTTTAAATGCAAAACGTACTCAATTTTAAGATGAAAAGGGCATCTGGTAATCGTTTTGTATATAAAGATACACTTCCATCAGTTCTGCACAGAGATATCAGTAAAAGATAAAGTGAGAATACCTCAAAATAAAAATGTAGTGTTTATAAATAAGTCTTGATAAGTGATAGAACACAATAAAGCACATCTCCACTGCATATCCTCCCTTGACCTGTCATGAATCACTGCAACAGAGAAGGTATTGTAGCTGTGGCAGCAGTATAGCAGATTGCATTTAAATTCCCCAGCAGACAAATAACTCTGTGATTTAGCACTCCCTAAGCAGCAGACCACTGTAAATAACATCTAAAAGGCCCGGGAGCTCCCATGATGCCTCTCTGAGGCTTATACCAGATTCAGGAGAGTTTTCTCATTGATTCAAACAGGCTTTGGTTCAGGTCATTAAAACAGGTGCTTATCACAGTAAATCTGCTGGTATCAGTGAGAGTGGTTTTGGAGAAACCAACGTAAGGAAAACTGGTATCAGAGCCCTTGTGTCTCTTCAGTTTGTGAGGGAACATAACTCAGGAGATTGCAACTGAACTAGTGTAAGATGCGTCTTGTTTTCAAAGTCAGAACTTATTCTAATTTATTTTATTTTTTTGTAATGCATTTTTTGCACTTGCTAAGACTGTATTACATTTGGGGCAAGGTAGACAGCTGGAACTCCAGCAGAGCAGTAGGCAGAAATAAGGTCCCCTGTTCATAATTCATCAGTTGGGCATTTTCAGCTCATGGTCCCATATCTTACTTCCTCACTATTTTTGAAGCCGGATAAATAATTGCTGCCCAAAGGAGAGAACCCACAGGCTATGGAGACAAAAATGGTCCCCACAAGGGTCCTTATGGTCAGAACCCCGTCTATTGCAGACTGAATTATGAAATGTAATCTGAAAACTCTCTTTATCCCTGAGGCAATAAGACCTGTTTCTTGAAAAGGAATAGTATTTTCATCATGAAAGCTAGTTACAGGTGGGTACAAATTTACATAAACGTGTTTATTCAGAGGAGTCTTTGCTCACAGTAAGCTGTATTTTCCACTTTCAGCCAGGCATAGCAGTGGCAAAGCAGAGCCAAGGCACTCTGAATTGTCTTGCAGACAGTTACTACTCTGTTTAAGAGTTCATATTAAACAAATCCTAGTAAAATTAAGGAATTGTCTATATTTAACAAAGCTCTTTTGCCTATTCCCTTGTTGTTTAATAACTTCTGGGCGTTACTGTTCATTCTTCAATTGTAAAATATCTATAGCATGCAATTAGCTTAACTAAATACATCACAGGGTTTTTTTTCTGAGCATTCATTTTATGCTTGCTCTTCAGCGTGTCTGTTCAGACCACTGAGACCTCTCAAGGTGATTTCAAATGTATTCCCAAAGATTGAACTAATCTTCCAAGTGTTTACTCAACAAGATAACAACTATCTTGCCAAAAAAAAATTGTCTGAGCAACGTTTAAACTCAACCCACCACGGAAACAAAAATCAACTCTCATTAAAAAGTCTTTGCAGATCCCACCCTCTCACCTGTCCCTCCACTTTGCTGTTGGTCCTCTGCTATCTTAGGAATGCCAGAAATACAAAACTGTGCACACATCCTTGCCAATAGCACATTTCTCTACAGCATCTGCCACTAAAGCTGAATTGCAAGCACTTCTATAACAACCTTTGTAGAGCTTTTGTTATCAAGCTGCTTCCTGGAGGGGTTAAACAAAAAGAATAAAAAACTTGAATTTAGGCAGAGGATTCTGTAAAGTGATAATCTGTATTAGCCCCTGGATCAAGCTGAAATTTTAGGAGGAGCTATGCAGTTCTTATTCTGTTGAGCTTCTAGATACTTTCCCCCCCCCAACCCGCAAAATACAGTGTCTATATAGAGCTTAAAAAATGTTCCAGCTGGATGGGAGCCACCTCCACTGAGCTAAGAGCACTGCATTCATCTTCATACAGTGGATTTGAAAATAACCTTCTTCACAAATGGAAATTGTTCTTTGCCTCGCTTTCTTTATCAGCATAGTTTGTCACCACTTGCATCGCAAGTTTTCAGGATGGATCATGGACAATCTATACAGGATTTCTCAAATGCCATTTTTACTCCAAAGAACAGAGTAAAATCTAATTGCTGTTTTATGAACACATCAACTGAGAGTTTATATCCACAAAATACTGAATATAGTGCAAAGACACTGAAATCCAAAATTTTACCAGTTATGATAAAATTCTACATAATGAGCAATTTTGGCTTAGAACCAACATTGCAAAAATCAGTGCATTTATTCTTGGTTATTTAATCGAGTCAGGTCCAAATCCAAAGGCCTTCTGGAGTCAATGGAAAAAATTACATCCTCAAAAGAAATAGGATGTGGATAATTGAAGATCATCAAAAAGATCCATTGGCCCATTAGGTGCTCTTCCCTGGCACCCTCTGTCTAAGAAGTAACAATGATGCAGTGAAATTAAACTCAAATATTTGTGGCAGGAATTGACTTCCATGGCTTCCAGTCATGAACTAAATCATGGAGATGGTGAAACTTAGTAACCTGTTCTGGTGTCTCACCACTCTCATGGTGAAGAAGTTCTTCCTAATGTCTAGTCTAAATCTGCCCTTCTCTAGTTTATATTCATTCCCTCTTGTCCTATCACCACAAGCCTTTATGAACAGTCCTTCTCCAGCTTTCTTGTAGGCTCCTTTCAGGTACTGGAAGGTTGCTATTAGATCTGCTTGGATCCTTCTCTTCTCCAGGCTGAACAAGCCCAGATCTCTCAGCCTATCCTCATGTGAGAGGTGCTCCTGCCCTCTGATCATCCTTGTAGCCCTCCTTTGGACCTGTTCCAGCAGCTCCATATCCTTCTTACATTGAGGATTCCAGAACTGAACACAGTACTCCAGACAAGGTCTCACAACAAGGAACAGAGAGGCAGAATCATTTTCCCTTGACCTGCTGACGACGTTTCTTTCAATGCAGCCCAGGACACCGTTGGCCTTCTGGGGTGTGAGCGCACACTGCTGGCTCATGTCGACCTTTTCATCAACCAGCACTTCCAAGTCCTTCTCTGCAGGGCAGCTCTCAATCACGTTATTGCTCATCATGTACTGAAAACAGATATTGCCTCGACCGAGATATAGAACCTTGCACTTGGCCCTGTTGAACCTCATGTGGTTCTCACAGCCCCACTTCTCCAGCCTGTCCAGGTCCCTCTGGATGACATCCTGTCCTTCCAGTGTGGCAACTGCACCACTCATCTTGGTGTCATCTGCAAACTTGCTGAGGGTGCACTCAATCTCACTGCCAATATCATTGATGAAGATATTAAACAGCACTGGTCCCAGTACAGACCCCTGAGGGACACCACTGGTCATGAGGGATACTACTTGTCATGGAACATGAATAACAGGTCCATGAGCATCGGTTAAGCCAGGAGACTGACCTCCTTAAAGCAGCAAAAGCACCTAATGGTCAGTCACTATAATGTCATGGGAATCTAGCCCACTGTCTATGTTACTGCTGAACACAGTGGTGGCACTGGGTGGACAGATTATTCAGTTACACGCATCCAGGTGACAGATACTGCTCATTAGTTGGTTACTTCCCAGGACACTATTGATTTCAGTCCCAGCATCAACATTTGAAAATCTAGCTGTTGGAAGCAGGCTGGGTCTGGGACAGTACAATGAGAAAGGTATTCTGAAAGCAAATTCTCCTGATGAGAAGGATTAGCCTAGGGCTTAAGGGATGATATTTGAATTAATTTTTCTTTTAAACAAATAGCCCTCAAAAGGAATTACTTTGTCTCTATACTGAACACTCAGTTGGCTTCAAACTACAAGAGATCCCATCAAATCCCAGTCTATTTGCACTCTTTTCTGATGATAAACGGTCTTTTTGTCTTTTTGTATACTAGCCATATAACCCATGTGTTACCTTCAAAGCTTCATAACTGATTGTGTAACTTCTTTTACTTTTTATCCTAACCCAGCTCCTTTTTAAAACCAGCTGTGTCTTTTCACCTGAGGTGGGGCTTTGCAGCCAGCCTACATTATGTAAACATGTTTTGTAACATCCCCAAACTTGCAGTTAGTCAACATAAGATCAAATAGACCAACATTCTTTCATGGTAGCCATCAAAGTCACTCAGACATCGTTAGAAAAAGCTGCCAGCTTGCATTTTCTGTCCCCAGTGGCACAGATAAGGCTATTTGTCTTTCTTTCAGAGTTACAAATAAATAAGGAAAAGAAGGGGAGAAGTTTAAAACGATATCTTAATCAAATCTGTTCATCTTGGGGTTTATATTTCAAGTCTCTACCTGCATTCCAGAGTGAAGTCAAATGGCAGACTTTCCCCCTTTATCTTCTCTCTCTGACTTCAGAGAAGATCCGTATCTTTAAAGAATGAAACAACTGTTTTCCTTAAAATGTTTCAATAGACCTTGACTTTGTAAAACAAGCCACTTCTCTGGCAGGTGCTTTGATTTCAGAGAATTAAAGTAATTGCCTCAAAAGGCTGACAAACCTCACAGCTACTGGAGTAAAAGGAGAAGGGGTTGTATGGATGTACACAGCATGTTTGAGCAGGAGAAGGGATGGATTTTTTGGTATTGACTTGTTTAATGTATTTTCTTTTCTTAATATTTGACCCATTTTGGCCTTAAGTGTACATTGAGGTATTGTCTGCTTGCTTCTCTTCCCTTTAAATGCAAAACTAAATGGACCTTTGCTAAATGGACCAACTAAAGGTGTCCAGAGAATAACAAAAAGCGCAGCCAGAGCTGTGGTAAACAAGACTGCTGAGGAAAAAGTGCAGAAATAGGGTTTGTTTAGTTTTCACACAAGAACACTGAAATGAAGCAGTACAGACTTACAAAGGCATCACAGAGGAGAAAAAGGCAAACAGTTCTACATGTCCATTGATGATAGGATGAGGAGTAATTGAATTCAGCAGCAGTAAGAGAACTACAGGTTGACTACCAGGGGAGGATTTCTTCTCATGTGATTAATTCCGTGCTAGAGAACCTTGTCCAAGAATCTGTGAAACCCCCACAACTGGAGGGTCTCATAAACAGCTGAGGCAGGAATGATTTAAGTGTCTGTGAGAACAACTGACCCTGCCTTAGAGGAGTGGGCTGTAGGGTAAAATACTTCTTTGAAATCTCTTCCAATATTATCTCTCAAGACTCCCTTCTATTTTCTCAAAAAGCCTTGGATTAAGACAGGACTCGTGGCTCAGAACTGATTTAAAGTTTAGTGTTGTTCATCCCTTAATCTAGATTTCTAGATTTTTCCCTTGTCATTTACAATTTCAGTTCATGCAGAGTGAAACAGAGGGAAAACTGGAATCCAAGCAAGGTACCATCATTGGGAGCACCCTCAGCAAACATGATCCTCACAGACAGCCAATCCCTTACTGTTGAATGGGACATTATTTCAGAGTTTTTCCACCCGGTACCATCTAATCTCCAGTATGTTTAATCTGAATGTCTGAAATCATCTGAAAAAAATCTGTTCATTAATTTAAATGGCTTTTCTTTCTCTTCCTGCTTAACACTTTTGAATATATTTTTAACTGGATTTTCTTCTGAACTCATATTTAAGTTACTTGCTTCTCTATAGAGAACAACACTAGTGTTAAACCTGCACCAGTCCTGTGCTCTTGGATGTGAAAGATGAAAGCCTAGTGCCAGTCTCATGGAGAGGTAGGAGGAATTAATCAGTTTTTATGTGTGTAGTTGTGGGTTCTGGGTCTGAATCTAGAATTCTGCTGTAAATTCTACTAGACATTACATTAAGTTCTTACACTTGACTTTCAAAATAGTGTCACAAGCACCCGCTCTGTACTCTCTTTCCCCCAAAGTGTTCCTCGTAGCGAGAATATGCAGAACTCCCCTTTGCAGGTGTAAATTTTCAAACCTTCCTGCAGAAAATGTTCTTGTAATTCTCCATTATGCATAAAATATGTGAAGTACTCAATCTAAACATTTAGGAAGACCTGCTGTAGTCAGACCATACAGAGGTACTGTCCTGTCAGAAGCCGAATGACTTTCAAAGAACATATTGGCTTTACATCCTTGCATGGGTAACAAGGTCAGTTTTGAACCTGCAGGAATTGCAGGGGTTGTATGTTTGGAGGACCATCCACAGGACTGGGAACTGCAGGGGCCGTACCTTTTAAGGACAGTCTAAAGGACCATTTAGAGTTGTAATTTTCTCTGATTCTCCAGGATCTTAACTCTTGTTAACAGGGAAACCAACAAATTGCTTTATTTTTTTTTCTCCTCCTGTTTTTGCCATATGCATTTGGACACCCCTAATAGTACCATTATTTCCAAATTTACCGCCATCCCCTCCTTATACTCCTTTCTCTGTGGTCCAGTTTGCTGCTCCCTTCACCTTTTCTTGTCTTTCTTCTCTGTTGCTTCTGTATACAAAACATCCTGCCAGTGTCTCTGTTTACATCTCAACCTTGTTCAAGTCCTTTTTAATAAGTTATTTCCAAATACCCCTAATGAGAAATGGGCCAAAAGATCACCGTGGAGTCATACATCTCTTTGATGCTGTCATGCACCCTGTCCCCTCTGTGTTCAGTCCTTCACCATGTGGGCTGCCTTTCCCCTCTCTGAGTCCCATTCAACACCAAGAAACTTCATAAATAATTAGACGATGTGATTTGGTTTGGAGAATGAGGCACTGACTTTGCTTGGCTTTAAGTCCTGCTATTAAGTTGCTAAATGACCTTGACTAACTTTTTTAACCTCATCTGTCCCAATCTGTCTCATCCTGTGACTTATTTCAACAAAATATGTAAGCTCCTGGGATCTGTTATGTTGTTAAAGGCTCTTGAACAAAAGGACCCCATTTTCCCATTGGCTGTCTCAGCTGGGACTTCTCCACCGTAACCACAGACATTTACACTCTACATCTGAGTTATTTGCTTGAGTTTCCTAGACAGTCAGTGGAGAACAAGAGTAGGAACAGTTTTAGAGTGAGATTCACCAAAGCAAATGTGGACTACAGTTTGGGATGAAATGAATTGCTCCATCAGAATCCTTGCATGTTGAAAATATTCCCCCAAATATTAACCAATTGCAGTTCATTGATGAGTTTAGCTGAAATATCCAAATTCTTTTGGGCCAGCTAGATTGCATTTTTAAATAAATTAAAGAAATAATCACTTAGATCTTTTGGGATATACTAAATATATGAAAGGTTGTTTTTCAAAAACTTTTTTAGAGATTTCTTCATAAATGGATTCTTCTGCTTCACAAGGAAGTTTTACCACAGTTCATGCTCNTTATAGAGAGCAATGAGGTCTCCTCTCAGCCTTCTCTTCTTCAGGCTAAACAACCCCAGCTCTCTCAGCCATTCCTCATAAGACCTGTTCTCCTGCCCCTTCACCAGACATAACTGTGCACAACATATGTAGATACTGAAGTACCAGAAAATCAGCACATCAGGCCCATGTCAGAGATCCAATTTTGGTTTTATGTAAGCAGAAACCATGTATTCCTTAACATTTTGTGAACAAGACAGGCACCTAAATATGAATGTAATACCATGGAAATAAGATGTGACAAAGATCCATCTCCTGCCCTAAATGAGAACACAAAATTTCCATGAAATTGCATCTACTGAACAGCTCATGCAAAGGAATTTTCTTTTCCTACCCAAAGGAAGAAATTTTGAGAAGAACAGACCTCCTGCAAGGCAGCTCAATGGAAAGGTCATGTCACTCTCTAAATATGCAGGAATGGAAGAGCTAAATATCTGACTAGCATGAACATTACACCTATCACCACTAATCAATATCACCTCATACGGCTGAAATGGCCAGAGAATATTGGCGTGCCTTTGAAAAATACTAAATAGCAGAATGAACTTTAAAGAAACTCTCAAAGTTTTGCCAAAACCTATTACATGCACTTTACAAAGGAGCATCTGTGAGCAACTGGGAAGGAAACAATAATAATAAACTGGAGGAATAGCTTTCGTAGGATAATAAATGAATTGCAAATAGCACACATGTCAGACACTCTAATTCTAAACCAGAAAACCATTCCAAAATAGCAATAAAATGAGATTGTGACTGGGACAAATAGCCTCTTCATCATTATAAAAGGAGAGACACTTTCCTGGGTAAAGGATTCATTTATATAAAATAAAATATTTGGAGTTCAGGCACCATTTTATGTGCCAAAGTAAGAAAAAATGCACCCGTCTCAAAATCCCAAACACCTAGAGAGGTTACTACACAGAGTATGCGTACTGCAGTGCCCAAATAAACATTTCAGGGACCATCCAAAACTGATTCAGGCATATCTGGGAGAATGAATCTGGCCCTAAAAGAAAACCTTCTGCAGGGAAGAAATTTCAGGGGATTTGTTCAGTTATTAGTCACAGTTATTGAAAATGCCTGCATCAGCTGTATGAGGCTGGAGAAATCATTGTGAAAAATGGAAAATAGAGATGGACTCAGGTCCTGTGAAGGAAACAGAGGAGTTAGTATCTTCTTGTAAGTCTCTTCCTCCCAACACTCCTCAGGAGGGGCTGGTAAAGTGTGGAGGCTTAATTATTTCAGTTAATGTGAGTTTGATACTCCAGAGAAATACTGGAGTGGCTTGTAATTCTGAAAACTGGAAGTTGCTCAGCCAAAACCTTAATTTAAAGCCAAGGATTTCACCTCTATATACAGCAGCTGGAGACGTAAGGAACCAGAGATATAACTACTCAACTGCACAGAAAGCTTCATCAGTTCCCAATCCCATGCCACTGCTTTGACCTTTGGACCAATGCTAAGGAAAGAGGGAATTGTCCGTTTTTAATAATTCTACTGAGACCATGGCAGTACAACTATATAATATGAACACCTGGTTACTGAGGACTGAGTGGAAGCTAATATCCTCATTTCAAATGGGCTACGAGCCCAAATACCATTTGCATTTATTATCAGGCTGAACTGGATGTTAGCTGGGATAGGAAATAAAATAGTGCCTTTCAACAAGCCCCTTAAACCATCCTGTTTATAGCAGAAACAGCACTGAGACATCACAGCAAGGTGATAGAAAAACATAGAGTCCTCTTTCTTGAAGCATATACCTGATGTCTAGAGCTATCTTTCTTTGGTAGTAACATTGTGCAGGCCTATAGAAAACAAAAGCTATATGCTAGTGCTCAGAAACACCCCAGGAGCAGCCACAGATGAATCCAAGCTGCAATCTTCCAGTCTTCTTAGAGGTGGAGCAGTGACAACCTGTATCTTCAGAGATTTGCATTGATGTGTCCTCAGAGAGGATCAGCAGCAGTCTTGAAATTGCTCAGGACTCCTAATATTTATGGGAAAGCCTTTTAGAACTGAGTAGGGCTTAAAAAGAACGTATTCTATAGAAATGATTCTGCAAAATAACTCAATGTCATAGAGAATAAATTCTGCATTGAGGATGTAATTCTGTGCTAAACTCCCCAGTAGGATTTAACTGCTAATTCAAATAGAATCACTTTGCATTGCTTGGGTTAGTAAATATCATTCTGCTTTAGTGGCAGTGCTTTTGCCTGACTTCTGTAAAACTACTGCTTTTTTCTTTCCTTTTGGTCAAAGAGAAGTTCTAATTGTCATCTGTAAAGGAGAGGGATGCTTGAGAAACAGGAGTAAGAGGGGGGCTTTGTAGTGAAGATTCATTTATACAAATTGGTGTCTGTTACAAGCTAAAGCCAGACAGTGTCTGCATGCAAATATAAGGCGGTAGTGAAAGGGAACCTCACACCATGAGAGGGTCCTTTTTCTTCATTAGCATTTACAAAGTAAGTAACTAACATAAATTTGGCATTCGATGACTGGAAACACACTGGACATGCCCTGGATGTCAGAAGGCTCTCAGGGTTTTTTGCTTGCACCAGGTAATACTATCATGTCCAGGTGTTCTTATAACTCAGTTGAATTCAAGGATTTATTTCCATTGTGGGAAGGGTGTGTAATCTCACATCAGTAGGAGATGACAGTTACACACAAGGAAAACATTTGTCCTTTAGTTCTTCGTCCCTTGAGCAGAATGGCTGCACTTAGTGGAAGGCAATAAGCATATTCTCAGATGCCCTAAATTCTGTGCCAAACTGACTGTGGCTGGAAAGCAAGGCAAAGAGAAAGAAGATGCAGCTCAGAAAATGACAGTGTATGCCCCAAGCTTGTAAGTGCTTAACAGGCATTTGGACAATGCTCTTAACATGCTTCGACTTTTTGTCAGCCCTGGATTGGTCAGGCAGTTGAACTAGATAGAATCATAGAGTAGAATCATAGAGTGGTTTTGTTTGAAAGGAACCTTAAAGATCATCCAGTTCCAACCCCCCTGCCACAGGCAGGGACACCTCCCGCTTGATCAGCCCCATCCAACCTGGCCTTGAACACCTCCAAAGATGAGGCATCCATGACTTCTCTGGACAATCTGTTCCAGTGCGTCACCATCGTCACAGTAAAAAATTTCTTCCTAATATCTAAGCTAAATCTCCTTTCAGCTTATAACTGTTCCCCCTTGTCCTATCCCTGCACTCCCATCTTTCCCATGGGTCCCCTTTAAGATGATCCTTGTAGGTCCCTTCCAACTGAAGTATTCTGTTCTGTTCTACCCTGTTCTAATAATACATTTAGGGTTTGTTTCAAGAAGAGGCATCACTTGTCACAGATCACATCAGGAAATGTAGCCACAAAGGTTCACAAAACATGACAGTGGTGATTACCTATCTAAAACCACTTCTGTCATGCTCCTTGATCACTGTGTGTGCGAGAAGGGATGGCAGCATGGGAGGAAAGCAATCGATTGCCTTGCACTGGGCCAGGTGCTTTTGGGCAGCTTCCATATGGCATAGGCACAGTATGTTTTATCTGTCTCTGAGAGAAAGCGGATCTGTCATTCAAGTTATTCAAGCAAGGTTTCTTTTCACTCTTCTGGAAGTGTTTAAATTCACCTGGCAATTTTCTTACTGTTACCCATGAAATAAAGATTTTTATCAGTTACAGTGGCATAGCCAGAACTTCTTTATTGTCAATTCTGTTGAAACAGGATGAACAGTGATGACTGGAAGTGCTGGCAGCTGGTGCAGGATGGCATGAAAAATAATTCGCTGGGCGCTGCCATTCATACAAGGACAAAGAACCAGGTCCAGCTTGGGGGAAACAGTGCAGCCTAATTGAGGGTCTGCAATTTGGCAAGAGTCGAGACAGCAGAGGGGCATGGGTGGGGAGATATTCTTGAAATGGGCATTGTGGATATTGTGGATATACCATCTAAAAGACAAAGCAGAGACGGCAGGTAGCTAAAAAAAATAATTTACAAGATTTTATGTAGAATATAAGACAATGAAAATCCAAAATACAAGACCAAGTGTGCAAAATCTTCCCACCGCTCTTATCTAGCCCTATTATTGCACAGGAAAAAAAAAAGAAAAGGAGATATTTTGGGTACATTCTTAAAACAGGCAATCATTTGCTTGAAATCGCGTACAAAAGTTGGTTTTAATTTCCTGAAGTACTTTATTTTGCCTGATGTTAGTGAATGGCCAGAACAAGATGGCTCAGAGAAACAGTAGGAAGCTTTGTAATGTAACAATGAAGAAAAGAGTTAGCAGGGACAGTAAGCTGAATGTCTTCAGTGACAGACCTAATGTTAACTCCTTTTAGCTTAGCAGTGGAATCAGAATATACTATTAGTGTTACGTGCTGTACCATAATTACAGTATAACATTCTTACAATATTGTTCTTCTTCATACAAGAAATATTGTTATAATGCAGCAGCCCCTTCCTTGTATTCCTCATGCACAAATACATGAGAAAATACAGTTCCCATGAGTCTTTCAACATGCCAGACAAATGTTTCTTTCCAGAGAAAAGACAAAAAAAAGGAAATTCAATGAAGGCTGGGGCAGGGGAGATAAGAAGGAGAGGGAACGGCAAGTGATAAAAAGGTGAGTTTAGAAATACACTATCTGTACAGAATGATCAGCAGGGCTCTGACACCCTTTTTTTGTTTGTTTGTTTTTTGCAGTACATAGTAGGATTTCCACTTAAAGGACAAGAAGCAGAAGCAAAAACACAGGGACTTTCTCCTGTGTCTCCCACCCCACAGATACATTCGCCACCGTGTTGGACCATGACAGTATCAGATGAAGAAGATACTACTGATATTACTGCATTTAAAGGATGGGTTCGAACTACATCACTAAAAATGTTTTAATTGCTTTCAAATTTCCAAATTTCCAAATATTCCTTGAAGGCAATTCCACAGCAGGAGCTGAAAGAAAATAGGCCCGTTATGATTTAATGGACTAGTCCCAGAGAGTCTTTCATAAAACAGTTACAATATTATAAATGAGAAATGTTGTAAGAATTGCTAAAATGGGAATTTACACAAAGTATGGTGCCTTTTATTTGCATATGACCTCAATGATTATGTGCAAGATTTGGCCCTCCTCACAGTAAGTGCCACATTCTGGTTAGAGAAATATGATGCCTTTGTTTTGGCAGAAAATAAATCTCTTCAGGTAATCAAAAATTCATGCAACATATTCTAAAAATATCCCCTCCAAAACTGTCTGTGCCAGACAAAACAGGAGAAAATATTTGCTTTTGACAGGGATATTGATCTATAAAATGTTTCTTTTCTTCTCACTCCTTTGCCCGCTTGATTTTCTTCCAAGCTCCCCTGTCTGGTGCTTTCAGCAGACCAAGGGCTTCTTCTGACAAGGAATGTCTAGAAACAGGACTTCGCCAGCTGTCCCCTGATTTTTATTTATATGAAGGCCCTTTGCACTGTTCAGGCAGTTTAGAGAGTGATTGCACCCATTTTTAGCTGTTTAGACTTCTCCCAGCATGTATATGGACTTTTGTGTGAACAAGTATTTAATATGCACATTACTGCAAAGTTGCTTTGGATGCCCTCTCTCTTGCATAGAATTAAATGGAAGTGAACCTGGAAAAAATGTTTCACTTCCTATGAAAGTCAATCTGCCTAGAAAGGAATCCTCATAAAGAGCAATATTGCCTGAGGCAGGGCTTTCTCTCAATAAAGTAAGTGTCTAGGTGTTCAGGAGGTGGATTTCCTTTTCATTGGTGTACACTAGTGGCTTTATAATACTACAGTGATGCAAAGCAGCTATGTTAGCTTAAAAATACAAGGTTTAGGATCACTGGAACAGCAGTGCAAAGCAACTGGGCTAGAGCAGTGTATCTGGCACTTGCTATACTAGCTGTGGAAGCTCATTTAGACCAGCCATGGCTTCCTTATATTGGTCACTGCTCACATCTCACATCTTCTGGGGTGAGGAGACATCGCATCACTGTAGTTCTCCAAGATTAGGATACTTCTAATCACTTTTCTTCAAAGGCCCAGCAGTATCAATAAAAAATCTGCAGGTCTCTTACTGATATGATTAAAAAGCACGGGGTTTTTGGTGCTAGAGCGGGGTTGTTTCTCATTCAGCAGAGAACAGCAAGTTACTGAGGGAATGGCATTTCCAAATAACAAATATCCCACTGGGGTCTTTGACCTGGCACCCTGTCACACCAGAATAATGATGGATTAAAGCTTTTGTACAGTTGACCACTGTTTCTGTCTCATATTTCTACCAAGGGCTCTATTTCCCCATCAGAAAAAGTTTTTATTTCAGGCAGACTACAAAGCTGTGTTTGTGTTTCTTTGGCAAGCCACGGTTACACCTTGTCAAAGGAAGGTGGAGACACAACCCATCCCTTATGTGACTGACTATTAACAACTCTGAAATGCTGCTGATCAGCAGCTGTTCCTTTTGCTTCCATACTGTACTTCAGGCAGAGCATTGCTGGGATAAACCAAAATAACCTCCTATTAAGGAAAAACTGGCATATGGCTTTTGAGGGGCAAAATCAGATAAGAAAGAGTTTAAATATTAAATTTACTTGCAAAGACTTACAGTTTCTCCGATTGTAAGGAAGAAGAATGCAGGGGCTTACTCTGAACTCAGTCAGTCATTTCAAAACACAGTAAATAAAACCAGTGTATAATAGCTGCTGGTAACCACGTCCCTGTGTCAAACGAACCATCATATTTTCTAGGAAGGTAAATGTAAGAAAATTATTGGACCATTCATTTTACTGGAATATTATACATCTAAAATAGCAGCTTAACAAAACACCACAAAGATCAAGGGACATTTGCTGTCAAAGATCAAAGGAAGCACAGGGTTCCTAAACTGAGGGGGTTTTGGAAGCATGAAGGAGCACTGAAAATTGTCTTTCAGCTTCTTTTCCTCTCCTTTCTGGTCTATTTTTCATTTGTAATTATTATTTGTAGTTTATTTGCAAAACTAGACACTCCTCAAAGAAATCCTTCAGGTTTTCAGATGTTATGACAGGGCTTACTGTTTCCAGTGACTTTCGATAAATGCTACCATGTTCCTGGTTCTTCTTTCCCTGAAGATCTCACAGATGACAGTTCAGCTCCCCAATTCCTAGTACTTTCATGGCTTTTGGAGTCAAATAGCGAAGGAGACATATCTTATCTATGGCCTCCTATGGCTTTTCAGAAAGTTCTTTGTGTTTTTTATCCAGTGTATAACTTTAAAGAATATTCCATGAGAATATGAGCAAGTCATCTGCACCCTATAAACAATCACCTTCTCAAAGCAAGCCCAAGTCTGGGATCCAAGATCAGGGTGGTGCACATACCTCTGCGGTGCCATGTAGATGGAGTCACATGGTTCAAAGCTGTGACTCTGTTAGCATGACGTGTTTGACAAACAAAAAATATGGAAAATATGGAAGCAGATTGTGCTGGTGGCAGCACACTGGCGTGATTCTTGCCATAAGCGTTTAGTGGGCAGTTGGACACCACGACAGCATCAGCTGCCAAGCAGATTGGAAATGCAGGACTGAGACCAGACCCAGTTGATCACACCTAGACCTGAGATCACTGAAGCTTCTAAATCTGGTTGAGTTCCCACCTTTCTCTCATTAGAGAGAAAATGCTGCAAATTACTTGTGTGAGGAAAATGGGAACCTGTCACGTTTGTTCATTAAAATCAGCTATGGAAAAGAGCCAGAAATTTATGAGTAACAAGAGTGATTACATACCATCACATTAAAATGTGTTCCCTCTGGGGAAAACACCCTGTATGCCATCACTTTGTGCAAAAAATATCCAGTAAACCAGTCAAATTGATTGGAAGGAGTGAAAAGAAGTAACATCCCTCCTGAGGAGAGAATGACAGAATTTCCAGAAGACACCACAGTTATTCCTTAACCGTCCAAATCAAATAATTTGCAACTTCCTTTGCAAAAGGAGGAAGTAATCAGATGTAGGAATCACTCACTCCATGGTCAAAAGAGGTTTTGCATGGCTGGATTGAGTTCCTTCCTCCTTCCCTTTCTCCAGCAAGATTTTCCTGAAAAGAGCTATAACAAGGATCTCACAAGACTATTACTGACAGATCATTACACTAATTTGGGTATGAACTTTACTTTCAGTTTAAAACTGGAGATGCTTTTGCCATTCGTGAATTATTTTGCTATTTTTGAAAAAAACAGTGTGCCATGGGAAAGTGGCATTTCAGCAACAAACTACCTTTCATTGATGTTATTGGTGCCTTTTGTATTACAGTTAGAATCACTCTCTGATTTTATTTTGCAGGATAGAAAAGTTCCACAGAGCACTTAAAAGATCCTTCGTCCTGAGCTGCTCTCCATTTCTTGCTTAGAAATTGGGTCAAATGATGTGATGGACAGAATCACATCTGACAGACTGACCTTCATATCTTCAGGACTGGTGTTAGTAAACCAGTGAGCAAACCAGTTAGTAAACCAGTTAGTAAACCAGTGATTCTCATCAGATGTATTGTTAGTTTCTACTTATATTACTGTNTCTGACAGACTGACCTTCATATCTCCAGGACTGGGGTTAGTAAACCAGTGATTCTTATCAAATGTATTGTTAGTTTCTACTTATATTACTGTAGCAATAATTGCTTATTATTTTACAGAAACACAACTGTGCTTAAAACACCTATTTCAGACATTTATCAGTTTATAAGTAGTTTGTAAGTAGTTTGCTGGGCCCCTCACCATAAGAAGGATGTGAGGCTCTGGAGCGTGTCCAGAGAAGAGCAACAAGGCTGGTGAAGGGGCTGGAGAACAGGCCTTATGAGGAACGGCTGAGAGAGCTGAAGTTGTTTAGCCTGGAGAAGAGGAGGCTGAGGGGAGACCTCATTGCTCTCTACAACTACCTGAAGGGAGGTTGTGGAGA
>WAAB01019998.1:0-72755 GCA_013389865.1 Piaya cayana | reverse complement strand
AAGAATATTCCATGAGAATATGAGCAAGTCATCTGCACCCTATAAACAATCACCTTCTCAAAGCAAGCCCAAGTCTGGGATCCAAGATCAGGGTGGTGCACATACCTCTGCGGTGCCATGTAGATGGAGTCACATGGTTCAAAGCTGTGACTCTGTTAGCATGACGTGTTTGACAAACAAAAAATATGGAAAATATGGAAGCAGATTGTGCTGGTGGCAGCACACTGGCGTGATTCTTGCCATAAGCGTTTAGTGGGCAGTTGGACACCACGACAGCATCAGCTGCCAAGCAGATTGGAAATGCAGGACTGAGACCAGACCCAGTTGATCACACCTAGACCTGAGATCACTGAAGCTTCTAAATCTGGTTGAGTTCCCACCTTTCTCTCATTAGAGAGAAAATGCTGCAAATTACTTGTGTGAGGAAAATGGGAACCTGTCACGTTTGTTCATTAAAATCAGCTATGGAAAAGAGCCAGAAATTTATGAGTAACAAGAGTGATTACATACCATCACATTAAAATGTGTTCCCTCTGGGGAAAACACCCTGTATGCCATCACTTTGTGCAAAAAATATCCAGTAAACCAGTCAAATTGATTGGAAGGAGTGAAAAGAAGTAACATCCCTCCTGAGGAGAGAATGACAGAATTTCCAGAAGACACCACAGTTATTCCTTAACCGTCCAAATCAAATAATTTGCAACTTCCTTTGCAAAAGGAGGAAGTAATCAGATGTAGGAATCACTCACTCCATGGTCAAAAGAGGTTTTGCATGGCTGGATTGAGTTCCTTCCTCCTTCCCTTTCTCCAGCAAGATTTTCCTGAAAAGAGCTATAACAAGGATCTCACAAGACTATTACTGACAGATCATTACACTAATTTGGGTATGAACTTTACTTTCAGTTTAAAACTGGAGATGCTTTTGCCATTCGTGAATTATTTTGCTATTTTTGAAAAAAACAGTGTGCCATGGGAAAGTGGCATTTCAGCAACAAACTACCTTTCATTGATGTTATTGGTGCCTTTTGTATTACAGTTAGAATCACTCTCTGATTTTATTTTGCAGGATAGAAAAGTTCCACAGAGCACTTAAAAGATCCTTCGTCCTGAGCTGCTCTCCATTTCTTGCTTAGAAATTGGGTCAAATGATGTGATGGACAGAATCACATCTGACAGACTGACCTTCATATCTCCAGGACTGGGGTTAGTAAACCAGTGATTCTTATCAAATGTATTGTTAGTTTCTACTTATATTACTGTAGCAATAATTACTTATGATTTTACAGAAACACATCTGTGCTTAAAACACATATTTCAGACATTTACCAGTTTATAAGTAGTTTGTAATCTGTAATTGTAAAATAATCCTTTTAATATTTTGCATTTCTGTGTAAGACCTTGTACATACATGCACAGAAGCACACATTGTTGCATGACTTGCCTTTGAATGGAAATTTTCCATAAATATAAATCAAACTATTCCACACGAGCAAATACAGTACAAACACAATTATATCCATGTGTTTCTTACATATTTTGGCAAATTAGTAGGATCTGGTTATCATATTTATGATGTTCTGCTCCCATAATAAATAATCTGTCAACCTATTAAAACTATGCTTCTCATATGTCATTAACTATGATGGACCCAGCACATGTGGAAGCATAATCTCCTTCCTAAAGCCATACACTCTATATCAAACTTCAGGGTTTTCTATGTGGCCTGTTTGTAATATTCTTGGAACTGAGGGAATTAAAGGTTTGTTATATATCTAAGAACTTTAAAAGATCAGTTTCATTTCTCCAAATGCCAAATAAGTCTGCTACTCGACAAATTCATCTCAGTTTTCATTCAGTACTTTCTGCCATTAGATCTGAGCTTTAATATGCTGATTACCAGCAAAACACACCCCTTCCATTTCTCAGCTTGCTCAAAATTACATATAGACAAATTACTTTCTGCTATTATAGCATCTTCCTGCTTTAGTCTAAACCCATAAATGTCAGACTACTTTTTGTCTCCTCTGCCCTTAAACCTACCCATTTTGTAGCCCCTAGCAGGTAGTTTTATCTTCTTAACCTTCTGCAGTAATTAATTTCTGGGCAACTTTATATCCTCTAGCTCTAGAATAACTCTTCCTCTACCATAAAAAAGGTAACACCACCTCAACAGTGAAGAAAACAAGTTAATTTGTTCATGGTTGCACTGGAGCTCTGTGCTTAAGGCATCTTGCAGGAGTGCCAGTGTAGTACTATAACCCACCCTTCCTTTGGGCAATAAATACTAATGCTTTTGCAAACATCATAAATTCACCTTGAAAACAGTGTTGATCATCTTGCCAGCAGCACCACCAGTGCAAAAGAAGCAAATTGCATTTGAATAAAAGCTGGTAATTGTCAGCACTCTGCCATACTTGAGTGAAAGTTGCACTCAAGCCTCAAAATATTTTCCTCTCCCTCTCGCCCACACTCATTTGTGATTTTTCATTTGTGAGAACATTTTCACCCTGTTCAGTTTCTGACAAAGCTCAGAGAAGAAGATTCAGTGATATTACAGCCATCTAGCATACTGTTTACTAAACAACTCTTCATTACATCCCACTGACTGTTTTCTTTGGAGGGAAACAAACATTCTTGCAAATACAACAGATGACATATGAAATTATAAAAGTGCCTATTGGGTAAATGAAAGATCTCCTTTATTCTCAAAAACATCCAGCTTTACAAGTATAATGTGGAGGGCTGAACTATGCCAGATCCATTTGGAAACCTTCCCAACTGTCACTTTGAAACTCTGCCTATTTAAAAGTTTTGGCAACTTTAATCACAGGCACAAAAGCTTCAGCAAAATTGCTGGTTTAATGAGGGCAGCTTTGCCAGGAAGTGACAAAGCAACCGATGCCATCTGTTTGCATCTACCCACATTTAATCTATTAATGTGAGCCAAACCTACTGTCATCAGCATTGTTTTACTGGTATCATTATCTGGCCTAAAAATAAGCTATGGATCTTATTCATTGCTGAAGTAACTGAAATCAGCACTCTTACACCAAATATAAGTTTAACTCAATGCTTTTTTGGCCAGAAAAGAAAACAAGAAAAGTTGGGCTCCATATGCTGTGAGTGCAAGTGAACTTTGGCTAAGCAGACAAATGATTATTTTTTCGCATATGCACTACAAGCTGAGAACTAACTACACTTGTGGGTTACAGTGCTTGTATTCTGAATCTCTATGGAGTTAAATTACGTGGAATAAAAACAAGTTAAAAAGATGTTACTACGTTCCTGCTCTACTATCAAGTTTCTATTCAATGAGCCAATATGCAGTAGCTAAATAAATCCAAATGGTTTCTTTTCTATGTGAGCCATAGGTCCCCTGAGATATTTTCTTCTAGTTAGAAAACCTTTGGACACTTTCAATGATAAAACATGAATGTGGGCATTAATGGCTTCCTTATACTTCTATGTAAAACTTAAAACTATGAATTGACTTGACACTCCAAAGAAAGACACTGTTGAGAAGTGTCAGCTTACATTTAATGATATCTCTCCCTACACATTAGGAATGGAGTAACTGGGGTTGAGTGTGGACTGCAGGAATTTGGAGCAGTTCTTGGCCTGTATATCTCTGGGAGCACTACATACACATCAGCTCCCGTGCAAGGAGTAGCACAGGTATAAAAATCCACTCCCCACCTCCTTATTTCACCCTCCCTTAGTATGCCTTCATTGCCAAGCCTCTGCAACTCTGGCATATGGATTGAAAAGAAGTCAAAGCAAGGTCCACCAAGATCACTGCTCTGGTTAGGACCAGGATTGTGAAGCTTCTCAAATCACAGTTGTCAGGCAGTCTAGAGTAGTTTAAAATACTTCAAAACATGCTGAAGAAGATGCAAGGCAGAGGTGCAGGTTTTGAGGCAGTGAAGACATGAGTTTGTGAGGAACAGAGAGCCTTATCTTCTTTAATTGACTACAGCCATCCTTCCTGTTGGAATATTTAAGACTAAAACCAGGAAATATTAATTTATTTGTTAGTGGTATGAGATTGTACACACACACAATGAGATGGACAGACAATATCTACACATTGCTTAACAAGAGCTAATGCAAAATAAATATAAGTAAAGCAAAGGAAATTCTTAGATTTTAACACCCANTTGTGAAGCTTCTCAAATCACAGTTGTCAGGCAGTCTAGAGTAGTTTAAAATACTTCAAAACATGCTGAAGAAGATGCAAGGCAGAGGTGCAGGTTTTGAGGCAGTGAAGACATGAGTTTGTGAGGAACAGAGAGCCTTATCTTCTTTAATTGACTACAGCCATCCTTCCTGTTGGAATATTTAAGACTAAAACCAGGAAATATTAATTTATTTGTTAGTGGTATGAGATTGTACACACACACAATGAGATGGACAGACAATATCTACACATTGCTTAACAAGAGCTAATGCAAAATAAATATAAGCAAAGCAAAGGAAACTTAGTTTTTTAACACCTGTAGGATCTGGAGTAGAACATTTCTAGAGGGTGAAGGAAATTTTCCTGTTTTCTTACTTGCTTTCTACACCTAAGAATAAATGTGTGTGGAATCACTATTCTCCAGCATTGTTAAGCATAGTCAACTACAAGAAAGATGTTTCCTTGGATAACTATGGATATTGTCCTACAATAGGAATAATTCTTCCGAGTTCCTTGAGCCTTTCATGACCTTACTTCTTACTTGTTCAAAAGAATCCTTCTCTTCTCCTATATCCTCTGATTTAATGGTACAATGTTTTTGTTGTTTCGGCCATCTTATATTATGATCTCTGAGACTATGCTGGATTTAGGGATTTAAGTTCGGTATTTAGTGGCTCGTACATATAACAAATCTAAAATGTATCACAGGGCACAGACTAAAACAAAACCTGTAATTGAGGATGGCATTTCTGTAAAAGCCTAGAGAGCTGTAGCACATTGGCAGGCTAATCTGTCATGGCTAAGAATTGCTATACTCGTAAGTCCATACCTCACAAACTGAATCCTCTGATCTAAATGAAATTACCCTGGTTTCATGGCAGAGTTACTTAGATTGCATTACATCCCATTATCCATGGCCTTCTCCTGGCTGTAAGTGGCAGTAGATTCTGGTGCCTTATACATCTATACTGACCACGTGCTTTCAGAGCTAGAACAATAGAACAATACAAAATAAGTCTGTTTTGTAAAGATTTGGTACAGTGTGATTCACACATCTACCTCAGCCTCCTCTTTGACAAGTATTATATTCTGCTTTTTGATTAAACTTTTTGAATACATGAGTATTCTCTTTTTTTTGAACACTGCTCCTTTTATCTTGTGTGCCTGATTCTTAATCATCAGGATTTTGCTAAGCCGTTACTTGAGCAAACTTATCCAACATCTTCTGCCTCCTTGATGCCAAAGTTCACAGCTGTTTACAGATTTTAAATCACAATGTTTACTTCACATTTTATTCAATATAATAGTATATCATGTTCTGACATTGCAGAATGTTAAGTAGTTTAACATTGATTTCTCTTAAACACATTAGATTATAGTTCTCAAACCTAGACTACCTCAAGCATCATTGAGCTGGATGACCCCAAAGGCACAAGGACTGCAAAACCCCAGGAGAGAAGCACAACAGCCACTGAGTCTGCACAAACTCCTGCACAAAAAAAAAAAAAAGTGCAAATGAGCAGATTAAAGATAAACTCCAAAGAAAATTTATCCCTAACCCACCAAGCCTAGGCATTAGATTAAGCTCTGAAAAAGACGCATAGCAAATTATTATGGAGAATGAGGAATGTATTTCTTTTATCTTTTAGTTCCATATTACTTTCTCAGTGCAATAAGTGTACAGTGGCCTTGGGTAGCATGGTAATGGCATCAGGGGCAAGGGAAAATCACACAGTAGTTACATTTGAGAAGGCCAGTACTGATTACTAATAATGAACACATTTCTGCACTTTGGATGCTGTGCTGTTGTACAGGAAAACACAAATAGTTCCCCTAAACGCAATGACACTACCTCTGCTGTCTAACATCTGGAAATAGAGACTGTGGCCTCGCAATACAAAAAGGAAGGCAAACTACTATCTGCTTGACTTTAAAACTGCAGAGTAATAACTGTTATAACAGCCTCTGATATTTATTTTCCAAAGCTAAATTCAGACTTCCAGCCATATTTAGCAAACACTGGAGCATGAGCCACCTCTCCAGCACCAGTTCCTCTGCACAGAGCTGGAACGACACAGCAATGAATCAGTTACACGCTGCAGACCACGCTTCAGCTGTCTTACAATAAACTAAACTGCAGCAGCTCCAGAAGTTCACAGTAGCGGCACTAATTTTTCCCAGCTGAGGGCTTGAGCTTTTATCTCTTGTTTAGACTTCAGAACAGAACTCAGATTTCTGCAGCATGAGCCTCCTCTAAACAAAAGCTGATCTTTGGGTTCTCCCTTTTTGCTCAGCCACTCCGAGTGCCAGCAAGCACAGAGGTCCATTTCCCAATAAGCTGTGGGCTGTTCAGATGGTTCACTTGGCCTCAGGGAGCCTGATCTCTCTCTCTCTGCAATAGGGCGCAGCTCTGGTGACAAAAGGTCATTTAATACCTGGAGCTGTGCTGCTGTGGATGTGGGAAATGGAGCACCTACCACATGGGTGCTACTGAAATGAAACCAGCCCCATGTGCCAACTTTGCGAAAAGGAACACTGTGTTTCTGCCTGGCTTTGGCAAGCGTTTAACCCCAGCTAATTTAACGTTAAAGCTACACTAGCAGTCTCCAATCCATATTGTTAAAGCCAGCTGGATGTGCCAAAAACTACAAAGAGAGGGAGTTTTTTTGCCTAAACAAATAATACTGTCACTTTGTATCAGGACTTAATCCTGTTAATGAGCTACAGGTGGGGCAATTTCCCTGATTGAATGCATTTTTCAGAAACCATTTCCATTCACTGTATTGCTTGCTGATAGCCATAAGGTATGTACTGTAACCCTGACTTCGCTCTTACTCAGCAGTTCATTATTCAGGGTGCCTGTTGCCTTTACACCGACTCAACACTGTTATCTCTACCACAGCCACAAGGAAATGCTGTTACTGTTTATTGCACTGTTTGCAAACCGTATTCAGATTTGCACCAGGCTACAAATTCATATTTTGAGTTGTGCATGGTTTTGGGAAGGTTTCAGGTGGTTTCTCACTAGTTTCATTCTGCTATACTGAATATTAGAAATATAAGTGTTTCATTAAGAGCAATGAAAATGAAGTAAATTCCTTGGTTGTTCCTCTTCAGTTCCTAAAAATCTCACTTTGTGCTGCATGTAAACATGCCTGCGGATGGGAGAAATTTAACAGCTAATTAGATAGGAAAATTAGTCCAGAAATGCTATCTATGCTAATAATAAACTATATTTTTATTTCTCATGTGTCTTGTATTGTTACATGATCCCACAATGTGTTCATGGATGTAAAAGCAACACGATAAAGTTTTTCTTTGCTTCTGAAAAGAAATGGTGGAATTCATTTCTCTATTTATGTAATGTGTATATCCTCAGAGAGAAAATCCAGCACTACAGAATGAAAAGCACATCAGCACCTTGGAAGCTGGGCATGAAGCTGTCCTTATATCAATCCTTAGGTGCAGGGGGCTGGGGAAATTGTTCTTTGGCCAAGTTTTGCTATGTTACATCCTAGCTGTCTTAGCTTTCTTTGCTCTCCAGAAAGGAAAAAAGACAGGAGAGGAGGCAGCCAGGGTACGTGGTCTATGATCTTCTGCGAAAGACTATAGCACTTCAGGTAAAATATTTTGTGTTTATATTATCACTTTTTTGAGTTGACAAGTTTGAAAATATGAGAAGCTGTGAATTTTTAAATCATCTGCCTTGGGAAACTCACTTCTTTTCACTCAAAACCAATTCTGCTGCTGGAAACCACGTACTAGTGCTAGTTTATAGCATGGAACCTACTCAATTAACTTCTCTCAGTTATTTTGCAGATCACAACTGCAAATTATTTACTGCTTGTTTTTAAACTAAGTATTAGGTTAAAAAAGGCTATTTTGGGTTAAATGAACAAGCACTTCTTAGAGTACGGGAACTCACAATACTCTAGCCTCCAGCAGACAGGTATCCTGTGCTTTGTTTGTTTTTACCTGAATTAGATTAGTCCTGCAGTGTGATTTCACCCTTATTAGACCTAAGAAGGCTACACAATGTAGCACTAAGCTCAAAGAAAGGTTCAGACAGAGTTCACAGCTAATTGGATGTCCCAGTCTCCTCACAGCAAAGCAGTCTTGATGGTGGAGTGGATTCTTGTGCCTCTGATATGACTGAGCCACACAGGAGCAGATTTTTGCTGTCAGGTGTCTGAACACTACTACATCCAACTGGTGGCTTTCACCCAGTATTGAACTGATATGTGTTGTCCCTCCCATCCCAGTTCACACAAAATGTTTGCAGGAAAGTCACCGAGAACTTTGTTAAAAACTTCACAGTTATGTGTCACAAAAATATTTATACCAGGAGAATCATCGAATCATAGAATAACTGGGTTGGAAGAGATCCACTGGATCGAGTCCAGCCATTCCTATCAAACACTAAACCATGCCCCTCAGCACCTCATCCACCTGTGCCTTAAACACTTCCAGGAAAGGTGAATCAACCACCTCCCTGGGCAGCCTGTTCCGGTGCCCAATGACCCTTTCTGTAAAAATTGTTTTCCTAATGTCTAGCCTAAACCTCCCCTGGCGATGCTTGAGGCCATTTCCTCTTGTCCTGTCCCCTGTCACTTGGGAGAAGAGGCCAGCTTGCTCCTTTCTACAACCTCCCTTCAGGTAGTTATAGAGAGCAATAAGGTCTCCTCTCAGCCTCCTCTTCTCCAGGCTAAACAACCCCAGCTCTCTCAGCCACTCCTCATAGGGCCAGCCCCTTTGCCAGTTTCGTTGCTCTTCTCTGAACACTCTCCAGAGCGTCAACATCCTTCTTGTGTTGATGGGCCCGGAACTGCACACAGGATTCAAGGAGTGGTCTCACCAGTGCCAAGTACAGAGGGAGAATAACCTCCCTGCACTTGCTGGTCACACCGTCTCTGCTACAAGCCAAGATGCCATTGGCCTTCTTGGCCACCTGGACACACTGTTGGCTCATGTTCAGTCGGCTGTCAACCAACACCCCCAGGTCCCTCTCCTCCAGGCAGCTTTCTAGACAGACCTGGCAGCTTTCTAGACAGACTTCACCCAGTCTGTAGCTCTGCATGGGGTTGTTGTGCCCCAAGTGCAGGACCCGGCATTTGGTCTTGTTAAACCTCATGTCATTGGTCCCTGCCCAGTAGTCCAGCCTCCCTGCTCTCCAGCAGATCAACATTTTCACCCAGCTTAGTGTCATCTGCAAACTTGCTAAGGGTGCACTCGATGCCTTCATCCAGGTCATTGATGAAGACATTGAACAGGGCTGGACCGAGCATTGAGCCCTGGGGAACCCCACTTTTCAATGGCCTCCAACTAGATTTTACACCATTTACGAGGTGTAACTGGGACCCCAAGAAAGGATTTTGATCCAACACTTGCATTCCAGAGAACCAACCATGTCCTGAGCTGCATCAGAAGTGTGACCAGCAGGTTGATGGAGGTGATTATCCACCTCTGCTCCCATGAGACCTTACTTGGAGTACTGCATTCAGTTCTGGAGCCCTCAACACAAGAGGGACATGGATCTGTTAGAGCAAGTCCAGAGGAGGCAACGAAGATGGTCTGAGGGCTGGGGCATATCCCTTAGGAGGACTGGCTGAAACAGTTGGGGTTTAGTCCAGCGAAGAAAAGGTTCCAGACTGCAGTCTTCCAGGACTTAAAGGAGGCCTACAGAAAAGCTGGAGAGGGAGTGTAGAAATATGATGAGGGGTAACAGGTTTAAGCTGAAGTAGGAGAGATTTAAATTACATATTAGGAAGGATGAGGGTGTTGAGGTACTGGTACAGTTTGCCCAGAGAAGCTGTGGCTGCCCCATCCCTGGAGATGTTCAAGACCAGGTTTGGTGAGGCTTTGAGCAACCTGATCCAGTGGGAGGTGTTGCTGCCCACTGCAGGGGGGTTGGAACTGGATGATATTTAAGTTCTCTTCCAACACAAACCATTCTATGAGTCTATGATATACAGCGCCACCACCATCTAGTATAACTTTTTGTCTGACATTTCTAAATAAACTGTGAAGTTAATGTGAATAGTCACATTTATGGAAAAGAATTTAAACATAACCTCTACTCATTGACAAGTAAACATTTGTTTATGTTAACTTCCCAGTTATAACAATCTGATTGTCAGAAGTTTGTTAATTTATGAAATTATATGGCAAAACACATGCATGCATCTCTTTTTAAAACACCAAAACCTGGGACGTGGGTAGGAAATATGAGCCTGGCTGGTTCTATTTCACCCCCTACTTAACTTTCATAGAAATTATTCCTCTCCCTTCAGTATGAAAGAGACTTGTTGAACTATTTTAAAAGTAATTGTTGGCAGCAAGTAATATTCCAGGCACTTCTGCCCAAAAAGTGTAGTGAAGAGTAAAATTCCCTCTTGCTCAGGTGGTCAGGCTCACATGTCGCTTCTGCCCCTCTTGGTAGTATTTTTGGAGCACAAGTGGGTTATCACTGGCTCATGAGCTGTTTGCTGACAGTCCTTGCTGGAGTTAGTTCACCACCAGGTGAACTAACAGCAAAATCTGGCCCATGCCCACTGACTTGGTTTTAGCTGTGTTGTATTAATATACTCTTTCAGGATCTACTTATTGCTGCTTAAAAGGAAAATGTAAGAGGTTATATTCCCTGAATAGTCACAATTTTCAACGTCTTGGGGTATGAAGAATGTGGATTAAACACTACTTAAAGTTGGGGAATATATATAGCTAGTATAGCAATAACTCATTAAATGTGATGCATGCAGTAATGTGACATTACATATGGGATATTCAAACAGTTCAAGACTGTCGAATGGCAATTCACGTAAAGTAAAATACCAATTAGCATATCATGAGAAAGCTCTAAAGCATTCCACATAAACTTCCCTGTTTTTTTTTTTTTTTTCTCAGTCAAGAGCTAATTAATTTTTTGGAAACAGGCTGCATTTATGAATTTTGGGAAAGTAAATGAGGCACGGCAGGGATTCCATTTTACTTCTTAACAAAACTATTACTCTTTTAACAGTTCTAACAGGCACAGTCTTACAAGAGTTATTCCCTTCTCTCCAACCCTTTTTTCTTTCCTCAAACACTGTTGCCCTGTTAAAAATCATAGAAAATCTGCAATTACTTCAACAGTGTATGGTAGGGAGCTGATTTATATCTTTCTCCACTGATTCTCAAGGAATGGCATATGAATCAACCTCTGCAAACAATTTAAAGGCTTTCAGTCTACACGTAGTTTATGTACAGTGTACATATAGTTGTGACATTTATTTTATAGCTTGTATATTTAGTGGTAATACCTGTAGCTCCACCATCAACAACTGAGGTAAGAGTTTTGAGGGAGTAGTAACACGAAACAAAGATTGGCCCAAAGAAAGAGGACTTGAGCTGTGATGCATTAAAATGTTTGCACATATGAAAAATACTTATGAAGTCACCCTTTTGTCTGCTTTACTGAGACAGGATGTATGGACCAGATTTCACTGCTGAAGTGTTATGGTGATTAATCACAGGCTGCAGAAAAGTCACTCTAAGTGTTATGGGAGGAGAAGCACGAGCATCACCATGCAAGGACTCCAAAGGGGTTGCCATAAGCCAGCAAGGAGACGACTTTCTGCCCCATTCACACGTTCCTGCAGAGACTGCCAAAAGCTGCCAATTTCAGTCCAACAGTGAGACTCTGAGCTCCTTATTCCTAAACCCCAACAGGCTGCTGTCTGGTCCAGCGTGCAAAAAGGTTTCAGCAGTCTGACGCCTTAGTCTTATTAATATTATTAGCTGGCTGTGATTCATGGTGTGAAGGAGAGGGACTATGGCTGTGGTGCTAGTGGGATTTGCTTGTTACCAAATGGAATTGAGCTGGAAATATAAGGCAGCTTTCTTCTAAATCTACAAGCATGGCATCAATAGTTACATAAGCAAATGAAGATACGTATCCACCATTTCCATGAGCATCTGTGGCAGCGTATCAGTCATTCAGACAATACATATGCACTGTCACCCCTGCCTCATACATGTCCTACAAAATGTGAATGGATGGGCTCTTTGGCAAAGAAATTGCTTTGGGAGGTAATATAATTACTTTAGGAGGACAATATTGTATTACCCAGCATATTGTGTATTACATAGGTAGTGAGAGCACCAGTCAGGTTAGAGGAAAAATCCTTACTATATATAAAAGCTGGGTTATATTTAATTTACACATTTTCCACAAGAACTACTGAAAACCCTGACAAAGCGATATACGAGCAAATAAAATGTGAGTTTACTGCACGCAGACTCACACTTTCTGATACATTTTTTTCTTAAAACTCTGTGCCAAGTTTCCTTGCCATTTTTCTGAAAACTCACTGTGCCAACCAAATGTCATTGATATGTGAATTTCAACACAGACAGATAGCATGCAATTTTTCAAAATGCTAGACTAAGGCTATTAAGCATATTGCTTTAAACTTGCACCAAAACTGGAGGATATGAAGGAAGCAGGCAATTGGCAGCACTAGCCTTTCCACCACATATGTCAGTAAGGCCTAAAGCTTGGGAAAACGATGCTTTCTGGAATGTAGTGCTAATGTATTTACCGTATGCTGTGCTAGAAGCTTTTTACATTCATGCTAATAATCTGCAAACTTGGTAATTTCACACACACAAACTTAGAGCTCTTTATTTATGTTTCAGCAAAGATTTAATGTATGGTGCTGTAACATTACTAGGCTGTGTTACTTTTACCCATGCACTCTACAGGCTTTATTGATAAGCTGTGATAAGCTGCCAGAAGTCATAGTAACTACATTATGTTTTTGAAGAAGTGCAAGCCCTCTGCATTGTGAAGGTTGTTCTTGCTTCTTATCCCTTTATCTGTTTATTCCTTAGTTATGAAAGCTGAATAGTTCATAAAAGACCTGCTAGCCGCTTACTAGGAACAGAACAGATTCTAGTGGAAGGTGAAATAAATACAAGGAAAGCTAGAAATGCCCATTTCAGAGCTTCAATGGAAGAAATAAATAAGACAATCCAAGTCTACATATTTGTTCCAAGAACGATAACAAAGCACAGAACAGCAGAAGTCTTGACCAGGGACAGTCATCCATCTCTTCTTTGGGTATTCCAGTCTCTCCATGCTTTAAACCCCTTCCAGGATTAATCCACTGTTAATGATGCATGGACAACAGCTGAAAGGAGAACAGTCATGAATATCAGAGTACACACAAGAAAACCTGAGAAAGACTGGAACAGGAGGTTTTTTTATATTGAAAATACTCCTGGATGCTCCTTTCTGCTTTAATTCTTCCTTTTTTTATCCATCCCCTTATCACCCACCTAGATTTTCCTTCCCCTCCCCTGCATCATCCACAGTTTATAATACTTCCACTGCTGGCATAACAGCTAACCCACAGTAAGTCGCCGCCATCCCAGGCTGGGTCCTGTTTGCAGATAGAGGTTAAATCCATGGTTGAGACTGGACTGGGTAATTCCAAGTGGCCCACCTGCTCCTTAAAACCATTGCAGAAAACCTTGCCTGTCGTCACCCACTGTGATTCTCAGTTCTGTCCTGCCTGTTTCAAATCAGTTGAGTTCAGAAGAACCAGAGATTGTTGAAATATTTTTTCACCATATTCTGCACAGCCAAACGCATAAAGACACAGATGTACTCAGACCATCTCCAAAGTCAGCTTCTGTTTGGCTCAACACTGAGCTGGGCAAGGATGTCAAACATGGTTGAAATGTGTGCTTGGTTAAGGCAGGTGCCAGAAAAAGCCTTTAGGAATGTCTAGTGGGACTCATTTCCCCTTCAGTTTTGTGTTGTCTCCTCCAGATGCCTTAACATGGGGATAGACAGCCCCAGATCTTGCTATGGAAGCAGCTTTGATAGGGCCTGTGTTTGTTAGGACACAATACCGCCTGCATGGGTGACTCTCTACAGTGCCAGAATTAAAGAGGATTATGTCAGGTTTGTTATCTTCTGCAGAGGTTTTGGCAGCACAACTGGGGTAAGTGCCTGGTTGCAGAGTATTGCAAGAGGCACCAGAATACAGAACAGCCTCTCTTCAACGTTTGGCTTCTGAATAGTTGTATGGCAGCAAAGTCAGGGCACTATTGTTTGCTATGGGCAGGGCTGTGATATAATCAAGGGAAAGGCTGACCAGAGCTCAGGGGGCACACCAACCAAAGGATCTTTAGGGTAAGACATCACTAACCTTCTCCTGGAAGACATTCAACAGGCCAGTCCTTTTGTAACGAAGGGCAAATGAGGCAATTTTCCATGGTAAGTACTTTGGCAGTCAGGGGTTCTAGTGGCACAGACGGTTTTCAGCAAAGTGCCAAAGATTGCTGGAGCTGATGGGATACCTAGCAACCCTAAAGGATCAACACGAAGAAACTCCAAATGCTCACAGCATGGATGTGAGCAGTGTCCTCCCACCTACACTGATGTTTCTAGCTGTACAGAGAGATTTATCAGAACAGTCTGGCACAACAGCACATGACCTGACCATTGGAAACAGCCTGTGCTCCAAGGCAGACAAAGCTGATCTGCAGACTGAAGTATGTTGGCACTTTTGACACAGAGACCACAGAAGGAGAGAATCCTAAAATTGCATTTTCTCAGGTCATGAGCAGGTTAAATTCTAGAGGTAAAATAGGACTATCGTAGATAAGCCAAGAGTGCTGCATCTTGATGAGTTATAGCATTCTTTCCTGACTGCCAGAACATGAGAGTTCAAAAGTAAGTGGTAGCAATTTCGCATTTTAACCGGCACAATTGTACAAAATGCTACTTGGCAAGTATCAGGTATTATGTCTAACAGACTAAGCATTTGTCTGCAACAGACTTCCTTTGTGTTACAATGCAATAAACAGACATGATGCTACCTTATACAGTATAAGAGTCACCTTGTGAAAAAGACAAGTGATGACTGTGAAATGTAGCTGAAGTTGGCAACGGTAATGCAAACAAAAGGATACTTTCAGCATTACTGGTGACCCTATTGCATGAATAGCATGGGTTTGACTTGTAATAAAATATTATGCTATTGTCTGTGTGTGCATAAAACAGTCTTGTTTTGAAATATATACTCGTGTTCTCTCCTAGGAGACTGCAAAAGGTATATTTGTGTTCTCTTATGACTTACTACCAGAAAGCTGCAAACAGAAACACTGAAAAGAACTTGAGGCCAGCTCAGTCTCTGTGTCTCTCAAATCTATACACTGCAGTTTTAGCACTGGCATCTCAACTCTGAAGTCTTGAATTGCCTCTGTGATGGTGCATTGACCCTATCCCAAGAGAGCAGTGTGCTGCCAAAATACTCAGTTAAAACAGTTTTCCAGTATCAAGCCTGACTTCCTTCAGATCACTACTGTTTACCCCACCAGTGTGACTAATCTCTGTTTCCATTTCTTTCACATTTGTGTACTACTGTATCTGAATTACAGTTTTAACTTCCAGTTTGGTTCATTCAGTCCCTCTCCTTTGTTATTCATCTTTGGATCCTTGTCTAATGGTTTATCTTCAGATTCTAAATCAGTTTGTTGCCCTTCTTTTGATTTATCTGTAGCTTTTCTACATAAATTTCAGACAGTAAAGGTCAGAATGGCACAGATTTTACTCCACTTACCGGACAGAGTGGGATGAGTAAATAAATTTGTTTCAAGGTAAGTTAGCACCCTCTGGTGTATTATTAATGCACTGCAAATTTCCTTAAAGATTAAAGGATGTCAATGCCACATGAAAGTAAGAAAAATTCGGTGAAGATGGATGCCTAAAAGATGAATATAAACTCTTCTGTGATTATTGGCAGGTAGAGGAAACTGTGCTTTTTTTTCCTTCCCCTCTTCTTAAATTAAAAATAATTAATTTTTTTCATCTTTTTTTTTTTGAACAAATGATAAAAAGCATTACATATGGAAAATTGCATTTGGCAAATTGCATTCCTCAAATGGGTTTTTTTCTAGCAATTATTTTACATGAAATGAGACTCACGTAGATGCAAGTTTTGAAAAAGTTCACAGTTCATTATCTTGTGTTTTAAAAATTTTCATGTTTCCTGAACTGGGAAGTAAGAGGGTACCTTTCAAAGGTGTTTCTATGCAGCATGTACAGTTCTTGTCCCAGTTTTTAAACACAAATTCCATTCTGTTTTCTCTTTCATATGCACTTAAGAGCTATAAATTGTCTGAAGATGAGTATTCTTTTTCCTTCACAATTGGACTGTAGGTTCAAATGGATTAGATAGTACCTGTTAAGTAGATGATACTGCTAGATTTGATGAACAAGTGAAGTTTACCAAAGTCATAAGTATTGTTACTGAATTTGTGTGGAAACCAGTATGGTGAGCAGCAAACCAGAAACCATTCAGCTCTCTGGGTATACTCATTCACATCTTTGAATGACAGGATGCATTTTTTATTAATTTTACTTCTGTAGAACTAGCATATATAGAATCATAGAATCACCAGGTTGGAAGAGACCCACCGGATCATCAAGTCCAACCATTCCTATCAAACACTAAACTATGTCCCTCAGGACCTTGTCCACCCATGCCTTAAACACCTCCAGAGAAGGTGTGTTGAATAGTTCAAGGACAAGAATCTAATATTGTCTTTCTGTTTCATAAAACCAGGGTTTGGGCAGATACCTAATAGGAACTGCGTGTTTCATTCAGATTGTACCATGATGGCAGGATTTCTTTTTAACATAAGTCCAATGGTATCTGCACTCATCTGCCAAAGGTTTGTTTTAAAAAAATAAGCAGGCTGTACCCACACGCTGAGTCGGATTTGGAGAACACTTCGCGCACAACAAAAAAATTAAATCAAACAATACCTACAATGTAGGGGATTGAATTTTTGTCTAGTAGAATTTTAAGATGGGAAACAGCTTCCTAGCTAAGCAATTGCTCTTGGCGTTCCTGTTTTGTAAACCACACAACAGCAGTAATTTTAACTCCCTTATCCAATCTACTGAGACAAAAGTTCACAAATATAACTTCCAAACAAGGCACAAAATAATTTGCTGACTGTTCCTTCTCACCACTTTTTTCACATTCTCCCCTTTCCCTTAAACAAAAAAAAAGTTTGTGCAACAGTGTCAGATATGAATCGTTCCTATACAGTTCCTTCCAGGGAACCTTCAGGCAAGTCCCATTTATAGACACAACTTTGCAGCTTTATCAACCTCAAATTCTGTCTCCATTTACAACTGTGCCATTGACAGGGGTGGGGCAGGGAGGAAGGAGAAATATAACTAATAACCCCCAGATACTTTACTTAACTGTAGAATGCAACTTTCAGCAATTATAAAGCTATAGTGTGACTTTGCAGACTTGGATAGTGATTCTGCAGCATGATAAAGCAGAAATGGGAAAGAATACTATATTATTATCCAAACGACCAGAAAATCATTGGGACACAATGACTGTGGAAGCCAGCAAGCTTAGTTTAGTAGTTTCTTTTTTGAAGCTATTCTGGCATATCTGGAACTAAAGAACAGTAGGAATTTTAAGAAGTCACACCAGACTCTTTTACTTGTATATGTCCGTGGTATTGTAAAACTAAATCTTTTAAATGCAAGTTTGCTTGAAAGGAAATTTACTTAGAAATTCCATGTAAAATCAGAAGTATAAGAACATTGGAGAGGAGAAAAACCACAAACTTTCTCATGGTAAAAAGCAAAAGCAGTTTCCTACTTAAATAAGGGAAATGTGAAGCTTAAAGTTTGCTAGGGAAGCCCCTGCTCCAGAGATGTTGACAAAACAGGTATTTCTCCATCTATTGTATTCTTATTTAAGGGGCACACTTGCCAGTTAAGACTTATTGTAGTAGCTAGATAGGATGTCGAAAGAAGAGCTAAGAATGATGAAATTGAATTCAGAGATAATAAAAACAATTATTCATGTATCAGTTTTCTGGGTTAATTAACATTTTGTCTTAGAATCACAAAACCACTCCATTATACTCCCCTTTCTGCTCTAACTTTTAGGTTAAACAAAACTTTTAAACCCCAGATAAATTTAGCATGTACTTGGGGCACTTTACTTCAAACACACACACACACCCACACCCACACACACACACCCACACACACACCCCCCACTTTTACTTTGATTATTTTTAAAATAGTTCAGGTAAAGTTATGGTCAAATTTTAAAAAGTGCATATTTGATGACTCATACCAAAATTTTACTGGACGTACATATGGAGTAATGGTGAAAATCTCAACTTAAGGGTTATTCTCAAAAGAAGACAGTTACATTATGGAATCTTTTGGAGTCTCCAATTGCTATTCCTGTGTGAGTGCAAAGGCAGTCTCTATTGTGTTTTGACTCTTTATCCCAGTTCCCCCATTTAATTTTATTTTGGGAAGAAATTGAATGGTAAACACCTTGAAGTGTGCAATATGTACTGTATTATGAGTTCAGCAGAACATGCTAGAATGCAATATACCTCAAGCCTTAGCCCTTTCAACAGTGCAAACAGAAAGTCATCTATTGAGTAAGAATCAAAATTTGGAATTCTGGAATAATTTTTTTTTAAGGACCGGTGCTCATCTCTAATACTGTACAGGTGCAACCATTTAGGAATAGAGTTTTGTTACAGCTCAATGGATTCACTGCAAAACCAAACCAAACCAAACCAAACCAAACCAAAACAAAACCAGTAATTGAGTATGTAGTCATGTTTTGCCTTAACACCTAGTTAATAAATACTGTTTATTTATGCAATAGATTTTAAGACAAAATTCCTAAAAACAGCAGGAGGTTTTTGTACTCCTGTTTAAAACTACTCTAGGTGTTAATCATCAAGATCAGTGATGTTTCAAATATATTATTCATGCTGAATAGTTAGCTTTTTATATTCCAATATGACATTTTACAGAAATTACAAATGCTTTGATATCTAAAGACTGTGTAGGGTTTCTGCAGACATTTATTGATCAAAACATTTCACAGAGGTTTTCTTATCTTTCTGCTGAACGTCCTCCAAAATTAGTTGATCCTAGAATAAGAATACAAGTACAAAAGGAAAAAAAACTGGTTAGACCGAAGGAAAATTTTGTTCTTGTAAATTATTTTGGGTACTTACTCAGGGAGGAGAGAAAGTGAAATATATAAAAACTTTTAAAAAGAAACCCATACATTTTGATGAGAACTTTCAATGAATCTAAATATGCTCCTTTGTATTTATATAAAAGAATTTGGTTTCTCTTCTCAAACTGTGATGATTCAGAGCAGATGACAGAGAAGTACAAAGAAATAAATCATAGTATTTATAAAACATTAAAAGGCTAGATAATGCTTTTGTCTTCTTTGATTTTCTTCCCATAAGTTCCTTATTCATTGCTTTCTTGCTTGGTTTGTTTGTTATAACCACCCAGAGTGCCTCTTTTCTGCTTTTCTTGCTTTGCAGGAAAAATAGCCTCTACTGCCTTTTCATCTTTTTACTTTGGTTCATCCTGCTTCCTCTTTTACACTAATAATCTGAATGCTTATCTCCATTTTTCATAAATCCTTTAATGTGTTTCCTCTATAACCTCTGTTCCGCCCCATGCAATATTCTAGGCTTCTTTTCTACCCCCAAACTTTTCATACACTCACTGTTTTTTTCCTACTTTTTAACATCTCTTCCTCCCTCTTTTTTGTCTCATCATCTGCTTGTTCCCTACCCATTGTCCATTTTCAGGATGAGTTCACTTATTAGTTCATTCCATTAATATTCCCTAGTTCCTAATAACTAAGTGACTAATACTTCACTTATTCTCAGAATACTGCATTTTCCACTCGTACTTGTTTTTTTTTTTTTCTCTGCTGGACAAGGGGAGATATCAACTGTCAGCCACTTTCCACAACTCACAATTCAGCCATATACAAACTGTCTCCCATTCATTCATTTCCTAGAAAGTTTTTTCCTTCTTTCCCATGTGTCAGTTCAATTACTCCGCTCTGTTAGACTCCAGTTCACTATCTCAGTCTGCTATAACTCCCACTGAGTTCACTGCATTTCCTCCACTCACGTTTTTTCTTTCCTCTACTCATTGCAAGATTAATTTTTGCCAAATTATTATATGCTTTTCATTATCTGGAACTCGGGTTTTTTTTCTAGAAAACAATTGCAGAAATTATCAGATTTAAATCTCTGCTGAAATATCATTCCGAGGTGAAGCAGGAACATGTTTTCATAGCAGATATTATACTACATGGAAGGCTAAGGCAAAATACTGATCAACATTTGATGATCAAAATTTTTCATATTTTGCTGATAGCCCTCTTCCAATTTAAAAGGGGGTTTTTTGTTTCCTTAATTTGCTTCTTACTTACTGTTATTCACTAAATCACTAATAAGCATATGCTATGCTGAATTTCTTTCAAGAAATGTTAAATGCCTTTATTTTATAAAACACACTTGCCTAAATGTTGCCTTTGCAGAAGTCCAGAGATGGTGATCGGATGTCTTGTTGAAGATGGCTGGGGGGAAGGTGATGTAAATGGGTACAATGGAGGGGTTCTGAAATCAGCCCATGACCCCCGTCTGCTACTTTGTGATCCAGATGATGATGATGTGAGTGAACATCCACTATGTGGTAGTCTTATAGGTGTGGACCTGTTAATGAAATAATTCATGGATATTATTTGAGGCTATTTTAATAGTAAAAGAGATTTCAAAACATTTATATAGATAGCACTAATATTTCTGTGGAAAATACTATAAATTATTTTGTTCTACATATTCAGATTACACCTTTGGGCTTTTTATTTAAAAAAGCAGGAGGACAAAACAAATTACATGAGAATAATGGAAGAAAGATATTTATTTTGTTATATAAATTCTGAATTTCTTCTAGGAAAATGTATTTGGCTTAATGATTATAGAGAACAAGAGTTTACATTTTCTGGAACCACATTAATTATTTTCTTGATGTTAGTAATTCTCACAGTTTGAGACATTTGCAAAGTTTAGATGAAAAACCTGAAAGACCTGCTACATGCTACATGAAGGCATTCAGGTGCTTCAGAATAAAGCTCTTGTGGAGATACTGTATTGTCCACAGGTACAGAAACTCAGATTGTCTTTGTACACCTTTTTTGAAGAAAGTGATTTCAAAATAGAAGCTTCCAACAACGACAAACACATTCATATAGGTGACAGCTTGCACAGTAACACTTCTTCAAATACAGAATATAACCTTTTAAATGTACAGAATAATACAGGCAAAAGGAGACATTTCAGTTTGTCATAGAGGTTGGTAGCATCGTGAAAGTGTATTCAATTACCTTAGAGATCCTGCTCTACTGTTTTGACTTGACATTATTCCAGACTGAGAACTTCTGTAGGATACATTACCTGTAAGAAATGAATTTTTTAAAACAGTATTAATGTGTATCACCTGTTTTACTTAGAGATAAATTTGGAATAAAAGATTAATACTTAAATTCCAATTTTTGGAACATATTCATGATTGGTTTATTCAACAATTAAAATGGTGCACAACTACAGAAGGCAATGAAAGAAAAAGGATTGGCTAACAAAATTAAATCTCTATGAGACTTGAGAAAGGGTCAAAATAGCTCTAGAAATTAATAACGTGCTTTTATAATTTATCATAGACAAGATATTTGATGAGACATGAGTTGTCTTCTAGTACCTCCAGCTGGAAGAAGATCCAGCAAAAGCGAGAGCTATCAAAAGTCCTCAGCAATGTTCCAGCAGAGGATAAAGATGAAAAATAGCCTTTAGTCTCAACAGATTAATCCTGCTAAGAGTTTAGCTGTCATGAAAACGTCATATTGCTCAATTCCTGCACATCTTTTTGAAATTAAACATACACGTTGGTTTGTTTCTCCTTCTCTCATTTATTAAACTATTTTTAGACTATCAGGATAGCTCTGCTGAGGTGTTCAGCTATGATATTTTTGTTTGCCTCATCCATCTCTGAGAAGGAAAGTTTCATTAGCGCACCATTAAATCATTGTTTCTGCTTGCCCTTACTTTTGCGAGCACGTTTTGAGTCATTCAGCTTCACCCACTGCAAAACTTTATGGGTTGATTCTGAAATGTGCTGAACACTTAACTATTCTACATATAATTTTACTATCTAATAAAATAACTTTTTATATCCAGACATGATAAAAAAAGAGTTAACCTCAACTCTCACTATCTTGTTATCCATAAATTTATAGGCAAGCCTGATTTTCTGAACATATATATGAGACATAACATAGAAAAAGCAATTTTTGCTTCTTTGCTATGATTGCGTTGCTATCACAATTGTTTTTGTTTAGATCATGTGAAAAGACCAAGAGCTAGTAGTTCCTTATGTGGCCAGAGATGGATTCTGTTACAGGCTGAAGCCAGGTGAAAGACTGCCAGCAAACGGGCTGTTACAGGAATATGCTGAATGTAAAACCAAGAATGGGAAGGACAGATGAGTGCTAGACCTGTGGACTGTTAGAAGACTGCACTAATTTCTGTAGGCAATTATTCATGTCTTATTTACACCACAGTGATACCCAAGGTCTGCAAGAGCCCAAGAAAGAAAGGAAGTACAAGCAGGTAAAACGTCTTATACCCTATTACAGTGATATGGTGGGGTAGGAAAAAAAAACCCCATCTTTCTGAAGAAACTCTGGATCACAACTTAATTATGAAGTGATTAGCTATGAAATACCTTAGTATTTTAATTTATTAATCCTCTTAATGTAATACAAATGTTATCAAGTTACAAAATTTATTTCTACTCACCCATACGTCCATCTTGTGGTGGAGTTAATACTGATAATCTTGTTGGACCGGTCAGTGTCTCCGGCTAAATGAACAGCAAGGTATTAATTACAGTGTAATAAGCATATTAATTATTACAGTATTTTAAGTAACAGTGTTACATTTTTGAGGTCTATTAAGTCTGCAGATTTCTTGTATTCTCCACCTCCCCCTTTTATCATAGCACTGAAATGCAAACCCTCAGAATTAAGTTACTATATTTTAGAGAACTACAGGGGACCAAAGTACACTTATTTAAATTTTATTCCAAGAAGCCCCTTCTGTCACATTAAGGTAAGAAAATTATCAGACACATCATTTTCTGTGCTGAGATTCCATTCTCAAGCCAGAACGTCTTCCTTGATGTTACCTATCCTAATCAGAATACTAATACAGGGAAATGTTCCTGCCTTCATTCTTATCTTAGAAATATCATTCAAAGCTTGCAGTTCCCTACTCATTTATCAGGTTCTAACATTTCTTTGAGACAATTGACTTCCACACATAGCTTTTTCTCAACATGTGAAGATACTATGTGCACATTAATGTCAAGAAATTGTCAATTATTTAGCATCAGATTTTTAAAAGCCTGTATAAGCTAGTGGAGAAATCAAATCCAGAAATTAATGCTGTGATTATTTACTTTTGGTTTATTTTTAGGGAGCATCTTACTTCTTCTAAGCATCAAGAATAACTGAAATCAGAGTGTATGTAACAACTGTTTTGAAGGGCAGAGAATCCTTCTTTTCCCAGTATTTGACATACAAACACATATAAAAAAATCCAAAGAAACCACTTACTTTCCTCATTGGTGAAGGTCCACGATCTATCTCCATTGACTCCATTCTTATAACAAAGGACAAAATAAGTAAGACATTGTAATAAAAATAATATTTCCATTATGAATAAAATTACATTGTATTCTTACATTAAATTTGACTAATAGTGCAAAAGCATAATATGTAACGCATAATAATATTGATTATTTAGGACATGCTCCAAAAGCCACTAGCAGTAAGCAAAAATATGTTAATTGATTCTGAGATTTGGTTTAGACATTTACAGGAGTTATTTACAATTATCATTGATGTTTGTGTGTTTAATTTAAAATGAATATGCATATTTATATGTTTGTCATGTGACCCCTACAACAAGGGCATTTTGAAATCTATTTTTTATAAAAAAATAAGTCACAGTCACAGATAGAGAAATCTTTTAGCTTGAGCAAGACATATATTCAATTTGTATAAAATTTAATGAGCCTTACTAGAGTTCATCCCATTTAACTCTAGACAATTACAGTGTACATACAGTAATTTATTTTTTTCCCTATAGTTAATTGGAAAAATTCCTCACTAATTAGCCAATCTATGCATCCAGAAAGTCTTCAGAACAAAGTGCATCATACCTTAAATTTTTTCCTAGTGAGTACAAAGACAACCTATACAAGTTGTTACTATATACATTTGGCTAAGACCCTCTCCAGTTCTTTCAAACACACAGTTTGCAGAAACAAAACACAACATCAGAAAATACACTTATTTTTAACTCACTACATACAAAAAGGCTTTGTGCATAAAATATCAGTATGTTGTCACTGTTAAGGTTTTCATTGAAAATTAACAGACTTGTACCTACATTTCAGAGGCAGATGGATGACTAGGATGAAGAGAATACGAAGAATAACCATTCTGTTTTCTTGAAGGAACTAAAGTCATTAATAAACTTAATATTAGAACACAGCTATATCCAGTGACATGTACTGCACAATTAGTATCTTAAACCAATGCTTCTTACTGGAAAGTGGATTTCTACTTGTACTGGAAAATGGTAGTTGTGTAGTTTGTTCAGGAGGTTTCATACTAAAGGGGTAAGAGAATAAACAACAGATGTAAATTGAAAGATGGGTCGGTTAGTTCATTTGTCTAGCTGGTCAATAAAGCATAATATCCAAGCATTTTTTCCATCAATAGCTGGTTTTAATATAATACTATTTGCTATGAAGCAAAATAACAATCTCTTTGACAAGCTATTAACTACTCCTTAACACAATGTCTGTGTCAGTAATTATATGCCCAATGTTATTAATTTAGGATAACATTATGGAAAATTACTTTATGGAAAAACAGATATTAAAATACAAATATTAACTACAAGTGAGTAAAAAAAAACACCTTGATTTTTATGCGTAAGTGTCCAAAATGTAAAAAAAATCTAGTATCAAAAGAAATGTTGGCATATTAATGTTATTACCAACAGGTATGTAAAACTGATGCCTTTACCAATAACCATACCTAGGAGGAATTTGTCTACTGGGCATAGAAGGGGAAGTCTTAGGTCAAACTCTCTTAACTGAACTGTGAAAAATCTGAAATTCAGTAAGAACTCTGTGTGTAGTATAACCAAGATTTTATTTATTTGAGATGCAGACAAGAAAAATTAGGGAGCAGATAAAAATATATAAACTGTGATCACCTGCCACATACATAATTTCCTTTATATTGTTTTTCTTTTGGTTGTATTACATCAAGCAGCATAAGAGGGCATAATACACTATTACGTGCATGTCGGAGTCAAATTAAACTTACTATTTTTTTACTACAAAGACTATTTCTCATTTACTATTGCTGCACTAAACCTCTTACCGTTGTAACTGATGCATTTGTTCTGTTACTTTCTTGAGAGATTCTTCCAACTTTACTGTCTGTGGGATAATGAAATACTTAAACAAAACCTATTTCTGTGACATACAACTGTATTTTCATGCAACTAGCATTCTAAAGAGTTGAAAGGCTGAGTTTTATTGGTTTTAACCTTAGATATGATTGCTATTCAAAATTTACTGGGGTAAGATTATAGTTGCTATATGGACTCATTAACCAATCTGAAAAAGACATGCTAATTTTTTGACAGTCGTAGACCTAGGTTGATTACCTTTTGTTAAGTGCACTGGTAATATTGGATAAAAGAATACCAAGAAAAGTGCTTAAATTAGCATGCTTTTATTTTACTTTGTCTTTTCCATATATAATATAAAAGCTATGTTGCATTTAATAAAGATTTGTCTGGAAGATACTAACAACTATACAAAATACCAAATGCTATGTTCCCTTATTTCTCAATTCAGATTCATAATTTATTCAGTTCTTTGCAGTACCTATTAGTAAGAAACTTATGTGAAGAGATTTCTTATTATATTATAGACACAACCAAAAATCTCCATTAAAGAATGTTAAGATTTTACAAAACTGAAAAATGTTAAGGTCAAGAATATTAGGTCACCTACCTAATATGTCTGTTTTTTAAAGTTTTTCATTACATCATCATACACTATTATACAGATGTCCCATCCCTGGAGGTGTTCAAGGCCAGGTTGGTTGGGGCCTTGGGCAGCCTAATCTAGTGGGACATGTCCCTGCCTATCATATGGGGGCTGGAATTAGATGATCTTTAAGGTCTCTTCCAACCCAAACTGTTCTATGATTCTGTGATTATAATTTATGAAGAATGTAAAAATTTACTCAATAGCCTCCCCATCTCTTCCACTTTCTCCTCTGTACAGGGAATTGGTTTCTTTGCTTCCTCTCTTTCATGTTTCCATTTAATCTCAGTCATCCATTAACTAAAATCAGTTATTAAATAGTAATAACCATAATTAATAAAGTCCTCACAGACTTAGTATTTATAATGAAAGAGATTAGGCAATACTCATAAATTATTCTAAGTATTCCAATGAAAGTTGAATATATTTTCTAAAACAAAGCAAACATAGGCAACAAAAACATGAAATTCGCAATTAGATTTACCTTTTGTCTGCGGTATGCTAACAAATGTTTACGATGCTTTTCTTGAAATTCTGAAATCTAAAAATATATAAAGTTATATCAAGCTTCACCTAATTACGTTTATGCAATCTCTGCAAAAAAAAGTGATACAAGACTGGTTCACAGCATTATTTTTCTTTATTTCAATATCTAATATATCTTCTTCAAAATCTTCAACAAAACTAAGCTGCCATCACTGATAAAGTCTTATAAAGTTTGTTTAAACATGTGTAACCTGCCCTAGAGCTGGTAGATTTATTTCACTGAATTTATATTTTAATACTATGTTCAATAACAAGGTGAACATGTTAGAAAAACAGTTTAGCTGTGTTTTTTCTTATATATTAGTGCTAAACAAACACATAAAATTAATGGCAACATAAAAAGTAATGTGCCTTTCTGGCAATTATAACTTGCCTTGTAAAAATAAACTGTTAATTAAAAAAGAATTGTTTGACACACTGCTTGGTGGTGTGTAAGCACTTCTTGTGTCCAAATGAAGATCATAAACCATGACAGGTTAAAAGTGAAAACATACAAGGCAGGCAAGACAAGAGCTTGAGCAACATATTACAAAACGTAGTTGCTTACTAATAAATCTTTCTTAACATATGTAAGAAAACTGCCAGAAAACATGTAGGCATAGAGACAACTAAGAAGAAACACTCTGAGAATATGAAACCCATGCTGGAGTACTTAATTGAAATAGATATTTTATATTCACTGTTGAAAAACCTGGGAGGTTCTCATTGCATAGTTATCAAAGGTTCAGCATTGGGTTTAGAAGAACTGATGGAAGAAAGAGTCACTCAGATAGCAATGGCTCAGAGCTGCCTCCCACTACTCAGAAATGAGGTCTTGGATCTGCAAAGGAAGTACCTGTGAGGGAGTCAATTTAGTGCTAAGTTCCAGTCAGAAAAAAAGCAAATCAGATCTCAGATTTTTTTATAAAAGGGTTAAAAAAGGAATAGAATAGGGAAGATCATTATTCTGCCTCAAAAAAATGAATGTTGCTATATCCTGAGCCTGTTATGATCTCAGAATGGATACAGGAGGTTTGGGAATGTAGGTCTGGGAATAGTCCAGATTAATCAGAGGTATCTAAGAGTTCCATTAAAAGAATGATCACATTGAATATGAGTCTTCATGAATGAAAAAAGACAGTAAAAGAAGGGATGCATTAGCAGTCTGAAGCTAATGATTAGCACAGATTGTATACATGGGAATGGTTACTTTTTCTTCTAGAATGGGATTCAAGAGTATCAAATGAAACTAGCAGGTAGCAGGTCAAAACCTGAAAAAGAAAATCATCATCACAGCATGTGGGCCTCTCCTCCATAGTACGTGACAGATGCCAAATATTCAGAAAACAACTTGGCAGCTACATGGTGAAAAACATCCACCAAAAGATTTTGTGTGCGAAGGTACCAGTCTGTGCACCTCACACTGTTGAAAGTTATGATGCTTTTCTGAAGATGTGTCACTATATACCAGACTTGCTCTCACATGCTTTCTAAGCATCTGTTGTTGTGACAGGATAATAGATTAGATAAAGCTTTGCCCTAAAAGACCACAAGCTGCTCTTATGTATTTGGATGCTAGTAGAAGTTCTGAATATACCTTAATGCTTTAATTACAGTTCAATGTTTCCCATGGTTTATCGCAGGCTGTGGGAAACTCACCTTTGTGCTTCGAGATTGCATCCTCTTTTTCCTTTCTTTGACACATTATCAGAGTTTGCATTAGGGTGTGACTGGTGGCATAGTTGTCTGAATTTGTTTTGTTTACAGAATAACTGCAGATCATTGGACATGCTGTTTAAAAGTGTGTATGTAAGGATGGAGGAAGGCTTCTTGTTTATCTTGTGTCACTTATCCATCTTAGGAGGAGGAACGCTGAGGAAAGGGATCATACTCAGCTTTGGAGAAGTTTGAAGCACAGAGTAGTGCAAACTGAATCCACAATCACCACTGAAGAACACGGGTGATCCCCTGAGTTATGTTTCTGCTGGATCAGTAAGCTCACCACAAGATCAAAGTACCAACCCCAGAGAGATGAGAATATACAACAAAGTTTGCAACTGCGTTCAGGGAGAATGTACTGTTAAAGTTCAACCTAGACTGATGAAACTGCCACTGGAATGTTCTTTAACTGGGACAAAAACATGGCCAAGTCCCAAAGTCAAGCTGAAAACAAGCAGAAAATGAGGAGGCAAAGGTACAGGTATTCATTTAACCCAGACAGCTACTGAAGTCCTGGATTGGAAACTATACCTGAAGGAAGAAAATTTACCTGGAATTTTTTATTGCATCTGCCTGAAAAAAACAGACCTGTTTGGGTTTGTTTTTTTTTTTTTCTTTTTAAGAATTAGATTGTTCTTCTTTTTAACAAAATCTACCATTTGGGATCAGGGATCTTTGTTAACTTGCTCACTTTGATAAAAAAAAAAAAAAGAGTGATAGAGAGAATGCATTCAGCTCAGGGATTTATACAGCTCAGGTTTTCACTGCATAACTTTTTGTTGCTATAATTAGAGCACAGTATCTGGGCATGTTTAAAGTTCTGGCAGATCAAATTTTTCATTACACGGCATTGAAAGTGGTTTTACATCATTAAACTAACCAGACTAGTGGTCCTCAGAGAGAGTTTGAAAACATAAGCGGTGACCGTGATGAATAATTTATGCTAGCTTAAGAACTTTGAAACTGTGGAATTAAGGAAGTAAGGATAGTAATAGACATGCATTCTTTTCCAAACTTTCACTTGCATATTTTTCCCATTTCCAAAATAAAAAAACCCAGAATTAATTTTTATAAAATAAAAACAAGAACTTGCTGAGTATTTTATAAAATTAAAAAGGTATTATGCAGATTCACCTGTGTAATTTCTTCTGAATATTTCTTGCATAAGGTATCTACTCCCATGAAGAGTGATTGAATATCAGGACTTGTCTATTAAGAAAATAAGTATACCAGTGTTAGTATTTTTATTTGCAAGCTATTTTAAATAAAGCATTTTATGAAATATTCCTTAATTGTTTTATGTATATAAATAAAAAAATGGATAGATCCAGAGTAGGATGACCAGAAATTGAAAATAAGCAGTTTTGTATAATGTCTTTATCAACCATCTGGAAACTTTTGTGCTTTTATTTAAATATATTACATATGCATATACTTAATGTAACTAAGAAAATAAGAATTTCCAAAGGACATTCAAGGAAGGAATTGTGATCCCCTGGAAGAGACATTGCTTTCATACCAACAACCTGGTTTCTGGTCATCCCCTTCTGGGTTTTTTGGTTCTCTCTGTCTCGAGCCACATGGATGCATCTTATAATCGATTCTGTTTCAAACTCCTCTTTCAGAAAGGATCCAATGTAAGAAAAATGGGTCTCATGTAAGAAGAAAAGCCCTAAAACGGTAGTTGAATTTTTCAAGTATTTTTTGACTGACAATTTTAATCAGAGATCATCATGTGTCCTCATAAATGGCCATCTGTGTTTTTAGAAAATGCTGAGCAAGAGCTCAGTACCTAAGCTATGGCTGTAATTCAGGAACATGTTTATTACTCTCAGAGAGAAAGAAATTATGCAAAACATGAAGTCAATTTCAGAATGATATTGACATTTTGATATCTACAAAGCAATGTAGATAACTCAGTTAAGTGTTACTTTAATCCAGAATACATTTATTCCTAATCTTTTCATAAGAAATATAAATAAAATACAACCCCAAAATAGTTACACCAGTTATAGTACTAAGTTAAAATAGGTATATTACTAAGAACTACTGATCATATTTCAATCATCTCCTACTGTAACAGTAAACAGCTTTTAAAATTGAGGAATCCATCTAGAAAGTCCATCTACCTGTAAAGTAAACTATAAAGTGGAAGGTTGTGTTTCGTACAATGTCACTAGACAAAAGTTGAATAAAAAAGTTAAAACAACCCCCAGCATATCTTGACGATTCAAGAAGACTGTTCTAGGCAAAAATACATCCTGTGTAAGGAACCATCTTTCAAAATTCAACCATAAAGAACCCAAACAATTGCAGTCAAAATATAAATTAATCCCAGGAATACTGAAGAACCTCAACAAGATTAAAATTAGAAAAATTAAAGAAAGGCAAATTATGGAAAGAAATAAGAAGTAGGCTCCCTGTGAATGAAGCAACAGTTTATCAGGCTACTAAGAAATTAGGAAGATAAGTGCTATCATTTAAATAAAAAATATAGCATTAAAATATAAAAGAATTAGACTTTGCACCACTTAGAAATGCACAAACATATTGAGGGACAATATTTTTACATACTCCAAAAATAGCATAACACCAGCATAAACTCAAATATCCAAGACAAAATAACAGCTGCACTTGTCAAACCCATTTTCACCGTGTGCTCATATTATATATTATTACTAGTAATAGGGAATTGAGTCTCATACACATGAAAAGCAATTTTGTGAGGATCTAAATTAATAATCTGGATTTGCAGCAGATTTGTAACTTTTTTCCCCATTTTCTATGATCAGCTACTTTGATGTCCTCTATAGTAATTCATCTGAGCAAAGATGGCATGTGCTGTATGGTTACTGCAGAACTGTGCATGCCACAGCCAAACGCGCTCCTGGTTATTGATGAGCTGTACTTACTCTTCTCTCACCAGGGGAACTAAAATGTATTTCCTTGCTTTCCTCATCTACTAATTTTTACTAAACTCACAGGAGAAACTTATTTGCATTTGAAACTTCCTCTGCTCTTTTGAATTTGGTTGATATGAAATGAAACAAAACCAAATAAAAATTTCCAGAGTGTGAATTGGCAAACTGAGAAAGAGAAAAGCAGATAGACTGCAAGGTCCAACCTGGCAGTGGTGCTTAAGTAAAGAAAATACAAATAAAACAATAAGATTTCAACTTTAAAATTTAATGTAGTGATAAAGATTAATTTGGCACTAGTGAAATATGTTAAAACAAATTCACAGGAGGCAGGTTCTAGAAACCTATTTAGGGTCCTAGCAAAGAAATTACCTTGGTTTAAGAACCAATCAGGTCTGAGGGAAATAAATACCAAACAGTTTCATTGATGATTTAAAAACTCTTTAAAGGTTTGTAAAACACCATTTATATTTTATCTCTTGCATGGAGGAGTAGCAGATGTTAACATGGTATTCTGAAATAATGAACAGTGAGATTCTGATTTATCACAACACTTAACCATCCTCTGGGGTAAAGCACATGGGGATCATGAGGCATAGAAGGAAGATATAAAGGCAACAAGGTTGCATTAATGTAAAGATGAGAATATTTAATGTGTAGATGTTGATTGCCCCAATATACAATTTAATGAGGAGTTTTAACACATTTATAGGACCTCCTACTCATTGGGAATTCTTCCATAGCATCAAGCTCATAAAGGTTACCTGGTATATTTCCACTCAGGTTCCTGAAATATAGAGCCATGACTTTTTTATATGCATCTTTAATTATGACTCCAATCATTTTATCTGTTCTTAATCAAGGCTAAGCAATCATCATTAATGTCTTTTTTAAAGAATATGGTAATTCGCTTCCTTCAAGCCCTCCAGAGCAGTGGCAGGTTCTAATGAAACATTTAATAATTTTGTTAGTATCCCGGTAACTGCATTTTTATGTTCCTTCAGTATTTTTGAAGCAAATTATAAAGTTTTGTTGAAATTCTGCATTTTAACACTGAATTATTCTGTGAATGAAGCTATTAACCTGCAGCCAGGTCAGGCTGATATTGAAAGCTCATTAAAATACCTTTCTTTGGAAGTTTTACAAGGTGCTTTTTGGTTTTTTCATGTGATTACAGTGTGTTTTGTTCCTTTCTGTTATGTTTGCATACTGTTGGTTTGCTGTAGTTCACATTTTTTTGGGGAGCATTGTCTTCTTTACCCCATCTCAGTTCTGCAAGATTCTGTGTTTACAAGTATGAAATATAGTGTAAGCTTTTTACTTATTCATATACAATATGGAGGAGTGAAGAATTCTGTATTTAGATATACATCAACTCAGTTCTAAATACATGTAGAGAAATCATGGCCTCCTTCAAGGTCACCACTATAGGGTTAGTCCCAAATTGTCCCTTACTTCATATATATGATTGTCTTACAGTGTTAGCTGTATTGAATGCATTTTTTTTTCTATAATTGTAAGACAGGTTTGTTTCTTAAGTAGGCATCAGTCTGGGATAATGTAAATTTTTTCAGAACCCATTTGTGATATCAGCTAAGGAGAAGATGGTTCCCGGGAGAAATAGGAAAATTAAATCTTTCTAATGATTTCTCAAGAAAGGGAGTTAAAATATATCCACTCTTCAGAGAACAACAAGAATTCCCAACAATATTTTAGATCCTCCCTTAATCGCATGGTCATAAGGAAAATATTTAAGCTTAAGAGAAAAGAGGGAAATAAACAAAATACGTTACAGAACACTGATGAGCTGCCACGCAGATTTTACATTCAGTCCATTACATGGAAGAATTCATCACAGTCCACCTTACCTGATGTAGAAATGCCAATGTCAGTAAACATTTTCCACATTTTGAAAGTAGTCACTGATGTTAGAGTAGCCAGTCACGTTTTTTGAAAATGTTAGATAACTATAGCCCAGCAGAATCTGAAAACCTAAAAAAGTCTCTGTAGGTTTTTATTTGAAGAAACCCATAAAACTAAAAGATCTGTAGAGCGTAAGTATCTAAGGCCAGCAACCTATCCTCAATAAATATTCCTGTCATAGTTGGCAAACAGAAGGGAAGTATTTTGTAATGTAAATAAGTTAGCTGTTAAGCAAACTACAAATTAATGTAATACAATATTAAAGATTCATTTACCTGTTTTGAAAGGAATAATGTACGACAAGGAGTTCTACAGATCAAACATTCATCTTTTTTGCCTGTAAAGTAAAGACACATTTAAAATGTATATCAAACTTAATAGATACTGAATACATTTTTAATAGAATTTGATGCCTAAGCCTTTTTTGGAGCTTGTAGAAGGAAACTGAAGGTTATCCAAGAAATGCAAATAAACATAAATAGAGAATTTAATTCTATAACCATGACTCAAATTGGCACAGTGAAAATGTGTGTGAATGTCATCAGGTCTCACTCTTGCAAATAAGCATTCATGTAAATGATTTTATGAATATCATTAGCATCAGTGAATGCAGGTGACTTCAGTTCCTTTGATTAAATAGGACTACTTGCCTGGTTTAACTAAATGTATGCTGAAGTGTGTTAAAGAATTAAAGTCAATCAGATACACAACTTTATAGATTGGGGCCCAGTCTGGTTCTCTCTTTAGAATATATGAAACCTGAATTTCAAAGAATTAATAATTTTACCTTGTGAATTTTCCCAGTAAAAAAAATCATCACATCAGTTTCAAAAACTTCTAAAAATATCTCTAATTTGGAAACATATTAGCAAATATTTTTAGTAAATGCATATGACTACAGTATTTGCAACTGATAAATTTACTACCACTTCATTTCTAAGGATCCCAAGGATCAATGTTTATAAACATCTTTACAGAGTAAATACATTTTAAACCTGATGTCATCATTATTACTGAATTCACAGAAAAAAAAAATAATTTCTCAGTCCTTTTTTCTGCCAAATAATATTAACGGTAGAAAGGAAGGCTATTGATTGCATTCTAGCAGCCTGCAAGTTACACTCAGAGGCTTCATTTTATGATCCTCTCCCTAACAGTAACCCTGTGAAAACTTGTGGTGAAAAGATTTTAATTCTGAAATACAGAAGAACCATTTATTCAGTGTGCCTTTACAAAAACCAGGTCACTTAGCATGATCTCAAAAGGGAAAACATTGATATTTATCTGCTATATTCTCTTTTGAAAAAACAGCTTCCTTATTCCACTATGTTTTCTACAGATTTTCACTTAATCACATCACAGGAGTTCCAGAATGGGACTCAGGAATTGCATACAGCACACAAGAGCTTCAAAACATCTCCTCTACTCCTAATGTTGCTGAAAACTTTCAGATGTTTCAGTGACAATACTGGCATTTTAAATGCCTTAAGAATATTAGAAAAACTTGCCCTAAACAAATCCTACGTTTTGTGGATTGCAATGTCACTAATGAAAAAAAGCAAGGCCTTTCCAAAATTAGACGGGACAGAAAGGCGTAGAATCATAGAACCTTAGAATTATAGAACCATAGAATTATACCATCATAAAACCTTAGAATCATAGAGCCTTAGAATCATAGAACCTTAGAATCATAGAATTATAGAATAGTTTGTGTTGGTAGGCACTTTAAAGATTCCTACTCATCTTATAGTTTACAATGACATCATAGATCTTAAGCATCTGAACTCATGACATCTCGTATTTTAAAATGCAATAAATTATAAACCTCCAACCTCAACTTTTATTAAAGCCTCTGCTTTTCAGCACCTCAGGCTTGTTCTCAAACCACATTACCACACCCAGATTCAGCTGGCAGCAACCACAGGTGGGTTTTTTTACTCTTTAAAGGACATGAACAACAAGAATTGAAGACGTTTATCAGTAGGCCAACTAAAAGAGATGCTTGGGCCTCTGGGCTTCACAGAGCGAGTCAGAGATGCTGACAGCTGGGGCAGGCGTGTGGCCTGCCTGCAGCACTCATCACCTTTCTGGAGGCAGAGCTCGCAGACAACATGACCACAGCTCGTCAAGCAGAACCGCGGCGTGGGCTTGCGGGGCTCGCAGAAGCAGTTATTGCAAAAGACTGTGACGGCCATGGGGCAGGAAGCGGCTGGGGCAGACACCGACCCTCCTCGAGGCCTACAGGCCTCCCTCTGCCATGTTCTGCCTGCACGAGGCCTGGTCAGCCACACCCCTCCCCCACCAGTGGAAGGAGGGTTTGACCCAAACACCCTTCAAAGTGGGTTTTTTCAAGCCTTTTGCCACCAAAGTGCTGCCCACGCAGGGGATCCTCCCTGAGAGATCCCTCCCTCCCTTCCCCACACGTGGGCAGCTGAACTGGCCACAACCCCCACTCTCCCTGTGGGCAAATCAGTGTGGGTTTTTCTGTCTTTAAGTGCAGGAATCTGGGGAAGTTTTTCATTTACTGGCACAGGGTTGTTGTTGGTTTGTTTCAGTGGTGAAAAAACTGCAAAACAAGTAATTCTTATTTTAATTTTAACACTGAAATAACACCCAGAGCTTGCTAATTCCCCCTGCTGAAACTTTTAGGAGAAAATTCCTTTCTGTGCAAGCTGTAGCTTTGAGTATGACAGAGCCACAGAACCATAGACCTCTGACTTTTAGCTCTGTAAAGACTATTTGTCCCTAAAGTGCTTCCCAAAAGAGCAATTATATGAGATTCTGCTTTATAGAGCTAATTCAAAATCTTGAAGGGAACAGAAAATATTTCATCAAAACAAAGATGATGTCATCATCATTATCATCATTATTATTATAAAATCATTATAGATTCATAGAATAGTTTGGGTTGGAAGGGACATCAAAGATGATCTATTTCCAACCCCCCTGCCATATCTTTAACTTATTATTATTGTCATTATTATTAGTATTATATTACTACTACTACAGGAAAAGTATGAAGCACTTTCAAGCTATAGTCAATGCCTGGAGCCTTGGTGCTGGTTTGAGTACAGACGCAATTAAATCAAGGAGCATAATTAACTCTTATAAATACTGACATGGTGCCTGCCCTTTTGGTTTAAAATCTTAAGTATCTTCTAAGTGAGATAAGTTTGCCATTCAGGTAAAGTTTGGAGCCTTACACTAAGTACTGGCTAAAGTCTGAACCACAACCTGATAGTAACCCTTTATTAAGCTTTATTTGAGGAATTCATATACCTTATGGATGTAAAACATCTTTCCTTGCTTCCCACAACCAAAGATGTTATTACAAGACATGTTGCAAATGAGTGGTCTTTAATAGTGAATTTAATAACACTTATTTAATGGACATTTCATTTAACAGTTTTGAAGTCTCAGAATTTGCAAATTTAGGACAAAAGTCAGTGAGTTGCTTTATGAGATTTTTATTTTGATTTATTTGATTCATAGGGCATTGCTTTTTGCCTCTAATTTTTATCAACTTCATAGCTTCTTACATACTCACAGCTGTATTTTCAATCTCATAACACAAAGGTAAGTGAAATTAAAGGGCAATGTCATGTCCTTGCTAACGAAAATAAAAGATTAGAAAATAGAGAAAAGAAAGAAAGCAGTGGCTTTTAAAAAATGCATTTTTTTGAGATATTTCTTCTTTCACTGCCTTTTAGGCTAGCAAAGGATCTGGAAAGACAAGAGGAAGCCAAACCTTGATATTCTGCTATCACAGTGCCCGCTAGAAACTTTTGCAAGAATTTCCCTTTACCTGTTAACCAAGGGCAGAGATGAGTCATGCTGTAACTGCCTCCAGTTCCTCTTTACACTACTGCTGTTTTGCCAGGCTAACTATCAGAAATTTTAACCACAGCTGTTGATTTGTAATTAAATTATATTGTAGTGACTTTGCTAGTTGTATAAAAACTAACTAAATTATGGCATAAAAATATACTCAAGAAAGTTGCAATAAGTGAAATGGAAATATATGGTTAAGTCAAAAACTGGTGAGTTCCTTAGACAGTCATGTTATGGTTGATGAATAATTAAAATAAAAATAATTCTCCAACAGGGAAACAGATGGAAGATTTAAGTGTCAGAATAACTTAAAATAAAATATATAGGCATGAATCCAGTGCTCACCTAGAAACCTGTAATGTTGTTTGCTTTGGTGTACTTCATAAGTACTCTAATTTACATGAACAACTGTGGGAAAGGTCAGATCTCAATTCTATAGCCTAATGTTTAGGCCTTATCTGGGAGCAAAAAGTAATTACAGATTGTGTGTTTCTCTCTTACGTGGTAATTACTGCAACCATTGATCCTAATGTTAAAGGCGGGATCCACTGTTGCTTAGAACTTTGAATACTTTAAAAGAAAACAGTCACAATTGCATTTGAGGAAAAGCTAGGTGTTATACATACGCAGACCGAGTTCAATACACTCTCACCAAATCAAGCATCATGCGGAGAGACAGTTGTTTCTCTGCTCACAGCTTAGTGTCCTAGTCAATCTGTAATCCTTAACAGCTCATACTAGTACAGAATAAGATTACTAAGCTAAGATAGAGTTCAATATCTTCATAATAGCTTGTATGGGGCTACGTTTCGGATTTGTACTGAAAATAGTGTTGATAGTGTGTTTACTGATGGTTTAGTTCCTGCTGAGCAGTGCTTACGCGGCATCAAGGCCTGTTCTGCTCCTTACACTTCCCTTTCTGTGTTCAAATTAGGCAAGTACAAAAAGCTGGGAAAGAGCACATCCAGGACAGCTGATCCCGAATGACCAAAGAGAGATTCCATATCGTATAATACCATGTACAGCAATAAAACCAGGGGGTAGACTGGCAGAAGGGATGCTGATCAGGAACTGGGTGGACGTCATAGAATCATAGAATGTTTCGCACTAGAAGGAACCTCTAAAGGTCAGACAGTTGGTGGTGAGCAAATGTTTTCATTTGCATCACTTGTCTTTCTCTTAGATGTGTTTTCCTGTTTTCCTTACATCATCATCATCATCACACTAATATATTAATGTAACATTATTACATTAATAGATCAACTTATTACATTAATGTTATTATTGTTATGTTACTATAACAGTAATGTAATAATACATTGATATATTAATGTAATAGTGATATGTTAATGTAATAATAATATGTTAACCACAAATCATAATATATGTACCTCAGATCATGAGTTTTCTCACTTTTACCCTTCCCATCCTCTCCCCTATCGCACTGGGGGTAGGAGGGGCATGAGCAGGCAGTTTTGTGGTGCTTAGTTGCTGGCCAAGGTTAAACTCTGACAACAGAGAACTTTGAAAAATTAGGAGACTACTTTTGGTTTTCTGTGTTAGATGTCACAATCCTGAGTTGAACTTGAATGTTGCCCTAGTCATTGAGCCCTTCTTCTAGATTTAGCTTTATACCTGTAGAGGAAAATAAATGGATAAATGATGAGTTTTGAGAAGGAAAAATGTAAGGGGATGCTAGAGGCTGTGGTACAGATGGAGAAACCAGTTAGAGTAAGAACCAGAGTAGAAGATGAGAGAAGCTCAAGAATTATATGCAAATGTTAAATGTTGTGCAGTTTTCAAATCTGTGCATTTACTTTGGGCTTAAACAAGCTTCTTAGATATAAAGAAATCTCGGAGAGATTTGATTTGCCAGATTCCAATAGAGATGAGGATTAATGTCTGTATAACAGCCCACCACAAAATATTGCTGTTGGTTCCTTCACTTGTCTTCCGAAATTTTTCTTCACGCTCCTGTAGAAAAGAAGGGAAAGCATAATTACCTTTTTTGCATCCTTATGTTTCATGCTGCTCTCTGGGTAACTAGACAACATTCCTCTTCTGCATGGCAGTGAACAAACATTTTTTCATGTTGATAAAAATGAACATTAGTTCTTATCCATCTTTACAAATCAAACCTGAGAAACAGATGCAAAGTACCCTGAAGCAGAAAGGCAAACAGAGCTTTCCCTTGCTCACAAAATATATATTGTGCTAAATAAATTCCCACGGTACAGACTTAAGCTTTTTTAGGTTTACAGTCATTTTCATACTGGAGTAAAGAACCTTTTTGCAATCAACCTCCTTCTTTTAGGTGACTAGTTGATGTATTTCAAACGCAGTCTAACTGCCTGCATACATACAGAAAAGTGAATATGATAGTGTTCACTTGCTTGAGGGAGTGCTTTATTTCTCACTGCACAGAGATATATAAATATGCGCTCCGTAATTTCCTCACCTACTCCAATAAATTTTATGCACACAAACCAGCATGGAAACAAGAGCTGGCAACATCACCAGCAACGATACCTGCCACCTGCTCAATGACTGTTACTGGCTCTGACCAAGAAAATTATATTTGGAAATTCATTCTTTAAAATAACACCTGTTGCTATAAGCATGAGTTCACAGTGATTCATTAGTTTTTATGCTACAGACTAAAAATATTTTGCAAGGTAAAGTAGGCTGTGTTGTTTAAATACCAATAGATTTTTATGAATTAGTTAAAAATAACACTGCAATTAAATAATAAAACTCATAACACTTTATAAATCAATAAGCTTATGTACAATATTCTTAACATTTCCATTAGGTCACACACATACTCTTTCATAGTTTTGTTCTCTTGATATGTGATGAATTTGCTCAATTAGATGTTCAAGTTTAATTTTAACTTCATTCACTTTGTCCTGGCCTTGAACAACAGATTCATCCAAAAAGTGTTCTCCAACTCTAATGTCCAAATGGATACGCTGCAAACAGAAAAAAATATTCTCAATACTGTGTCTTCTGTGGTTTTGAAATTCCTTAGCAAAAAAAGAAACAATGGATAATTTCCCTTTAAGCCATTTACAGAAAAATAATTTTATTTGCTTGCAGAAATCAATCCTACAAGTAGAATCACATAGGATATTTAAAGTGTTTCTCAAATGTATTTTTAAATTAATCATACAAATTTTAAATGTTCAATACATTTTATGCTGGCATTGAAGAAACCATCATGAACATATGTTCTGTTCATTGTCCAAGCTAATTAAAAAAATGAGCACCATTAGGACTGCTTATTGTATTTCACATTCCATCTGTATATTGCAGAAATCACATTATTCAGTATTACTGGAGTAAGGTCTCTATAGATGCACTTCTAGGATTCCTCCACTAACGGTAATGAATGTAAGAATGAAAGGAGACCAGCTGAATCATTATATGCAGTTTATCATAGGTATTTAAGCATAACCATCCATAAGATAATCTTTTTTTTTTCTTTCCTCACATTTGGTTTATCTGGCATGTAAGATCTCCCAGTATCGTATAAGTTATTGTATGATCTACAGCAAAAATGCCCCAAGTCACCAAAAAATAGACCCACAGAAAAAAAGGAAAAGAATGTAGCTTGAAATGTTATGCAACTTGTTTTGGTATGAATGAAAATTTTACTAAAACTAACAGGAAGAACTTCTCCTAGAAGCCAATTTATACCTAACAGAAAACAAGAAGTTTAGTCAAACAGATAAATTTCCAAAAATCTACAGTGTGGTATTACCATGATAGAAATTTGGTCTACTCAAATATCATCCACAAATGAAGAGCACATCTCACTTCAACTCTGAAAGACTTAGCTAACTGAGCATCCAGAAATCTGTCTCACAACCTTATGGTAGCCCTTGTTCATTAATGTATTGAATTGTGTTTGAGGCAGTTCAGATGACCACCACTGCATCTGGTTCTTACAGGAGGCTGCATAAAGATTTAATTTAACTGAAAAATGTTTTTCCTTTTGTGATCTTCATTCCTGCAAATATGATTATAAAGAGCAGTATTTTCCTTATTTACTTCTATGTTCTTCAGCTAAACACACCATCCTACTTAATATTCCTGCTATTAAAGTTTTCTTTCCCTGCACGTATTCACTTCTTTTAAAGATGACCAGAACTACACATGGTGCATGTATCATGTAAAATTGTATTAATTTCTCTCCATCTATACCAGATAAAAATCTCCTAGTGTATCCTCTGAATTCCATTCATGGTGTGTAGCTGTGACAAGCCAGTACTTTATCCCCTTTACTCTCTCTGTTTAATGAGCTCCACATTTTTTTTATTATTACAGCCTGGGTGCTTTTACAATGTCTATGATTGAATTTCCACTTGTATCCATAAATCAATCCATAATAAGGACACCTTCTTATTCCAGTGCAATAGTCCCACTTCAGTACTGATAACAATTTTCAGTTCTGTACTTTACTACATGTCCCCAAGGCATACATCTAGGATGAAATTTGGCCTACCTCACTTTACACATTCTCGCTAGATGATTATACAACTATTTGGCAGTCAACTGGGAAAAAAAGCACCCTCAGAGAGTCATTCTTCTCAACAGTTCAACAGCCTTTTGAGGAGAGGCGTATAGATCAATTTTTCAGAACATTGTTAATGAAATTGTTTAGTGAAATAGATTAAAGACATGATATCACCTCTGGTGTCTTTTTTTTCCCAAAATAATTTACGTCAAGACTAACTTTGTTGGTAGTAGACAATATCAAATATGTTACTATAGTCTTATTTTTAATATCTTTCAAAAAATTAAGTGTTACATTTTCTTTAGGTTTTCATTATCTGTCTTTTTTAACCAATTAGTTGTCTTCTCATGGATCAGAATCTTTCACATTCAAAGCACTGTACCAACATTAAATCACTCCACAGTTTGTAGTCTTGCCTCTTTAACTGGACTTCTTAAATATCAGAACAGTCTATTTATCTCTTCATCTTCATAACTGTAAGTTTGTCTTCTTTAATCACTGAGAAATGGTGAATTATCTGCTGGAAGTCACATCAACTTCTAAGCTAGTTTGTAAACCCTGCTGTTTGTATACAATTTCTGCTACTACAACAAAGAATACTTAAGAAATACACTTACCAGTTTACTTCCTGCAGTTGCCACAAATCTTGTGGAATTAGACTGTAAACAGATAGCGTGCTCCCCAGAGATAGAGGATGTAAAAGAAAATGTTCCTTGTGGCCCATATAGTTTTGACAATAGTACCTGAAAATCGGTTATAATATATGTTGGATGTGTACATTATAAATATCAATAAAACAATTGAAAAGCAGTACTGTGAATTGTATGTAAGAAGTAATCAATTAACCTCCTAAGATCATTACAATTATCTCAATTTCAGAACAGATTTAGAGAAAAAAACAATTTTAACTTGTAACAAAACCTAAAATGCTATAGATTTCTGCAATGTACAAAACCCAATGTTCTCTGGAGCATTTCATATTTGCAAACTTGTCTAGACACGGGGATAAATTGCTCATTGTTGAGAAGCTCAGGACTTCATGGTAACCAGGCATTTGCTATATATGATGACTATATGCAGCCTCATGGTAATCTTGACTTTTGCAGTTTAGTTTATAGTCGGCCTTCCTTTCTGCCACTTGCGTACATTCTGTACAGTTTTACTTCATTAATGAATTTTCTTTTTTAAAAAACTCTAACCTGTTTTCTCAGTTGTCACTTACTGTTACTGACACAGTCTTTCAAATCCGATAGTAATGCAAAAATTGTCCACACAAATAATTATCAAACTTTGTCATTTCTATTTACTTTGTTAGCAATCACAATGTGCTTATATCTTTCAGCATGAAAATACTGAACCAGCTGGTCTTATGTTTTCCCCAAAATCATCTGGGTCTTTGAGGTAGCACTGCCTGCCAGTGCCAAAAAGTCAATTCATAAATCATACAGAAACATTCGTAAGCTCATTTACCTCAGCATCAGGAGTTGTGACAGTTACAAACATTCCCAAACCGGGAGCAGATTCAAGAAATTCATGTCTCTGCATATCCCAACGTTGTACTTTGTAATTCCCTGAATACAAACACAGATAAAAATCTGTTAAATAAAACATAGCTTAATATTAAATATCTTTATAGTTTTTCCAGCAAAAATATAATGACAAGCAACTTGCAATAAAATTATATATGTATTTCATGTGCTTATGATTAAAATTGCTTAGGGGACACTTTATAACAGTGTGAAATGCAATACACTTTTACTACAATAGAATATGTTCTAGAATAGTACAAAAATGGTTGATTAAAAAGTAATAGTTTCTGATTGCTGGTAATGTTCTAGCAATATCAGCATATAGAAGGCATGCTGAGACCTCCAAAAGCATGAATGTTCTGTATTTGAGTTACATTTTCATGATTGTCTTCCATATCATTCATATTATTTATAAAAAAGATGAGTATATATTAGTTTTTATCATCCTCTTTCAATCTTGTATTTACAGTCCTGTAGATGAATTTAATGTGCTTCTGAGAAGCCAGGTGAAATGAAACTTTGGTTTGAATTACCTATTTTCAGAACAGCATTAATCAAAAAAAGTAACTTTCCCACTCATATGGGGAAAACCATGTTATAGATGTTTGGGTATGAATGCATAAATCACTCAGCACGTACTGAAACACACATTGAAGCAGCAATTCCACAGCTCTAGACAGTCTTTGTCTAGTCAGTTAAGCACTCTGGAAATCTACATTTCCTTGTGTGAATCAGAGACACATTTATGTGAGAACATTATGACTAGTGACTACTGTGGAGCATTATTTTTGGTGTACCCTCTTTCTTGTCACCATGGCTTTACTATATTTACCAATTACAGATTTCCCTGTTACATTACAGGCTGTCTTTAATATTGCATAGGTTAGATCATTGTATAGCATCGACAGGTACCTACCGATTACCAGTGTGTCACTGGGAACGTCTTCAATTATACATTTCTCTTCTCTTTCTCCGCTATGAAAATATAAAGCAAGTGAAAAGGAAGCCCAGAAGTTCATAAGGAATCCTGTTAGTTGGTGTTTCATGGTTTTTATGTATCCCAGTTGTACTGCTTTTGAAGGTAACTATATACAACTGTATGTAGTCCTGCGGTTGTTCCTCATTTGCTGCTTATCAGTGTATTTTTTGAGGGAAGAAAAAAACCTGCGAGAAAAGGCAGCTGGTGGTTACACATTTATAAATAACTACAGTATGTTCTGCAGAATGAGATAACATGAAAACATAGCTTGTAAAATCTTTCTTCTTTCCCAGGACCCAGATTAAAATTTTATTTTGCACACGTGGAAAGGATCTCTCAGGTACTTGAGATCAGTTTTGCAGGTTATGGTAAGCACCACACCAGCTATTTTTTTCCACAGACTGCTCAGTTTTCTACCATTCAGGTGTTATTTGTCCTATAGACTGATATGCCAGTGTGACTGCAAGGTTGGCCTCAATGTGAGAGGTTGTATAGTCATTTTCCAGCAGGGAAGACCCACCTATTGGATCACCTCCAGTAGGGAAGAACCACCTTTGAGCTCATTTCCCTGTTCGGAAGCTTGCTGTAGTCATATTAAAGGCTCTATAGATCAACATCTCTCCATCCCTGCCATGCTTCTCAGCAGCACTAGGCATTTGCAGATAAAATCATTCAGTCATGTCCTTGAATGTTTCTTTGATAAACCTCTTAGTTCACTTCAGAGTTCATCTCAGCTTCAGGGTATGGGATATAAACTACCTGTACTGCACACACAAATGCAATATAGGTGGTACAGAATCACAGAATCACTGGGTTCAAAAGGACCCACTGGATCATCCAGTCCAATCATTCCTATCTATCACTAAACCATGCCCCTCAGCACTTCATCCACCCGTCTTTTAAACACCTCCAGGGATGGTGACTCAACCACCTCCCTGGGCAGCCTGTTCCAGTGCCCAGTGACCTTTTCCATGAAAAATCTTTTCCTGATGTCAAGCCTGAACCTTCCTTGATGGACCTTGAGGCCATTCCCTCTTGTCCTGTCCTCTGTCACTTGGGAGAAAGTGCTGTATGCAGTGCTGGAGACAGGGAAATTGCCATCTCCTTGTCTAGAATTTTATGAGTATTTATTTTGCATGAAAAGGTGGTGGTTGGATTTTATTTTATGTTTAGTTTCTGTGTAACTGTCAAAGGCTCATCTACATAAGTTACACTTTCAACACTGCCCACACTGAAGACCCATGAGTAGCTCTTTTCCATTCTCATTCAACACCTCCTCTGATTTCTTTCAGTTTCCTGATAGAGTGCCTAAATGAGACATTTAGTGTTACTTGGTGACACCTATTTATGAGTAAATGAAACTATGCTGGTCTTCCTAACTATTTCTGAGCAACCTTTCTGTGAACTCACTTTAGCAGGAGATGCATCTGCTAGCATTGGTGGCTGTAGAATTAGCTCCATCATAACACAAACCCATGTGTTATCCCAGTATTAAGGAAGAAGGACAGACAGCAACTCATCCTCAATATCTGTAAAATAAATATTTAAAATTTTGGAATAGTAACTCTTAGTGGATTATTTCACATGCTCTGGTTTATTGCCCTTCACTGTACATGCTGTCTATAAAGTTGTCTCGAAAAAATATGCCTTTGTCTAACACTGACACAGGCTCACACCATCATTTCATCAAGGGTTCATTCCCTTTCACAGCATGAAGTATCTTCACAGACGCTCTATCACAAGTATTAGTTCACCTCTAGAAGAATACAACTTCCCTATACTGATAAAGGTGAGGAGCCTTGATTCCTTAAATATTACTTCTTTTTCTTTGACTCCACATGGTCTAAGTATACGGTAGGGATACAAATTGCATTTTATGGCCACTGAATCCTTAGTAGTCTTACAAGTGGTATTAGGGCTCCATTACTACTTCAGCATTTATCCATCAGAAATAATTTAAATTATACAGAATCTCATCATATAATTGTGTTCTTACCCTTCCACCACAGGGAGGTCTTGATTGATATATTAGATATGTCAGGATCTTAGAGTTATTTTTCAATGAATCCAAGACTGTCCCTCCTCAAAATAATCTCTAACAGTAGACTTTGTGCCATTTTGACAAGCATCTGCAACATTTCATAATTCTCAGTGGACAAGATTTGGTCAGTTAAAGTTACTTAGCAAATTGGAGCAGAGCCTCAAACTCAAACTGCAGTTACTAAGTTTATTTCACACACGCTCTGGGCATCCATACCGGGCATTTTGGAGTATTAGGTAGAATAAAATGTCTACTCTCTCCTTTAGACCACCTAGAGTTCACACATTTGTGCTGTGGTACCATAGAGGGCTTTTCAGTTCTGTTCAGTTTGATTCATAGATCACATCAATCCTTCCTATATCCTCACTTATCTGTGGAAGTATCCTCTTTGGGGTTTTTTAGTTTTGTTTTTTTTTTCCATCAAGGTGTTGTATTGGATGTCTCCAGAAACACCACAGACCATAGAGAAGCGTAACTATGTACACAGCTTCAGCTGACATCCCTGCCTACTAGCAAATAATAGGAAGATCTTTCGTGTGTTCACAGCTGATTGTGAACTTCCTTAAGATACTGGACAAATTGTTCTCAGTAATGAGGAAACCTATGGCACTGTAAGAGTTCAAGTCTATAGTGACTCTGTTGCTGATACATTTATCTTTAGCTGTGTCTTCCATTCTGTGAGAATATCTGCCAAGGCATCAAAGATGACTCTTCCTACAAAACATTTTCTTAGAAAGGTTTTCTTTATAAATCACTTCTAAGTTTCCTCACAAAGTGTTTTGTGAGATTAATTTAACCCATAAATTAATTTACTTATTTCCTTACCTAAATCTCATGTATTTAGGATCACTACATCTTGGCTGCCAGTCATTGCTAACACTGGATGTAAGGGAAAAGGAAGAAAGAACTTCTGTGTGTTTCTTTGCTGTCCCAATTTTTTGAACACAAATCCAAGACTGTGCTGAAAGTAAAAGCCACAAGGCTTAGCCATATCCACACAGGTATCATGTACCTCATTTATCAATTTAATAAAGATATATTATGAAAAATGTGCTCCATCATTAGAATGTACTTTTCTAGATCTCACTGTATCCACAGTTCTGCCAATAAATGTCTCCATCCCTGGTGTTTGGCAAGTGTAACTTTCCTATCCAGGTAACTGGCTGGATAGGAAAATCCTTCTTGAAGGAACCTGCAGTGAATATTCATGTATGTAAACACTCTAAACCAGAAAATTTATTTATCATTAACTTGAATTTCCTGAAGTGTATTGACCTTTAACATTTTCATTTCCCTTTCTACTCCACCCCCCTTCTCATCATTTCTCCTTCAGTGTCCTGTGGGAAACTTTTGGCCTTAGGAGTGTAAGTCAACATGGGGGCTGTTCTACTATCAAATCACATCTTGTAGGATTAAAATCCTAGATTCAGCTCATGTATACAGTTACAAATGCAGATAACTCTTTTACTGGGCCTAGCACTTTAGGTGTTCTGAACATGCAAAGAAGCAAAACTCTAGAGATTAGAGAACTCCCAGGAAGGTTCCTCCAAGGACACATTGTGGTTTGTGGATTTATTTTCCTTCACCCATAACTTATACAGGCATCTGCTTTCTGCCCAAGACTTTTATCAAGTTTAGTTTATCACTCTTTGATCAATCAATTTGTAATTAGTTCCCTTCCTCAGAAAATATTCAAATGTATACTTCAATATACGCTTATGTTTTCTGAGATGGTGGCAATTGTGTAACTATACAGTAAATAAGCTTAACAAAAAAGAAAGCACAGAATGAGTGAACATTAATATAAAAAGAAGAAAGAAAAAATCAGAAAGTGTCAAAATTAACTAAATAACAAAATATCAAACTGATAGTGTAATAACACTATTTCTGTTATAGAAAGGAAACAGGAGAACCTGAAATAAATTGGTATAACAAAAAGAGTAAGTGAAACAATTTTGAAAAACAAGCAAAAGTGGGAAAATGAAGAATGCAAGATGTAGAAACTCCTACACTTGTCTCTAACAACTGCATGTTTATCAGTATTTGCAGAACCAACTTAGTCTAGTGTGATTAAGTTTCAAATTTCTGTAGGTCTTTGCAAGATTTATCACCTGGAAAAAAAGATATAGAGAACCTTTTAAATTCTTCAGCCCTAGAGAATACAATGTGCTCCTTTAAGTACATAATAAATTTTCTGAGAGCTGGCATATTCCAAAAAGAACCTTCTCAAATCAGCTCTCCTGTTCAGTATCTGCACTAGGTGTCTGTAAAATTGCAGTGTGTTGTAAAGGTTGCATGGATGACTGTAAACATCTATTGAACTGTGTTATTCAAAAATTCCTTTCATAGTTGGTAGCCACAATTCTTTATAAGCCATATGTAACACTCATAGCAGTTCTTCAAGCATTAAAACTTGCAGTCAGGAACAGTTTCTGATGTATTGTGTTTTGTTATAGCTCTGTGTATCTCAGCTTTAAAATATATTAAAACATTGTTAAGTTTTCTCTGTAAAATGTTCATGATGACAGAAATAGCAGAAAACATTTAACGAAACATGGACACATTTACTGCATTTATAAAGAAAACGATATAATTTATGTATGGTCAACTCTGTTAACTTTGAGAGACTTGTCTCATGAGGAACACACATAAACAACTAAACAGTTTTTAAATCTCAGCTAACACTTAATTAACTTCAGAGGTTTCCTACTAGTATCCACACTTCTGAATATTTCTAGTAATTTTATTGGTTGAATGTCCTCATGACAAATATTCTTCTCACTTTCAAGAAAAAAAAGAAAGAAAAAGACATTTTCAGATATTGATAAGTCTCAAGACAAGTTTACTCAGTTATACTATTTTCTTAACCACACTGCAAACATCTAGTCATTATGATTCATATAAGTAGTTTCTAAAGAAACACACATTAAACATGTTTAGAAAGATAACAAAATGCCAATAAATTATATAAACATAATTTAGAGAAAAAAATTAATTTCCAGTTATAAATAGCTGCAGATCAACAAATTACAGTATTTAAGAACGCTATTAGATTAGATTCTGTGATTGAAAGATTTCTACATGCGTGAAGTATAATCTTTCCAAAAGTCTTCTTTTCTGCCACTAGAGGGTACCAAAGAACTTACAGTGTATTTATAGCAAGAATTTATTTGGGGTTTTTTTGGTCTGTAAATGGTCAAGTACTGTTGTCACACTAAACCTTAGGAACTTAAGCCCCTAAAATCTTAATATTAAACAACAGCTTTCAAAGACAGTCTAATATACATTTTCAGCAAAATAGTGCAGCATACCCAAATTATAAGGAAAGTTGACTGACATGTAATTTAGATTCAGTAAAAATTATCCTACTTTTAAATTATCTAGATTATTATCTTTTCTTTACTTCAGACACAATTCTCTGGTTCACATCCTGTTTCTTCATCCAGGTTTGGACAAGGCATTCCATTATTGGCAGGCTGAAGAAGTACAAAACGAGTTCTGATCTTGGTCCCTGTTTTTCTGCATACACCTCTACAGAGACCCCAGGAAGACCATTGTGAAACCTCACAGTCCAGTGGTGTTTCTGCAAGATACACAATAAAAAGTCAACTTTACATAAATTTGCGCTTGAGGCAAATACATGGTTGGCAAAGAATTAAGGAATGATGATCAAATAGTGATCTTTCTCATACAAAATAACATTTGATACTAGTAAAATCCAGACGTTGCCTTGTAAATAAAATTATCTGGTTTAAGCTCCTAAGCTCACTGACACTAATGTTATTATTATGGCAGGTTAGAGGCTTTCTTAGGTCTTTTAACAGCAGTACAGTATACTATCCACTGAACTGAATATATAGCATTCCTATCAAAGAATACTATGCTTAAAATAATTGTATTCAGAAGATTGCATTACAGAACACACACAGTCAGTTTTATAACCTATTTGCATTTCTGTGGCTCACTACAACCAACAAGATCAAAGCTTTTCTCTGGTTTATTTACACATATTTGTATTTCTTTGCAGGTAGATATTGTCTCTACAGTTGTTCATATCATATTCTGTTTAACTTTTGTTTCAGCTTGCTTCAGAAATAAAGAATAGTCCTAGTTTTTCATCATTAAATCATCTTGTTATTGTTTGGTATGCACACTACAGTTCCTTTCACTTACAAAGATAATCTGTCACTAGGAGCTCTTTAACACAAAAAGGGATTTCAATGTACTTTGATTGCAAATATCACTCATAAAAATATGGGTGACTATCATTTAGGAAAACAAAATACTGCTTGTCACAGGAAATTGCATGATAACTGTTTATGACAGGATTTGTGGGTAAAATAGCTGTGCACAAAATAAGCTTTACATGCCATACTAAATGCTTGACCTCCGGTGTAAGTGTCTGGTTTACAGTGGAACTCATCACTTCTATTGTGATCACTCATTCACATGTTTCTAGAGGAAATGAGGGAACAGTTTGATCTCTGGTAATTAGATCTGCCCTTTTAATTCTAAAACATGTATTTAGACAGATTGACTTACTGGCTAATACACAATAAAGTGGGGATAAATTATTAAAAAATATTATTGAAATATCATACTTTAAATTTATTGTTTTACATTTATATCCTAAAGAGGGCCAAGTTTTCCTATCATATGTTGTGGGAAAGGCATATGACTGAAAATGAGATATGAAATACTCACTTTGAATATGTCTTGTTTACTAATAGAAGCACATTAAAACAGTATAAATTGACAGAGAAATGCATTTATTAAAGTATAAATCAAGTTAATAACTTGTAGGAAACGAGCATTATTTTAGTAACTGTGAGGTGACTTCAGTACAGAGCTAGAGTTGTGCAATCTTCAGATTTTCTGAAGAAGTTCTTGGTACATGGCAGCTCTTCTAGGAATACATTGAAGATTTAGCCCATCGTTGTATCTCAAATAGTATTTAGATTAGGATGTCAATCTTCTTATTCTTAATCCTTCCTTTTATATTTTGTAAAAATCCACCAGAAAAGTGGAAAGATAAAAATCTCACTGAACACTGTCCTATTGCTATCTGTGTCTTAGAGCAAATATTATGTTCCTTATGTATTTATTAATTTGGAGATTTGAAAGTTACTCTTAAGAGTAAGTTTCTACTGCTTGAGTCAGCAGCTTTCATGTCTACCTACCTAAACAAAGTTATTGGGTAATATATTTAGAGTGAAGAAAAATGAAAGAGAACATTACTTTCTTGTCAGGATGTATGCTTCCATTATAAATACGTCCAAATCAATTGAATTATATCAGTTCTTGTTGCACATAACTATCGAGCCCTCTGACCCAGAAGAGGCAACAATAATAGTTATTTTGCTGCATCATCATGTAAAATCTTAAGGATGAATATTTAATCCAAAACTCCAAAGAGTTTGGGAACTCTGACCCTGATCAAGTGCTGTTTATTTCTCATAAAATTCACTGATCTAAGCTGATATTAAGGCTTGAGTAGCTCTTACTGTACATATAACCAAAACTTCGAACAACAGCTGTAATATGCAATCTCTTCCTTAGACTTTTAGGGATTCTTTTATGTCAACTGGCTTGTTTTATTTCCCACGCGTGAGTCTGCAAACCATTCCTATGCAGACAGGAGAATATTCTGCCTAAACACCTATTCCATCCACATCACCTGTCAGGTTTCCACATTTTTTCTCAGTGAATGGATATAACAGAACTGATATCAAAGTACTAATCACTTACCTGAGACAGTGTCTATTATTTCATTGCTTTTAGCTTGAACATTAAGATAAGATGCAGGAAGACCCAGCTGGCTTTTCCTTAATTTCACCATTGTAATTTGAGCAATAGGTGGCAAGATTTTGAGTTTGGGATAATAGAATGAGTTTGCTGGATGACTTGGAGAGGAACAAGTAATCTGCGAAATAAAAATGGGGACCTTAAAGAAACTATGTCACATTAGTAAGAAGATAGTGTAACATCATGTTTACACATGATTTTGTGTAATATTTTTGACTAGTAAAATGCACATAACCAGCTTCTACAAACCTCAGTTTACTCAACTACTACTAGTAATCCCAGAATTTTTATGGTACTTCAAGACTGGGTACAATGAATTGCGCCAACCTTAGGATAGAGAACTGTGGTGGGAGATACTGAAAACACAGAGGGAAAAGTAGATGATATCACAAGGAAGAGTGCAAAAGTATTAACTGATAATATTAGGTATTCTGTCATGTCAGTATAGGAGGCCAAATGCATTGTTTTCCAGCTTCTTTGTCCCTTTTCTCATTAGTCATCAGCACAGCATCAGGCTCTAGAAAAACTGACCTGAAAGTGTCAACTGAATACAGCATTCAAACCATCTGAATCAAAATCCTCTGTTCCCCATCACTCTTAAATGACAAAAGTAAAGTAGATGGCATACAGAGTATCGAGAAAGCAAAACAGATTGAAAGCAGGATCACTGGAGAAGCAAAGGCCTCTGCTTTCCCTTAACTCTCTTCCCTCAAATGTAACAGCTTCAGGTTTCAGCAATGCTTTTTACTGAAAGTTCCTCAGCACATCAGTATTCACTACTAAGAATTTTCCTATTTAGATACATATGTATTAATGCTAGGACTTTTATGAATATTTGTGTTTTACTAGTGCTTTCACAATTGNATTGACTTACTGGCTAATACACAATAAAGTGGGGATAAATTATTAAAAAATATTATTGAAATATCATACTTTAAATTTATTGTTTTACATTTATATCCTAAAGAGGGCCAAGTTTTCCTATCATATGTTGTGGGAAAGGCATATGACTGAAAATGAGATATGAAATACTCACTTTGAATATGTCTTGTTTACTAATAGAAGCACATTAAAACAGTATAAATTGACAGAGAAATGCATTTATTAAAGTATAAATCAAGTTAATAACTTGTAGGAAACGAGCATTATTTTAGTAACTGTGAGGTGACTTCAGTACAGAGCTAGAGTTGTGCAATCTTCAGATTTTCTGAAGAAGTTCTTGGTACATGGCAGCTCTTCTAGGAATACATTGAAGATTTAGCCCATCGTTGTATCTCAAATAGTATTTAGATTAGGATGTCAATCTTCTTATTCTTAATCCTTCCTTTTATATTTTGTAAAAATCCACCAGAAAAGTGGAAAGATAAAAATCTCACTGAACACTGTCCTATTGCTATCTGTGTCTTAGAGCAAATATTATGTTCCTTATGTATTTATTAATTTGGAGATTTGAAAGTTACTCTTAAGAGTAAGTTTCTACTGCTTGAGTCAGCAGCTTTCATGTCTACCTACCTAAACAAAGTTATTGGGTAATATATTTAGAGTGAAGAAAAATGAAAGAGAACATTACTTTCTTGTCAGGATGTATGCTTCCATTATAAATACGTCCAAATCAATTGAATTATATCAGTTCTTGTTGCACATAACTATCGAGCCCTCTGACCCAGAAGAGGCAACAATAATAGTTATTTTGCTGCATCATCATGTAAAATCTTAAGGATGAATATTTAACCCAAAACTCCAAAGAGTTTGGGAACTCTGACCCTGATCAAGTGCTGTTTATTTCTCATAAAATTCACTGATCTATGCTGATATTAAGGCTTGAGTAGCTCTTACTGTACATATAAACAAAACTTTGAACAACAGCTGAAATATGCAATCTCTTCCTTAGACTTTTAGGGATTCTTTTATGTCAACTGGCTTGTTTTATTTCCCACGCGTGAGTCTGCAAACCATTCCTATGCAGACAGGAGAATATTCTGCCTAAACACCTATTCCATCCACATCACCTGTCAGGTTTCCACATTTTTTCTCAGTGAATGGATATAACAGAACTGATATCAAAGTACTAATCACTTACCTGAGACAGTGTCTATTATTTCATTGCTTTTAGCTTGAACATTAAGATAAGATGCAGGAAGACCCAGCTGGCTTTTCCTTAATTTCACCATTGTAATTTGAGCAATAGGTGGCAAGATTTTGAGTTTGGGATAATAGAATGAGTTTGCTGGATGACTTGGAGAGGAACAAGTAATCTGCGAAATAAAAATGGGGACCTTAATGAAACTATGTCACATTAGTAAGAAGCGAAATAAAAATCATGTTTACACATGATTTTGTGTAATATTTTTGACTAGTAAAATGCACATAACCAGCTTCTACAAACCTCAGTTTACTCAACTACTACTAGTAATCCCAGAATTTTTATGGTACTTCAAGACTGGGTACAATGAATTGCGCCAACCTTAGGATAGAGAACTGTGGTGGGAGATACTGAAAACACAGAGGGAAAAGTAGATGATATCACAAGGAAGAGTGCAAAAGTATTAACTGATAATATTAGGTATTCTGTCATGTCAGTATAGGAGGCCAAATGCATTGTTTTCCAGCTTCTTTGTCCCTTTTCTCATTAGTCATCAGCACAGCATCAGGCTCTAGAAAAACTGACCTGAAAGTGTCAACTGAATACAGCATTCAAACCATCTGAATCAAAATCCTCTGTTCCCCATCACTCTTAAATGACAAAAGTAAAGTAGATGGCATACAGAGTATCGAGAAAGCAAAACAGATTGAAAGTGGCAAAGGCCTCTGCTTTCCCTTAACTCTCTTCCCTCAAATGTAACAGCTTCAGGTTTCAGCAATGCTTTTTACTGAAAGTTCCTCAGCACATCAGTATTCACTACTAAGAATTTTCCTATTTAGATACATATGTATTAATGCTAGGACTTTTATGAATATTTGTGTTTTACTAGTGCTTTCACAATTGTTGAAAATTATCTAGTCAACTTTATACAGAAAATACTTCAAATGTGTGCCAGATTTTCATGAATCATCTTTGTTTACCTAATATAGTTGAAAGATACAGAAAATGAACAAAAACAGTAGGGTTATCAGCTATGTAATAAATCCACATATAGAGAGCATCAGCACTCTTGAATACTAAAATAAGTTTCACAAGAGCCTGTTGTGTAATCATAGGAGTTACCTTTCAAAAAGAGGACTCAAAACATATAGTGACATGTAAAACTATGTAGATGCACCCACCTCTGTAACTGTGTCCTGTGGAATAGTGGCAAAGTTTGGGGAGGAAAATGTGAAACCGCTATCAGTTCCAGCATCATATGGAAATAGATCTACTGACACTTCTTCCACCCAGTGGTCTCCTTCACATAGATTCAGGCTGTCAACACCTACAAACCAGTCGGGGCTTGGAACAATTCGTACAACAAATGAAACCTAAGGAAACAAAATGACCCATTGGGATTTCATCACTTATTTTGAGATGATACAGTCCAGTTTATAGTAATTTTAACTTAAATTTTTTTGAAAGAAATATCAGTTTGCTCTTCTACTTTATAGAACCTGTGCAGTGTTCCCTGCAATGTGACATATTCTTAAGTAACTATGTGCATCATATTGTTCCTACAAGTGAGAACACAAATATTTAATTTTGGGTGCTAGTGATATATAATAAACATTTAAAAGTAATATGTACATTTACTTACTAAAGGATGCCTTGGATGCACTTCTAATTCAGTGGAGGTTTGTCCTGTCCCACTGGAAATGGCAGGAGCAGAGAAGATTCCATGTACACTTTGAATTTTCTCTCCAGCTTCTTCTATTTCTTTCATTAATACCCACGCTTCACCCTTTTCAGCAAAATCACGTACACCATTGCTGGCATATTCATTTTTTTTCCACATGCTGTAGTCAGAACTGTGAGTAACACCTATTCGAGTGAATACATGGCATGACATAAAAGTCTGAGTTAAATTGTCCTTATTTCTTCAATTTCTCTGTTTTATTTCTGAGGTTAAAAAAATGTGTATAAAAAATGAGTGAGCACTAAAACATTTGGCTTATCACTGTTTATGTCAGCTGCAGCCAACTGAAAACAGAAGTCAATTGAAAACAGCTGTAGATTTTTGAAAGCATTGCGTATACTTCAATTTCTGAATTTCATTCTGAATAACTTTGGCTGGTTTTTTCCTTTTTCCTTAGTTATCTCAAAATTGACTATTAAGAAGAAAAAAAGATCACAGCACTCAGGAGTTGTATCTGTTCATAAAACTGTATGTACTTCACTTACCTAAAAGTGATGACCACTGTGCGGGGGGCCTGTAAAGTGGATATTGCTTAGGGAAAGCAGTCTGACTCCATTTCCCTGTGAAGATTATGCTGTACTTAGCAAGTTCCTCTGCTGCGCAAATAGAATCATCACTGACGGGCAAGCTGCTGGCATAACCTAGTATTGTTACAAGTAATGTCCAGATAACTTTACAGGAGTGGTAGACAAACATCAGGTTTTCCATTCCCTTCCACAGAAAAAAAAGAAAAAAATGAGGCATATTAGTCACTATACTCAACATTAAATAAGTTACCTAATAAAATGTAACATACCGTAAGCTATAACCAAAGAGGAAGCATATGTCTGAAACACTGAAAACTGTCATGCTTCTAAAAACATATCATAATGCTTTCAGATTTGATATTTCCATGCTATATACTACAAATCTGTAACTCTACCTGGGACAAGTGTTTCCAATGAAAAAGCCCATAGTACAACCTCTGAGAAAATCTGTTTCTGATTTTCTTTTGAAATCTTATTACAGTCACATGTTGAATTAATTAGAGTAGCAACTATTTCTGTGGAAAACATTAGTGGGATATTTATTCTTCTAAAGATTAAATTGCAGGTTATTTTGCCAAAAGAAATGATTTATTTAAAATTTCTGTTCTACAAAGGCTGTTTTATGGCATAACATTTAAAATCAAATGCACTTCATATTCATATAAATTACTTTTCTGTTAGAACTGTGCATTTAAAAATACAGTCTAATTGCTTCTGATTGTTTAAGCTGCTCAGTTGTTAAAAACTGATATTTTTAAAAGTTACTGTCATAAGTTGTGGAAATTTTGGTTTTAAACTCATAAGGTAATTGCATCAGACCGTTGAACTCCAGCAATTGTTTAAAATAACAGACTTAAAACCATATTTTAAAATGCTTCTTTCCTTTGAGAAAACTATGCAAATGCAACTAAAATGCTAATAATCCATTAATTTGTAAAAAAGAACTGTGAATACTTACTAAATATTTCCTCTGGAGCACTGGTAGGTGGAGAGCACCTGCTTTTGCTGGCAGCTGAGTTGGTCTGCAAGAGAAGACAGTAGGAGTCTGGCTATTTATGCCTGAAGAGGGTCCCTTTGGTCCAACAATTATTGTAATCATTAGACTTTCCAGGTTTGCATAAAGCATGTCATCATCTGCTTTGCAATCTTTTTGGACGATCTGTCAGAGGTTTCCTGTCTGTCAACCGGTTTAAGATCCTGTCAGAAGACTGTGACGCCAAATAGACAAAATCCTTTAAAAAATACCTTGGATTCCTAGTAACAATTCAAGTTTTCTGGTGCCTTTACAGTTCTCTGCTTTTATTAATGCCTCCAAGCTATACAAATGAACTGATTCCAATGTTGGATCAGTTCTAGTGAATACACTTTTAAATGAGAAGCATGTTTTCTTGTAAGTTTTATTGTCTGACAGATGCTCTTTCCAAACATTTACAGAGAGCTTGCTCACTCTCACACACCATATGTATGTGTTCAAATAAAAGGGGTGAGGCAGCTAAAAAAGTCAAGAGGAAAAAAAGTTACATTTCATAATTGCACATACTCACACAGACCGTCTCCTGCAAACATGAATTAATTTAAAGTAGCACAGTGTATATTTTTGTGCTTTACAGTACCGTATGCTGGATGATGAAAGGGCTCTGTAACATTGTGGTTTCTCTGGAAAGAGTGGTTTTGGGAAGCTCTGAGATTTTTCTTAGCTCTCTCCAGAGTGAAAATCCCAAATAAAAATCTTACTTTTACAGTTAAATCATCCTTCCTCTGTAGCACAGTACATGTACTTACATCACTAAAATTATTTAAATCATCTGTGAAAAATTATGCATGATAGAGTGTCCCAGTTAAGAAATCATGTTTAATATTTATTTTAAAGTATTTTCCCTACCACCTTTCAAATATGTGGAAAAAAGTGCTTTGTGCCATGCCTGTAAGGTTAACAGATGCTATTGTGGCTAAGGAAGTTAAAGTCACAGTTTACAATGAACCATGAAGAAAGCCTTTCCTAGAGTCTTCTTTTGAAATTGTGAAGAATGCCACTTAAGCACTTCCACAGATCTCCTATGGTACAGCATATGGGAACAAAAAAATAGTTATTGTTCAGATTAAACTGCCCAGCCACCACAGGTCGCTAGCTTCAGTGCCATGCTAATGTCCACCAGGAGGGGGTTACCAAACAACCAGTTCGAGCTTTGTGGCACTTTAATTGGACATTTATCCTTCTCTTCCACACCCCATGGTAAATCAAGAAAAGTCAAGTGATGAATCAACTGGGATTCCTGAATGGAATTTCCATTGATTATTCTCCTGGCAAAATGGAATCTATTAGAAGTTTCAACATAGAGGGATTCAGCACCCATAACCCCAATTCCTCTATATCCAGATAGACAAGGGGAATTCTGAAGAAGGTTAAGTCATCTAGACACAGACATGCTCCTTATTTCCAAGACCCCTTCCTCCATCCAATATTAATGCAATGTTTTCCATAATTTATTTATTTTCCAGGAGCCAGACTCCTCTAAAAATAAGAGTAAAGAGACTTCAAGGACACTTTTATACCAGCTCTTTGCGTGTTTGTTGAAGAACGATATTTGAATTGCATTCGTCTGACTCCCACCTATGCACAAATTTCCATATTTGCAGTTTCCTTAGAGAACTGAGGCTGCTTGCATCAGAATTGGGTGATCTTTCCATGCAGTCCTCTAGAAGAACAACATGAAAGTCCCAAAAGTTTGGAGCACTGTTGAAATTATTTAAGGTTCACTTATTTATTACTAAGTAGCTTTAAACTTCAGTAGTTTTTGTTGTTTATCACCACAGTTACTGAACTTCACATATTGAAACCTACTGTAACACTCCCAGAACAACATTTAAAATGAGAACAAAGCAATCAGTTCTGGATCCAGTACAGAATTATTTAATATATCAAAGTAGCCTTTTCATTCCAAAGAAGAATTACTGCCAAAAGGCACATCACCAGACTAGATCATTCTGGTTCCATGACTACATGTTATGAATGTATCCAGGAAAAGGACTGGATATGCATGCAGCCTGCATAATTTGGCACAGCTATTGTAAGGAAACCTTACTAAATGATAAAAGAAACTGAATCATTGGAAATCATTAACTTGGGAAGTCATTTGAGGTTTCTAAGTACAGAGTAGACAAACAAGTATCAAAAATCACAGAAGTTATAGCTGATTCTGTCCTTGGAATAGGAGCACGTGATGCTTTAAACTGAGCACCCAAGAAGCTGTCCGTTTCTACAATTCCATGTAATAATTCTGGAACTCCATTATTCCAGTGTCTTGAGGTTATCATACTCTTCAATATCAGATAGGCAGTTAAGACAATGCAACTGAGTCTGTCTTTTATCTTCCTACCTTAGTAGTGTGGGAATCAGATACTTAGAAGCATTTCAGCTTGAAAAAACAGAGACAGATTTTTTCCTCTAAGTCTACAAATATTTACAGGGAAACTGGGTTGTAGTCCTTATTATTCTCTGATCCTGGTCCAAAATGGAGTTTTCCTTCCTTATCATTACTACACCAGATTCTGCTATGACAGACTTCTCAGGAAGGACTAAAATCTTCAGGATGTACAGCCTCATTCTCATCTTTGTTGGATTTATAATGAAATTGATGGACAAAATACAGCAACTGTATATTTATATAATTATATATTTTATATACACACACACATATATATATATAATTATCCTCTCTTCTCCTCTTCTCCCCATCCTCCTGGCCCCCATGGCTGAAGGAGGGGAAAAAAGAGGAAAACATACTGAGTAGTGTTGCCAAAAAAATACTTGAGGACTACCAGTCTTTCTTTAAATAGAAATTGGGCTGAACACAATCACTCTCTGACATTGCGATCGACATCAAAAAACCAAATGTATCTCATAGATGGGAGGGAAAATAAAGCAGAAAAAAATCATAGAATCATAGAATAACCAGGTTGGAAGAGACCCACAGGATCATCAAGTCCAACCATTCCTATCAAACACTAAACCATGCCCCTTAGCACCTCGTCCACCCGTGCCTTAAACACCTCCAGGGAAGGTGAATCAACCACCTCCCTGGGTAGCCTGTTCCAGTGCCCAATGACNCATATTTCTACTCAGTGGATTACTTTCATAACTGTGAATCGACAGATGCCAAATTTCTGTGGTCCAACAGCTGAAGAAAATAACTACTGTGGGATCAGAACCTATGCTCACATGCTTTCCTCAGTTTGTATGTCCTATTTGAAAGCAGTTGAAGACTCATGTAAAACTGGAAAAAAATATACTGCCCATATGTAAAATCTGACATTTTTTTTCTTTCTCTCTTACAGCCAAATACCTTTTGCTTTTCAAATTTGTGTCTCTTCAGGGTACACCTGCTTTCTATCCACATGCCTACTTCTATAGACCTCAAGTGCCAGAAGGAGTTGGCATACAAATCTTGTTTTACTTAAGTATCAGTGCCAAAGTGTGCCTTGTGTTTAACTTGCAGAAGTGTGCAACTTCTGCTGTTTCTTGTCAGTAAGATAACAGCTGAACAGTTATTTCAGGCCTTACCAAGATGCATGGGATGAAATAGGAATATATAGGAAATATAAAATCAAAAAGGAGTCTAGACATCTTTGAGTTTTAAATAATTGTCAGAACTGTATCTAATTCTTTCGTAGTTTTGCTAAACAAAAATAATTAATAAAATAAGATAAAAAGGGGGGAAAAGTGCTAGGTAAAAGTATAGCAGTACAGTCAATATCATGTTGTTTCTTGAATAGTTTACACCATATGAAAACATTTATGTGAACATGTTCAGGCTATCATGTAGGATTATAGCACATTAAAAGGGTGTAAATTCAATTTTGTTTAGTCAAACACTTAGCCTTCTCTCTGGTTAGCAGAAGGATTGGCATGCTGAGTTATGACTTTTCTATTAAACTGTAATACTATAGAAAGGAAATTTAACAAAAATGATCGATATGAAGTTAGTTTGCCCACCTTTATTCAAAAAAGAATCTCCAGGCATTTTGTACTTACATTCCTGAAGGCTAGCCACATATTATAATGTTACTAAAATTATTTCCATTTTGCTGGTAAGGAGTACATGTGCAACTTTGATATTCACAGGCTGTTTAATATGCTTATAACTAGCTCTCATCTCATTGTCTACAACAAAAAACATAACATCGTATTACTTAAGAAGGATTACATACCCATACTTTCTCTCCTGTAGTTACCATGGATACACACATATGATTATGGACACTCAGCAGTGCCAAAAGGTTTACATTCAATCAAAATCCTCTGAGCTCTAAGTTGTAAAATTCAGTACCAAAGTGGCAAGAAGCAGAATATTTTATGCTGGAGAAATTGTGGTATTGGTTTAGAAGCTTTTATAAAATAAAGTCTTTACACAGAAGAATAAAGCATTCCCAGTATTGAATGGTAAAACTGTAGTAAATGCAGCTTTAATCTCTATATTTTCAGATAAAAATTTAGTATGAAAATTAAAGTAACTAAAATGAGTGTATAGATATGAACTAGATATGTCAACTGCCACTATATATAATGGAGGTCTGGTCATTATAGCAGATAGAATCTAGAGAACTGTTCAGCTCATTCTTTAATCCACAGCAATATCTGATCAAATTAATAACTCATCAGTAGCTCTCTGGCCACCACTAACCATAATGATAAGCTCTCCAGACACCTAGCTCTTATGTAAGCATCTGCACCAATCCAGACATCTCTATCTTTTGATGAATCTGAAGCCAAATGGACCTTGTTAGATGCCCTCACTGATTACTGTAATCAAGATTTGACCCACTAGTAGGGAATTGCAAATTCACTCTGTGTTTTGAGTTTAGAAATCCCCTTTGTAAATGTGTTTTGTTTGGGGTCTGTGGCAAGGGTGATTTGTTGTTGGGTTTTGTGGATTGTTTTTTTTTTAACCCAGGGTTCACTGAGAATTCAAGTCAAGATGAGGAAAAATCCCAGTCTTACTGACCATGACACTGATCAGCAAGAAAAAGGTCTTTTGTCATCTTCTGCACTCTTCTATGTCTGTATTTAAGTCACTTATAGTACTGAAAGCCTAATATGTAGGCCAGCTCTACTTAACCAAATCAAGGTCCCCTATGACACTGACTTTGACCTGTCCTTCAGTCTGATATTCTGAGCAGTGGGATGAGGGTCAGCTTTCAGAGCACTGTGGAGTGCCTGCACCATGAGTTTTAGCTCACTGGACAGTATAGCATGCATGACTCAGCAGAACGTTGAAACTTCCCTTCCCTGTCTGATTTTCTTCATATGGGGACTGAGCGCTTTTGTGCTTTATGGAAAGCATTCTTAAATATCTGACGGTTCTGTTCCACTCCCTGTACCTCAGGACCACATCCCAGGGGGTCCTACTGAGTAATTCCTTAAAGAGTTGGAAGTCTGCTTTCCTGAAATTCAGGGTCCTGACTATACTCCTCACCTGTCCCATATGCCCCTGGACCTTGAACTCCATCAGTGCCTGATCACTGCAGCTCAGGCAGTCACTGATGTCACTGATGAGTTCACTTATATTGGTGACCATAAGGTCCAGTATTACATCTCCTCAAGTGAGATCTTTATCAGCTTGCCCAAGAAATTACCCTCAATGCACTCCAGGAGTCTCCTGAATTGCCTACAGCTTGCTGTGCTACTTTTCCTGCATATGTTGGGGTGGTTGAAGTCCTTGAGTAGGATGAGAGCTTGTGAGCGTGAAGACTCCTCCAGGTGGAGGCTATTTAACTCCACTGAGGACTGAGTATACAGCTTGTGTAGAAAAGCCTGTGGTCATTCCATTATAGCAATTTTCAAGTTTACTATATTTGTTTAACACAATAGTCTTAGTTTTTTGTTCCACTGTGTGCAATGTGAAGAGATTCGGGGGTATTGTTTTTAGATTTCCTTCTTCTCACATCCTTTGGTTGTCTTTATTTCTAACCATGTAACTTATTGTTAATAAATTGTTTTCTATGACATTGAAGACAATATTTAAGGTAATTGCCTATACAAAGGTTTAAGAAGAAAACTGAAAAGTAGCTAAGGAAAATACAGCACAAAACTAGAATTAAAAGAATAAAAATTAGTTCTCATTTGGTGGAAAATATGGATTGCATCTTCTAACAAATCCAATCTTCCTATTATATCTTTCACTTCATTTGTAAATGGGAAGGAACCTGTACCATTAACATTTGTACTTGTTTGCCATTGAATTTCCACCGGAGAAAGACTTTAACACTGAATAATTCTATTCACAACACTGCAAAAGCTGCTTTTCAAAGTTTTGACTTTCTAAGAACAATTTGATAGAAATGTCAGTCCTTTATCTCCGTGGCAACACTGCAGAAGACCACCAAATTGCACTTCTAAACTAGTCATTACCAAGGCCATTCTCCGCTTCCATTATTTCCTGCTTCACAGTCAGTTTTGTTGATTCCTCTTGTAACTTTTTCAAAGGTCTTAAATATATTAAATGTTAGCTGTGCAGTTACTGAGTTACATCTTTAATTCATGTGAATAATGAAGTACTGTAAAAAATGAATCGATCTTCTCTGGGAAGCAATCCAGATATGACAGTCTGCGCATAGCTGTAATTCAGTAAAAACTCCATTATTTACCATGATAGGACAGTATCTTCTTCCCACCCTGGGTACCAGTAAGAAGTCAACACAGACTTAAGAGCAGCACTGCAATGAGGAGTCATGGTCCCACCAGTAGAGTGGGAGAACAGTTTTGGGACCAAGATACATTTTTTTACCTTTCCCCATGGAAATTATTTAGGAAAATCAGTCCAACTTTCCTGTTAACATATATCATTCCAACATAACTTCAGGTCTTCTGTGACTCTTCTCTAATAAGGTATTATTACAAGATTTTTAGCAGCATTTTATAAATGTTGTGAAATCAAACCCTATCAAATGGGTCTTCTTCATTAACAATACTTCTGTCTTTATGCTGAAGGAACCATAGTCAGCCCTTCTCATTTAAGAGTTTTGAAAATGGGAGGTTACCACAATAACATTGTGTTTCACATAAAAGTAAAGTAATTGTTTTATAACTTGGCTATAAATATGACCCAAAACACAGAGAGGAACATTTGACAGAATTGCCAACTCTGACAGCAGAGAAAACCAGCAACTTCTGTTGTACATACCCAAGGGTACAAAAGACCTTAGAAGCAGTACAGAGCAGATGAAACAAGAAATAAGATGTTATCGGTTCTGGCCACAGGCCAGTATCTCTTGTCTACAACAAAAATCTTGCACAACTCCAGAAATACTGTATGAAATAAAATGTTCTATGCACTCTTGTTCCCAGCAAAACTCAGGGTTATGTGAAATGCAGGAACAATTGTTTTCTAAGTCAGTATTTTTACCAGTATTGCAGTAAGTGAAATTATTAAATATATGTTTATAGTTTACTATTCTGAAAGTGAAGAATGCTGTTGATCAAATAATGGTTTATATAATTTCTTGTAATTGTTACTGCTGTTTTGGTACCCTCCATTATTAATAATAATAGGTACCAGAGTGGATTTTTATTTATCACTTATTAGAGTGAAAAAGTGAACTCAACGAAGAGCTGACAACTTTAATTTATCTCCTTTATATTCTACATTAACTACAAATTAAAGATAAATTTATATTGGTTTATATTTCAGGAAGCTGTAGTGTTCATTTGCTTCTTTTACTTCTCAAACTATATCAATTTGAAGTATCGTGCCAGAAACCACTGTATTGCTAGAAATGCTTGAATGGATTTTTAATTCTGAAGCACTGGTATAAATATGAATTAGAGCCAAAAGAAACATTCTGCAATTATGCCAATGTGAAGATAATCAGAATCTGACCTACCCTTTTAAAAGATGTAAAGATCATATGTATCTTCTTTTGTCAATAGAAAAGGCATTGTCTGGACCACATTTTAATTCCTGTCCTAACTTGTTCAAATTTACAATGCAGTTTACTAATTACATTTTCAGTTGTGTGTACTGAGAAACTGTTCTAGCAGTTGTTTGGAAAATATTCCATAATTATGAATAAAATATATTAGTAGAAGTAAAAAAAGGGAAAAAATATGCATTAAATAGACAGCTACTCTTAAAACTAAGGGTAAAGTACCACACAGCTGGGGCAAGACTTCAACGTTCATTTATAATCTTATCTTTCTCATTCCTCATGTTTAGTTTGCTGTGTAAGCAGGAGTAGCCCTATATGATCATTATAATATGACGCATTTCTATCTGTCTCTAGAATTGTTATAATAGAAAAAGCCAGAACAGTCAAAATCAGAAATTCAGAGGTATTTACTTACTCATCTAAATAATAGGTTAAATATTTCATAATAAACACTTTAAAAAGCTTTAAATTGGAGGAGAGAAGATTTAGATTAGACATTANGCTGTGTAAGCAGGAGTAGCCCTATATGATCATTATAATATGACGCATTTCTATCTGTCTCTAGAATTGTTATAATAGAAAAAGCCAGAACAGTCAAAATCAGAAATTCAGAAGTATTTACTTACTCATCTAAATAACAGGCTAAATATTCTGTAACAAACACTGAAAAAAGCTTTAAGTTGGAGGAGAGAAGATTTAGATTAGACATTAGAAGAAATTCTCCACAATGAGGGTGGTAAAACACTGGCACAGGTTGCCCAGGGAAGCTGTGGATGCCTCCTCCTTGGAGGTGTTCAAGGCCAAGTCGGATGGGACCTTGAGTGCTCCTGCCCATGGCAGGGAGGTTGGAACTGGATGATCTTTAAGGTCCTTTCAAACCCAAACAATTCTAAGATTCAGTGCTTCTATGAAAAGCAATAGAAGATAAACAAGAAAAATGTAAGTATACAGAATGTAAAATTATGTTCTTCAGAGATAATTTTGACTTGGTACACCTATGTGGTAAGCATAAATGTTTATTCCTAAATGTTTTGTGAACAATATTTAATCAATTTATTTTATAGAATCATAGAAACACCAGTTGGGTGACACCTCTGGAGATCTCTTGTCCAACCTCTTATTCAGAGCAGGGCTGTCGCCTTATTAGGTGTGGATTCTTTGCATTTTCTGGAAGCCTGGAATTCTTTTTCAGGGACTTCTCCTTTTAACAAGTCTTTCATAATTACCAAGACTCTGTTTAACATATTTATTTTCCATTGCACCTCCTAATTTTCATGTTCACTGTTTTGGAAACTACATCAGCATTTGCTTTCTCTGCTGTTCTAATGCAAAAGCAGATGTCTTTATCTTAGTAATAATTTTGACACTTCTCTTGGCTAAGTAACTTTTGGCAAACTGGGTTGTGTAAGCAGCTTATGACTTGTGAGTAAAACAGAGATACTGTGATGCCGACTGAGAAAGAATTCTCAGAATCATCAGTCTGCCAAACTTTGGATCATCCCTAGCAACATCAATAATTGTCCTTTAATAATTATCCCAGTTTTATGAAAACTGATATAAATACAGTCATTTCATTACATCTGCATATAAGTATATCTTCCCTGGTTATTAGCAGAATGCTTACAATGGTGACAGTAACACCTGACCAGCTTTTCTTCCCCATGTTAATAAAGTAAAATGACATAACATATTTCTATAAACTCTACCACAGAGCACATAGCAATTTCTCAAGGTAAACCTGCCTGTCATAAACCTCAAACCATTATCACAGGAATCCCATCATTTCACAGTATCAAATTATTTACAATTTTCTTTGTTGAATGCCTCAACAAAATCACATCTATTCTGGCCAATTGGACAATAAAAATTACACTTATTGACAACCATCATCCTCTTACACCTACCCATTAGCATCTTAGCTAGATAGTGTAACAATGGATATCAGCAAAAGAAAGTATGGTGCAGATTTGCTCAATAAAGATGATGCAGATGATAGGATTTAGGTTGCAATAGTTCTACAAAGCATGTGGGACTTGGATTTGAGTTCACATTCTGCAAGATGGCAAATTATCCCAAACGAAGGGAAAAGGGTGAAAAAATGCATAATGCTTTTGTTGACACTGGTTCTATAGCTTACGCATTTAATTTTCCTGGACTGTACTAGAATTCCTTGAGGATATAGCACAGCAGAGGTGGTTGACTGTAGGAGGATTCACACGTCTGAATTTTGCAGTGCTGAATCACAGATTTTATAGATAAAATAAATTTTTTAAAGAATAGAAAAAAATTTCTTTGCGGTGTGTATTATATGGTAGGTTTTTCCTTGGAAAATTGTAATGTTTGATTTTAGCATCTAGAGAAATGCAGGCAAAATTGAGGGAAACAGAAAATAGTATTAGATTATGCTCTTAAATCTCTTGTACTAACTAGAGACTAGTTGTCATCACTAAATAATAAGTTTCAAGAGATTAAACAGTAATTTTTTTCCACAGTTTCTGGTGCATTACAGTAGATATTTGTCTCTTTCTAATAGGACTGACCAAATAAATTACACTAGGGATAATTTACTAAAATCTGTGTAGTCATTTCCAAACAAGGAAGAGAGGCCCTTCACCCCACAAAGTCTCTGTACAAGCGTTTGCCTTTACGAGGTTCTGGTGTGACTTTGAGGAGGTTTGAGACTTGAGGTAATACCAACCAATCTTATCTGTAGGATGAGCATACCCCAAAATACTAAAGTAGTTATAATCTCTATGTTTTTTTTTAGCTCAGACAACTCCTTAAAATATAGTTAACGTGAATCATCTGGATGATGCAGATAAATATAAGTTTTGAAAACAAATGTTCCTCCTGTTGTCTGTTTCCTTTCCAAATGAGCCTCTCGTTCCAGATGCTCTGGAGTCCAGCAGTGTGCACTGCCTTGCTGGGTTGCAGTAACCTTCAGGCTGTCTCCCTCTGGGTCTCTGGGAATGTATCCTCTCCTTGACCTCTGAGGCTTGGCTGTAGATCTGCTCCTGTGCAACAGGCAAGCCATGTGCTTTGTCAGGAGTGTCTCAGTCTGCAGGCAGACACTGTGATCTCCTCCTCTCCCTCCCCCGTCCACCTGACACAGATCGCCACTGCCAGGAAAGGCAGAGGCAGCCTTCCTCACTGCTGTTCTGTCACACCCTTTCCAACCAAAGGAGAAGAAAATAAAAGAGCAAGCCTAAAACAAAGGCCAAACCGTGAACAATAAAACTCTGTTTTGTCATCTGTCATGAAGGCAAAATGCAATACAGAATGGAAAGACTCTGCAGTGCCTCAATCTAAACTGCAAAGACTCTTGCAGTTTTCAGGCTCAGATGTCTCTTTGTTCATTTTCCATACTTGAGGTATGACCTGAGGTAAGACCTGGACTCATCAAGTGTTCTAAGACCTTGATTTCTGGGGAGAGAAGGTGCACATATATGAGCCAGAATGGTTCAAGAACATGCTAATCTGTCAGGTTCTGGATTATACTAGCACAGTCCGGAATGGCAACAATAAGAATATACTTGTATTGGGTGAAAGAGAAAAAAAGAAGATGCATAGATCTTACAACATAATTAAAGGTGCCCACCTTTTTGTCTGACCTCTCTAGTCAGCACTCAGAGATGCTCTCAAATATTTATCTGTCCTGCTTCTAACACTACTATCTGTTGTCATAGCATCTGACTGGCTGCTAAAATAATAAAATGCAAGATTCATTCCAGTCTGTGGAGGTGAAAAACAAAAGCATAACATTAGGAAGTTCCAGCTTCAGCAAAAGTCAGTGAAAGAGATGGTTATTACTGATGTAGGTGTGTGTAGGAACATGATATTATTATTATGAGTTGAAGTTCTCACCTGAAGCAGGAACAACCTCTGGGGTACTAGGGGAATAATAAATAGGAAATAAACCCCTTTGGAAATATGAATGGCTCTTCAATAGCCATACTTCATCTTCTCTTCAGCAGCACTCACTCTAATCTACTTCAAAAACTGTATCAGTTAGGATAATGTGCACAAAACTGAGGAATTCTAAACCCTTTTGGAAGTTTCTGCAGTTTAACTTCAACTTTTTTTAATCTTGAAAGACATTACTGCTGCTGAGATCCATTGTGGGCTGTGGTATGTCAGTCCATACCCTACTGCTCACTGCTTCATTTCACCACCTTTCCTGTTGTCTATAAACTCAACGGATAAATTGGTTTCATCATGTTTTCACAGTGTTTTCTTGTACAGAAGCTTTTTTTCCTTGGTGATGGTTCCTTCAGACACATTGTAAATTCTTTCTGAAGCTACCCTGAAAATCCCTTCCACTGTAGTGTTTTTAATCCACTGTAGCCAGTATCTTGGCAGACAGAAAGTTGCTTATGTTCATGCACAGAATGTCAAGGATTGCTACATTTTTCCACAGATACTTTCCATATGCCATAGACAATGATTTTTTCACTGAAACCCTCTATGGTACTGCAATCATGAAGCCATCGATAGCATTTAAGATATATGCTAAGTTGTATCAGCTGTTAATGAAACAGATTTCCAACTTGAACTTTTGCAGTATAAGAGCCATTGATAGACTCCATACGTTTCTGGAGAAAAATACTATTAAAAAAAAAGTTAAAATAAATCCCAATAAGTAGATATTTGTAAGATCCTTAGACATCTACATTTCACTTTCTAGTCTACCCATTTCTCAAGGGAAATCCAAGACAGAGGCTGCAGAAATCAGACTGGAGAGCAGAGAACAAATCTTATGAGGAGCGACTGAGAGAGCTGGGGGTGTTTAGCCTGGAGAAGAGGAGGCTGAAGGGAGGCCTTATTGCTCTCTATGACTACCTGAAAGGAGGTTGTGGAGAGGAGGGAGCTGGCGTCTTCTCCCAAGTGACAGGGGACAGGACAAGGGGGAATGGCCTCAAGGTCCGCTAGGGAAGTTTTAGGCTCAACATAAGGGAAAAATTCTTCACAGAAAGGGTCAATGGACAATGGAACGGTCTGCCTAGGGAGGTGGTTGACTCACCTTGCCTGCAGGTGGTTAAGGCACATGTGGATGAGGTACTGAGGGGCGTGGTTTATTGTTTGATAGGAATGGTTGGACTCGATGATCTGGTGGGTCTCTTCCAACCTGGTTATTCTATGATTCTATGATTATATGAATATGTCCCACCCTTTATACCCACCTGTTTGAGTTAAGGAAGACAGTGTTTCTCTAGAGAAACTACAACAGCAGTCTGTGGTAGAAGAACACAAAAATTATACCTACTCTTTTAAATTTTAAATTTTTAAATCACATTCAAGATAGCAGGTATATAGATAAACAAACTAGGGAGTCTTGTTGATTATAAGTAGGGTTCTATTTCCAATATGTTTAGCAGAAAAGGCAGCATGGCTAACAAATCAAAAGACCATGACTGAAAAAAAAAAATTAATCTTGCCCCCAAATCTGGAAGCTTTCACAAATCTAAAACTGGAGAGGTAGAGGCACCACAAGAATAATTTATAGGAAATGTTATAAAAATCAACAAAAGTAAACTGTAAGTATTCTCACCAGTTATAAAGGAAAACAACATATATTTTATTTAAAAATATTTTCTTAGACAAGATAATATGGAGTGTTAGTTTTGGACCTTGTAAATTACCTGCCAACTATACTAATAATGTAATGGAAATATGCTGTAAGCATGGTAGCACTTACGCTAAAAAGACAGTTGAGAAGTTCTGCATGTACTTTACTGAGAGACAAGAAGACCAGTACAGTTTTATAAGCCTATGTCCTTCTATTTATCCACCAGACTAGCAGACTCTGGAGAGATGTATCAGGATATCACAAATCCTTTAGGCAGTAACATCTGGAAAATGCAGAGAAGTAGCTTAATTTTCAAGAGTGAAAAAACCCTCTCTTGAGTCATCCATAGAATTTAGTGCAAGTCATCAAGGCTCTAAGTTTTCGTTCATCACAAAGGCAGGGAAAAGATGTGGATTAAGACATCTTTTTTTCAGTCAGCAAGATGGCAAGAAAATACTAGAAACTCATTGTAGTTATCTCATAACAGAGGTCCTAGAAAATAAACAAATAAGTGAAAAAACCAAACATTTAATCCAGATAAAAAGAAGTAATGGTTTGGTCTTAAATCCGTATAGATTTTTCATGTGTTTCTAATGTGTTCATGTTCTAATGTCTTTTCATGTTTTACATGTGTTACTAATCTCTGTCTCTATTCAATTCATTTGGGTGTTTTCAATATCTGTTGTTTATATGTTGTATTTTTAACTCTGATGTAATGTTTCAGGGTATGAAAAGGCCATTAGGATAACAATGAACCTTCCTTTTTTTTCCAGCATTCTTTTGCTGACCTCTCTTGAGTAATCCTCATTTGCATTTCTTACTTAGGTATGTCAGTGTTACCAAAGCACAAGGAAAAAAAAGGGAGGAAATCTCCATAGCTCAGAAAATGTTGTACATCTGCAGTTCTGACATGGACTGTTGAGCTTTGGGGTTTTTTTTCATATTAGCAGTGATGAGAGTTCATTTCATATTTTAGAAAAAATTAAAATATTTAAGTTAGAAATACTAATTTACAGAGCACTTCTTATATGTCCCTGATATTTCTCTAGAAAATATAGGAGTGGCAAAATTCATTAATTCAAGAGAATCACACCACAGTCATTTAGTAATTCCAGGAGATCATTGAAATATTTTTTGAGTTGAAGTTGTTAATCATATTTGCTCTTTGAAATTTTAATCTTGCTTTCACCTAATTGCATGGAAGTGAGTTTAATTTCATAAATGTTTTTCTCTTTACTCATAGACTGAAGAACACTGAAATAGACATTTCTTCTTTCGTTTGCTCATCATATGGAAAATTCATGAAAATGGGACAGCAATGCAGTGGATGGAAAATTATTGCTATTTCATAAACTTGGCCAAGACAGATTCGGAATATTTACTAAAATAATCCCAGAAGACAGCAATATTTTCAAAGTTAGACAGGTGCTAAGTATTTTGTTTTGCTAAGTTGGCTTACTTTCCATAAATCAAGTATATCCCTTCCCAAACTAGTTTTAACTTTTTCTGTCCAACTTTTCAAGCAATGACTTCAAAACAGCCTTACCATACTTTTCAGATGACCAAATCTGCTAACTAACTTTTGAAACAAAGGATTTTGGAATGAAGGTGAGTAGAAGGTGAGCTTTGTCAAGCATTCAGTCCACAGCATGACTAGAACTAGCCTGGCTTTAAAGGCTCCTGAAATTTGTGAAAGCCAGATCCTTAGTACAGACTGTGAAGCAGAGAGAGTTGGAATTGTTCAGCTTGGAGAATAGGAGGCTCCAGGGGAACCTTATAGCGACCTTCCAGTACCTGAAGGGGGCTACAAGAAAGCTGTAGAGGGATGTTTTACAAGGGAATGTGGTGATACGATGAGAGGGAAAGGCTTTAAAT
>WAAB01019997.1:46452-72550 GCA_013389865.1 Piaya cayana | reverse complement strand
GTAACTGCTTCAGTTGTTCACATCCAGTGTCTGAAGAGTACCTAGGGTACAAGGCTGTCAGGGGTGACGTGGCATCTCTAGGAGGCTTCTTGTGCCCTTTCAGATCTGCAGTAGAAGACCAGACAGGATATTTTGAAGTAGAACTGGATGCTGCTGATTTGAGGTCTTTGTCTGTGGTTTTCATCTCTGCTTGCCTGTGAGTGAGGAGATGATGATAGGCAGTGGGAATAATCAAATCAAAACAAGAATTACAGATGTTAAGGCATTTGGTACAGAGTTCATGAAACTTTAAAAAAAGCAAAGCTGTAGAGCTCCGGGGAAGCCAACACCTACTTGGTCGGAGTGATCGTAGTCTTGTTATTTTGCACCAAAGACTGGAATCAGTTGGCCATTTCCATTGTAGGAATTGCCTTCCCTGTACATACTTCCAGACTTTTTTCACCTCTTGCTGCTTTCATAGAGCACTGTCCAGACATCCATGTTATTGGCTAGTCTTTGTGGCAGAAAGTATTTCTTACTTTGGCTACTTAAAACTATTTGAGTCTAAATCTTACTAAAGCAAAACTCCTTTTTGTTTTCTTTGTGCACTGTGTTTCGTCGAAGTTTGGTAGGCAATCTTTTTAATGGAGTTAATCTGCATCACATTGCTCTAAAACCAGCTGCTCTTGGGCACCCATGAGGAGGGGTCTTGAAAGCCCAGCAACAGGAATTTTCTTGTTTTGAGTAATCAAAAAAAATGCTTCTGTTTCTTGAAAATGAGTGATAAAATGTTTTGAGGATTTTTTTTCCTAATTGGGGAATACACAGCAATAAATTACTTCAGTGTCAAGGTAGAGGGACCTACCCCAAGGTGCTGAATATGCGTGTGAGTATTTCAGTGTGGCTAAGAAATGCCATCAGGTTGGGGTTTTTTTTCAGTCTCTCATTTTAACTACATTGACTTGGGCAGATCCACAAAAAGTAAAACTTTTTTTCATACCACCTGCTTTTTATCATTATGTGCCAAAGAGAATTGCATCTCTTTGCAGTAGCATGCGGTGTTTTCAAAAAGATATGAATTACTGAGATTTTCCTAAGCCTTTATTAGGTCAAGAAAGAAATAATAATTTGGGCTTGAAAGTTTGGAGAACAACTTTTGAAATGCACACTGTACTTTTTGGTGAAGCATTTGTGGAAAAAGAAGTAGGGTTTTTTCTTCTCTCAGGGTTCTTTAGTTTCTGGTTATATCAGAAGTTTAGGTGAGTTTGTATGTCTGCTTTTTCGACAGAAAATGCTTGTACTCACATGTGCAGTACAGTCATTTAATTTGAAAAGGACATATCATCCAACTGACTGCTGAAGTGAGAACTAAATTCAGTATGAAAACTTCTTGGCACCTGGGCTCAAGTAATATGCATGTTGCTGTTGCAGGAGGACCATGACATCATGGAGGCTGATCTGGACAAAGATGAGGTTTTGCAACCTCAAACGGGAGAGCTTGCAGGAGAGAAGCTGCTAACAACCGAGTACTTGGGAGTGAGTACCACTCATTAGCATCTTGAAATAATTTGCTGGATGAGGTGTCAAATTTTAGCAGTTTCATCACTTTCTGAAATAATATTTCTTCAAATTGTTGCTTGAAGAGCCAGTTTCTACCTGCATGGCAGTATGAGTCTTTCACAGCCTGTTTTATTAGGAGGTGTTCAGGCTGTGGCTTAATAATAAGCTAAAGGCAGCCGTAGGGTTCTAGCGCTACATCCCCGGCTCTGTGGGCACACAAAGCAAAGTGCTTGAGCAAGTTAATCCTGCAACACCCGACTGGTCTGAAATTATTTAAAGAAAAAAGAAGTTGAAAAGTTAACTGCTCCTGCAGGCATTACGCCAGCTCAGGTATTGTGTGTCTTACTTCATGCAGCAAAAAGCCATTGAATAAAAAAGTGTAAAGTTAGCATGGGTGCCATTTAGCTTGCTGTGACTAATTTGAGTTAAATATGATTGTCTGCCTTTGGGATCCCAGATTCCAGAGGTCTGCCAGTGCTGCTGATGGAGATGTGACCTGAGATAAGACACCATGCAACAGCCTGCAGTGATTCCAGTGAATTTTATCTAGTGACAACAGAATGCAACTTAGTTTCTGATGCAATGTTTCTATAGAACTTTCACTGTGGACCCAGTCACCCTTATTCCCACTGCATTCTTTTTTTTTTCCCCGCATTTTCTTTATTTCCTGTTTCAGATAATGACTCATACTCCAAAAACCAAGAAGAGAGTGTTTCCTGGTGTCCATCAGAGTGTAGATGAACCTCTTCAGAGACCTGTGACGCCAGGTTATCACAGAACTGCATGCATAATGTAAGTCCAAACAAATGAGGCCAATTTGGATTTTTCTTTAAACTCCTATAAAAAACCAAACAACAACAACAGAAATTACACCTATTAAACAAACCTTTCTTATCTAAAAGTGCATTACCATTGTCATTCTTTAAAGATAATTTCAAAAAAAGGAAAGGAGAGGAATATCAAAGGCAGAGAAAGGACCATTGGCTGAGGTCACATACTTGGAATAGTTGAGTAGATGGTTACTGATGAGTCTGATTTACATTTACCTTATCCCAAGTGTTTATTGTCCTTTTGTCTTCTCATATTCTATTGTTAAGTTGCTTGGAGCATCTAAAATGTCTGGGATCTTCCACTTTATAAGCAAGAATGTATATTGCTGTGGAAAGATTTCCTACCCCACCCATCAGAGACCAGATTAGAAAGAAAGAGAGAAAGACAAAAGTCTTGGTATATCAGATTTCCTGCTTTGGAAGAAGTAATTTTTCCAGCAGGAGAGTCTGTCACACCTTGCTCTTGGTGTGATTGGAGTCAGAGGTAGAAGGCTGCATTGTAAGTGGAATGAAGAAATCTTAGAGTATAGAGCTCCTTGAATATACTGTGCCTTCTGTTAGAACAAGTACATCTTAATATCCTTACCTCTGAGATTGGTCTTCTTTCCACTGTTCTGACTGGGGAAGCAAAACAACAATGAGAACTCAAATCTAAGTCTTGAAGTCTGAAGACTGCCCCATGCCTTTCTCCCTGTCATTCTTTGCTTTCATGTTCACATTTTCTATTTCTTAAAATCCACTTCTTCCCCACTTTAGCGTAGAAGATCCGTACAGAAAACAACAAGGACTGATTTAGGCTGTAGTTACACAGGTGTAGTTGAATGTGATGTAAGCCAATTGTTGTGGATATGGTACGGTCCCTGCTTCATCTTACCCGTGGTTATTGATTATTCTCCACCATTTTTGTGCAAATTAGCATTTGTTCCAGTAAGTGATCTGACTTCTTTAGAGAAGTGATCTCTGAAAGTGTTTGTGTGCCTTTACTGCCATCAGCCCAGGGAGTGTGTTTACTTAGCAGCATCCCAGCATGCTGGCATGACACTGGTCTCATATTTTGTCAAAATTTGAACCTCCTTGTGTGCAGCTCATGCCTCTGCAAGGCAGCTTCAGGTCACTGCTGGATACAAATTAAAAACATCTTTCTACCTTGATGGTTCTGATAGCTTTGGGTCTAAGAGAAGCGTTAATTTGATACCGTCAATCAGTCTTTACAGATTGCTTTGCTGGGCAAGCTAGGGAGGAAAAACATAAACAGCAGAAGTCTAATAAGGTGAAAAGACATGAAAATTAATCGCCCTCCTCCAAATGTTAGAAATGTCATGTGTGTGTGTGTGTTCGGTGCTCCCATGTTTTAAGTAAGAAGCATGAGATACCACCCTGAATGAGAAGCTTGTATTTTATAACTTGCTGTATTTTATGTCTTACTCTTGTGTACAAGAGAACTGCAAAATAAGGAAGACCTTCTTGAACGAGATTTTACAACACAAAAGAATGAGCTTTGGCTCTTATGCTCTTCTAATCTTAGTACAAATTTGTTTACTAAAATGATGCAAGGCTTCCTAAGAGTATCTCAAGAGGAAGACAATAAAAGTAACCAAATCTGAGTTGCCTTAATTTGAAAACAATATCTAAACTGTATGTATTTCATATTTTAAATAATTTAAGTGGTGTATGTTTGTATCAGATGAAACGGCATGGAAAGTATCAGACTCCTAACCCTCGTATAGAGCTTGTTTATCCAGGGGCAATCCAGGACAGTTGAATTCAATTATCTACCTTTTTTTTTATTTGGCAGAGTAATTAAACTACATTTAAAATTTGTGTGAATGCTTGCATTTGGAATTGAAGTGAATATAACTTGTTTGAAACTCTTGATGTGAGACTTGGCATAATATATTCCTTTTCAAAAACGTGGTGAAAGAGGAATTGGTTGATGGAGATACTATAATGTATCTCTGAGTTGTTGGTTCATACCTCCAAAAGGAAGGAAGGGGACAGATTTCTAGTGCTGAATAGAAGTATTCACGCAGAAAATTAATGCGGAATAGCCCCTGCACATGCAGCAGCTATTCCATGCTAATTTTTCTATGACTTCCCAGTGCAGACAAGGCTCTGGTTACTTCAAATGAATTGCAATGGGATCCCATTATGGACAAGCTCTTGCTGTATGGAGCTAAGGGAGCCAGGAAATACTTTTTTTTTATTCCCCCCCTCCTCTTTAAACACTCTCTGGCTGAGATCACGCAAGGGGGACTGAACTACTTAATATTCTGCTAGTCTTGTTACCTTAGCTTGATATTGGGCAGGGAATATTTCTTTGCCTGCCAACTTCTCTTTGTATGCTCCTTACAGCCCTCTTGCTTCTGCTGTGTTTTATTGCTTATTAATAAGCAATCTGCTCCCTGTCCTGTTCTTATCTGCTTTGTTTTAAGTCTATATCGCATGTTGCTCTGTAAAGTGAAGCTCTTGCAATATTCAAGAGCAAATCTTAAATCCTTGAAAAGCTAAATATGGAAGATCTCTCTAGCCTACTCCTACAGTATTTTTCTTTAAGTGTTGTGCTGGTGTTTTGGGTCTTCAGACTGCAAGGAGTTCTGGTTTCCTTCCCTCAACCCTTTTATTGCAGTAAGAAAAAATGTTCATTTCAAATATATCTAACATCAGGTGGTTTGGGAGAGCTGGAGTCATGCAATTAAATGATACCCTTAGCACTAGTTTGCAATATGGGATACAAAATAATTTCAATATCTTCTTCGTCATTACAGGCAATCAGAATAAATCAGAATTTACTCTCATCCAACTTTTTTTATGCTGCAAGCATTCATCACCCTGCATTCTCCTTCCCTCCTCCAGGCCAGAAAATGATACTAATTCTTGTCATGATGACAGCGATGAGAAGGTGCAATCTCTGCCAAGTGATCATCCTCCCATTTGCAGTAGGAGCAGGTCCAGCCTTTCTGACCTCTGCGTTTCCCCTTCATGTAAGGACTTTCTGTGAATGTTGCTGTTAACAGTTGCTGTCTTTCTTGACTGGGGCAGGCATTTGGGCCCAGCTTGTGCATTGTGTATTGTTTTTTAAAATGTAACCTTGGGACTGGCCCTCTGGTTTTAGACCATGGGGCATTCTCCAAGACCTTGGGGCCCACAGTTGGATTTTGGCTTGAGCTGGTGGAATGGGTACAGAAGGTAACGTGTGGTCAGCAGGGATCAATGGTTTTGCTCGCTTCACTCCATCTTGTTTCCTGTGGAGGGGCCAAGGATCATACCCAGGGCTTCTGATGTGCGAAGTGTGATGTATTTCACTATGTGGTGTCCCCAGCTTAGGGAAAGAGCTGCAGCCCAGAGACAGTGCATTTCCTAACAGGCAAAGCCTCTTACTTGATCAAATATACCCTTGTTTGGATCTAAATGAATCACTGTCTGCTGGCACCTGCAGGCTTCTGTTGGCTGGACCTCTGTGTTAAAGTTGAAGGCAGCTGCAGTTTTCTGCTTAGATTTGCAACTGCATTCAAATCATAAAATGTGGAAGCCCTGTGCTGTATAGCTGCATTGTGGGTGATGCTGCTAAAGATTCTGTCCTCGCAGCTTAAACTGAAATTAATGCAAACGCAGCTGGACCTGAGAGCTTAGAAACGTGTCATGGAACTTAAAAGGTTGTGGGCTTCTGAAATACTTTATTTCTGAATATCTGATATCCACAGGATCATGGAACTTCAGATGTGGGAGTTTTCAACCCTTTTGCAGGGGTTCATTAACATTTCCAATTAGGGATTTAAGGCAAAATGTTCTGCAGTATTAGATAAAGGATCTTGCAGCATATCCGGTACAGAATTATTAATAAGTTCAGACAAAGCATGCCTTTACTTTGCTGAAAAATATGCTTTGAAGCAGTAAAGGAATAGCATACTTTTTTGTCTCTCTTCTTTTTTTTAAATTTCCTAGAGGAAATGAAAAGGATTCTGAGTAAAGTAACCAAGGTCTTGCAGACAGGAATCTGCTTGCATAATGCCTAGAGCTGATAAATATAACGTGCTGAATGAAAGGCACATGATAGAAGCAGATGAAGCTGCTGTTCAAGATGGGCTCTTGGGTTCTTGCTGGAATGAGAGCTGCTCTTCTCAAGCCCCGCTTTGTGCAGTAGCACCTTGAGCATAGCTGAGCCCGTTGTACAGGGGAGGTAACTGGACCAGAGGCAGCAGCTCAGAACAGCAGATATTGTAAACTAAGCAAAAGCATACGGACTTGCGAGTTCTTTTATAAAGAAGTACATTTTCCTATAGACGGCGCATAAGAGAAAGGTATAAAATACTTCTACTGCTTCTAGGGACTCTCATCGTGCCTTTCTAAGCTGCTTTGCTGTGAAATAAATATGCAGCTTACTGAGTTCTGATCTTGGTGTGATGGTTGTCATACAGTACCAGGAACCTGCTCACTTCAGAATATCTCTTTTCCAGCATCACATGAATAGTTTGGGATTCAGTGTTTCATGCAGTCAGGTTGTGAAATGAATAGTAAGAGACCAAGAGTGAAAAAGTGGTTAGAATAAAAGTGTCCTGAGAAGGGTTAACATCATCAAGGTCGTATCTCAGGAAGCTGAGAGTTTTTAGTATCAGGAAACCTTGATTATCTTGTATTTTCTAAATATTAAAGCAGTTCTTAATGTCATCCATGCCTGGATTTATTCAGCTGTTCTTGAGATGGTCTGATTCTGTCCAAGTCCATCCTCCCTTTCTATCACTTTGGTAAAGAATAATTCTGGCTCTTTTTCTGTCTCCTGGGAGCAGAAAACTTGTGGGCTTAAGATGAACCCTGGTCATCTCACTACACATGTTATGCTGGAAGTCAGACAGAACATGTTCTGGGCAGCCAAATGCTTGTCTGAAAGTGACCTGAGCTGCATCCGTATCAGCATGTGAGAGCAAATCAGCAGGACAGCCTGGGCTGAGCATGGGAGGAATGGAACTAGGAGTTTTCCCTAGTCTCTTATTGGACTTGCACATCTCGGTAGCCTTGTGTCTTTCAATAAACTGATCAACTATCCATTCCTGTTAGTGCAAGGCAGAAAGTGAAACATATTGAACAAATGTAATAGCCCTTAAGGCTGACAAAAGTATAAAACACTGGTTTTTGTCCAGAGCAGCTGCTAGTTACTATTGATATGTACCAATATGCAAGTGGTTGAATTCCCGTGGCTTTAGAGAGATATCAGTCATTAGCTGATATATGGTAACTGATGATCTGCATGCAAATGTAGAGTGTAGCTGCTTTGAAAATGATCCAAGCATGTTTTGCTTTCTAGCTATAAAAGGCTGCAAGTATGTACACTTGTGGTTGGCTTGACTCAGCTGATGAGCGATGATGCACTCTGCAGCACTAACTTATTATTTCAGGGCTGCCTTCATACAGCAGGAACTGTGATTTGATTGTGTTTCTATTAAAATTGTAAAAGGACAACTCCTCACTGAACTGTTGGGCTTTTTTTTTTAAGTAGCAGTTGAAATGAAGCCCTCTGAAGTATTCTCAGCAGCCCACAGAATGGACCAAACCATCCCAGCTGGTGACAACGACTTGCCTTCCCGATCTACTGACTTCACCCAGGACAAAGTTAACGGGCAGTCTGACAGGTATGATTTATCCACGTGAGTATCTAAAAATGCAAGAGGAGTTTGAGGGAACTTACCAGCTAATTCCATGCTGCTGCAAAGACAGTCTGTGAAGTCATTTGGTGTATGATGTAGTCTGTTCTGAGACAGATGTGGTGATGTTTGCCAGACAAAATACCCTTAGCTGTGCCAGAGGCAGTTGTTCAGTTTCTAAGCATCTGGTCCAGAATGGGAGAAATCTCAAGCAAGATATTAATGAACTTCACAGTTATGCACAAACAGTCTTTTGCAAATAAAACTTCCTGATTGCTTGCTTGAAATGACTTGACTCTAACCCATGCAAAATCATTTATTAGTAAAGAAATAGGTAGGATTGTGGGAACAGGGTAGGAATTAACTTGCAGAAGGAAGAAAAAGTAACGATTTAAGTGGATTTAAAGTGTTTAAACATGCTGAGTTGCTAGCACTGCTGGCCAGTATCCCTGATTTATCACCTAGACAGGTATAGAAATGGAGGCATATTCTGGCTTCTCCTAGCAGTGGGTTTCAAATCTTCCTTGAAACAATTTCTGTCAAAAGAAGGCGAAGGACCCTGCTCTCCTTTTTTTTTTTTCCCCAGACCTTATGAAACCTTTGTCATACATAGAACTGTGAGGCTGTATCTTGGATGGGAACTAGGAATTCATTAGCAATTGGACTAAGGTTTACTGAAGCTTTTCAGAACCCGCATGTGTGTCCTTCAGACATTAACAGCTTTTTCCTATAGCTAATTTGATTGGGCCAAGTTTTAAACAGTGACTGTAGAGGAATATTAGAAGCAAATACATTCCAGAAGTAAAACACAGAACGGGTGGAGATGTGTTAAAGTGAAGGTTTCACCAACTCTATGAATCTGATTTTTCAGAAGTGCTTAGTTAAGCTCTAGCACTTCTGAAAACTGGACTCTGGTTTGTTTCCTTCTGGCCTACAGGTGCCTGTGTGTGGTTTAGGGGAGTTTGGTGTGGTTTTGTGGTTTTTATTTCTTCCCCCAAGTTGTTCTGTTTCCATAGTAAGATCCGTGTAATTATATATTGTCAACAAATTATCACTGGGTAGCAGCTGAGGCGCCTAGTAGTTGTACCTCTATCCCAACACTACTGGTTTCATTTGTTGCCTGTTGTAACAGTAGCTAAGCACATAACTTGCAATACAAATAGACCATGACAATTTTATGGCCAAATTGCTTGCTTTGTGATGGAGAGAAAGATTAGTTTTCAGCTTCAGCTTGCAAGAATTTATAAATTGGCAGCATCTTGCTCCCCGCCTTTCCTTCTCTACCATCATCATCAAAAATGTATGACTAAATCTCAGTAGTAGGTGGGTCTCTGACTGAAAGCACAGGTGGAGTGTCCTGCAGAAGTTATCTTTTCACTAGGTGCTTCCTTACCGTGCATACAGTAATTTGTATTTACAAATGCAGCCTCAAGTTACGGATATGGGAACGTAGCCATTCACCGTCCAAGCGAACACGGGGTTTCCTGTATCAAACATCTTTTGTTAGTATGTTGGTGTTGCAATAGCTAGACCTGCCTTTTCATTCCTTCGTTCCTGAAAGCATACCTTAATTTGTTTGCAAAATAAACAGAGCGAATAAATCGCTGCTTTGGTCATAGTTTTAACTACCGTAAGAAATGTCTCCTTCCTAGTGTGCAAATACAAAGACCATCTTAGAAAGAGGTATGTGTGAGCAAAGGAGGGCTGAGCTGCAGTGCTGAAGGGCTCACTGCTATATCTCCTCTTCCTTAGCAGTATAAATTGGGAATTTAACTGCACAGAGATCAGTGAAATTATGCAAAATCAGTCTGAGAGAAGGATGGGGCCCTAGTAGTGGCATGTCTATTGGAATAGTTATTTTTCCACAGGAACAAATGATTGTTCTTGCTGATCCATGTCAAACTGGCAGCTGCCACTGCATTGCTATTTCCTGCTGCATTTTGATCATGTAAGAATATATATTTGTTGTGCTTTTTAGCTAATCAAGGATAAATTTGTAATAGACTTGAATTTACCATAGTGGCTGGCTGAAAAAACACTTATTTTTATATTATGGCTATCTTCAGTGCCATCATAATAAAGAGTTTGAACTCTGCAGCACCTTCTTAGGTCCATAATGATCTCGTTTTTCTGATAACCTGGTAAAAGTGACCAGAAGTCCAACTGTATTTCTCTTGGTGAACGTGGTCTGATTCATGTTCAAGTCCTGTCCCATCTCTTGGTTGATTTTTCTGATCCCAGCGTCAGTCTGTTGTGCACTTTTTTAATAAACTATTATTGCCATTTTTCCAAGTAAAGAGTTTTCTTTCCTCTCAATGCTAATGTAGGTTTCTGTGAGAGTTCATTGTGGGTTTGTTTCTTTTTGTTTGATTGTGGGGTTTTTTTAGGTTAAGCTCTTGCTCCCAAATTGGCACACCTTGTCATAAATTACTCCTTACCAAATACTAGGGAACATTTTCCCACAGTAAGTTTTGCTGCTTCCTTTTTCATTTCATCAGGTACTACAGGATGCCAAACAGCAGCTCTCTGTTATTTTGAGGATCAAGTCTTTTCTGTTGATCTTGGCCTGTTTATTGGCAGTAAAAGATTAGGTGCTTCTGTGACACGTGGGCACATAGAGACTGAGATCTTCTCTGCATCCTCTCAGAAAAAGAGGAGGTTGGTTTTTAAACTTTACACTCTTTGCTGCTAGTTTATTTCATAGAATCTTTTCTTGGAGAATTTGCAAAGGTGTTGAGCCATCCTGTGTGGCCACTGCATGTTCTCTGTCTTTGGTAAAGTGGCTCTGATTGCATGACTGCTTGTGTCTCCCAAGTGCTTATAATCTAGGTTGCTGCAGTGAAGCTCCTGTGAAGATTGCTCATGGCTATAAAAGCATTTTTATGTATATACAGACAGATCCAGGGGTTTGTTACCTATTGGAGAATAAGGGAAAGCAGCTCACACATGGCACAAAACCAGCTATGAATTTTGGATTTGCCTTTTTTAATCTGCTTTAGCATATCCTAGTACACAAGATTACTAATGAAAATCCAGCTCTTGAACCAAAGTGAATAAAATGACAAACAAGCAATAACAATGAAACTATTTTATGGAGAGAGAGATTTCAATGCATCTGTGATCCAGGTCCCTGTGTTTTATCTAGCCAATCTTTCTTTTTGGGGGTTTGTTCTGCTAGTAAGTTTTCGCTGCCACCTGCCACCTCTTTTGAAATGAGACAAGTGTAATACTTGTAGTGCTCAGACGGCTGTAGAGGTGGCTCTCTGTCCTGTCTCTGCCCTTAACAGTTAGCATATACATATTCAAAGTACAGACAATTAATGCTATTTAAAATACAAAAGAAACACTTGCTCAGATCTCCCTGCAAGGTGAAGCCAGGGGTATGGAAGGACTAATCAGCACTGACTCAGCAGCATTCCCAGGAGAGGAGGGGAGATTAAATGTCTCGAAAATCCTTCTAATCACCCTTTCTGATCGTCACAAAGGGTTCTTTTGATGGAGCTAGTAACGCCGGGACTTTCAGTTTTAGCCGCATATCTTTAGATGGCACCTTGTTAGATCTCCTGCTTTTGGCTCTGCTTTTAGTTCCTCATAAATATGGAGAGCTTTTCATGTAGCTGTTACTTCAGTTTAACCTTTTCACCTTTTAAGAGAAAATTGTCTCAGTAGAGCAAACAGGAATATAGATTCAGAATTATTTTGGAGACTGGTGATGTCCTGGTAACCTCCATTTTTGTACCTGAGAAAGAATATATTGATGCTGGGGGCAGGGAACGACGAGGTATCCCCACACAGTCATGGGTTACATCTTGAAGAACAGGATTCTTGTGGCACACGCAGACTGTGAAATAGCAGCAGCTGTTTTATGTTCTCAGTGTGAACAACGAACCTGTGTGCTTAGGGAGGTTTTTTTTGATAGATGCCACCACAGCGTTCTGCTCTCGACAAAGCCTTCAGGGAGTTCTACGTATCTTATGACAGCTGGGAGCCAGGGAAACTGCGTGCGGCTGCCAAGGTTGTGACCTATACCTGGGAAAAATAATAGTGACTGTGCCTTAAAAGGATGTATTCCTGTGCTGTAGCACTTCTAGATGTGTTTTGCACCTCGGATTGAATCATTGTGTGTGATAAAGACAATGGACAACGAGCTAATCTATTACTTGTTTGCAGGGGACTTGACTGAACCTGTTCAATCCTGTTGTCCAAGGAACCAGGATTGAGTAGGATAGACAGGTCGATAGAGCCAGGTTCAGAGGCCGGGCAGTGCGTACATGCCCCAGGGCAGTACCTGTGGTGCCATGTTCCTTTCCAGTTGTAGTCTCCCTGAATTTTGAGCAGTCTGTCATGCTGCCACAGCGTGTGCTGCAGGTTTCACTTGGTTGCAGACTTACTATGCATACATATTTCTCCAGGCCGTGCTAACCCTTTCCGTCTCTTCCTACAGTGAGTTTATCTCAGCCTTCACCAGCAAACCCAGGATCTCTCGCACCCCTGAAATGCAGAGTGTCAGCCCTAGAAAGGGAAATATCCCAGCCATTGCCCCCCAGTTCTCCCAGTCGGAACCCCAGCAAACAAGCCGTTCCAGCTCTTCAGGATCATCCACAAGAAGCAGACAGAGTAAGTGGGAAAAGTCATCATTGTTTGTCAGTCTTTGGGGTGGGAAAGGAGGGAACACTGTGGTAGCTTTCCAGGAATGAAGTCGTAGGCTACGAACGTGCCAGGAGTATATGACATTGTACTTGTCATCTGCAGGATGTACAACCATGTGGTGATATCCTGCTGAACACTGCTCTTACTTCCAGGCTGTCATGAGAGCAGTTGAGACATGCTTTTTCCTGTCTCTGGGTGGAGAAAAGTGACCCAAATTCTCAGAAGTTTTGGGAGAACCTTCTGGTGTCACATCAGACTTTCTGTAGGTGTCATTAGACTTTTTCCTTTTGTTTAGACGCTTGTTCGTGCTGCTGTGTAACTTGTTTAATGTTCTTGAATTTGGATCCTCGGGTGTGTCTACGCTGCAACCGCATGTAGACCAGATGTCAGGCAGTTCAGTAGATGGGCTCAGAGCAGCCAGGCGTGGTGTGCTGCTTGTGGCAGTTGTCATTCTGCTGGAGATTTGTATTTCAGGGTGTTATGAATGTGTTGTTGCCTGAAAAAGTGTAAGCAGTACAAGTTTGCAGTGGGCTCAGAAGAGAGGAGGGCAAGTGACTTGATGTTGGAGGGTAAGGATGGACGCTTGTTTTAAGCCAGCCAATGCAAACCCAATAAAGTAGAAATCTTGATCTCAAGATGCTTGCACGAAGTAAATGTGTATCGTGTGTATACTGTGGGGGCTTGGAGGGAAGGAGGAAGATGGATGCATTCTTCAGTAATAAGTAAGCTTTTTCTCTGGAGTGTGGCTATGACTAGCTGGATTCAAGTACTCCTCTAGGTCCATCATCAATGAAAGAGGCAGGAGCTGTCTGCTGTACCTTCTTATTTGAAACCTATGGTGAGAAGTTTAGTGGTGATTGGATCACAGTGTAACATCAGCTCTACTCCTCAGCTGTAACTGTTATCTTTAAACATTTCACAAAAAAGCATGGTATCTCATAATACCTTGCAAACTTTCCCAAAAAGTCTGGGATGTATGTATCTTGTAGGGAAAATGAAACACAGTATTGAAAAAACCTAGTAAATCAGCAACAGTGCTGGAAATAGCTTCCCACGTCTTGTGTGTTGCTCACTCACTGTTGTTCCATAGTTTCATGTGTGCGGGGAGGTGGAGTGGTTTCATTCAGGGAGTTCAAGTGAGGCAGTAGAAGGAAATATCCTTGATGGTTAAGTGAGGTTTTGACCAAGAGAGTGATAACACCTAAGAGTCTGTCCTTGGTTACTGTTTCTCTTCATTTACAAAAGTGTTAGCCTAGTGACAAGGAGAAGCTCTGCTGAAGCAGGGAAACGCGCAGTATGTGTGTACACACCAAAACTCCTTTGCATGCTCTAGTTCCTATATGGTGGCTTTACACTGCTGAGTGTGTGTGTCCTATGAAAGATGTCACATATGTATGTTGGTCTCCTAGGGCTCTGGAGTAAGGCCCTTTTCCAGTGATACAGTGTATAATGTATTTTATTTTATTTTGAAATTGCATTAAAGCAGAGCTTGATCAGAATTCTACATCCCCTGGGTTACTGTGATTCGGTATACGTAATTTTTAAGTCCAGACTCTTGAGCTTTTTTAAGTTATACTGGATAGGATTTGTCTTACAATGTATTTCTTTGCTGCCTCTGAGCATCCCAAAGCTGAGCGTATAGCAGGCATCACATCTTACTCTATGTCCATTTACCTTTTCTCCTGAGTTTTCTGTTGGGGTTCAAGGTAGTTGTTTTCTCTTTTTCCACATGTACCATGAGACAGACTTAGTGTTAGCAAGTGAATGCTTAAACTCTGATCTTTCCTGTAGTTATTGTCCGTCTTACAGGGCCCTTCACACAGGTTTTTTACAGTTGGGGAAAGGGAGAGGAAGGTGATAAGAACCAGATTTTTAAGTGACAAAAAAAGGACTTTAAGTACCTATGTCCAAACCTGAGGTTCTCAAAGGTAAATTAAATTCTCAGCTGTTAACTAGGAGTGCAGGGAGGCATCTGAAGGGCAAGTGAGCCCTTCATGTTTCCCTAGTAAAGCTCTGTGCTACTGTTCCTCTGATTTCCTGGCTGACTTAAAAATAGTATCAGATGTACAGCAGTCAGTAGATTTCAACAGTTGCTGCATCCCATTTGTCTGTTACATAGATGTGTAGGGTTTTACATTATCAAGAGACAGTCTTCTGCTGGGACAGTCTTTAGTTTGTGGATTTTTGGCATTTCTGGAGAAATACAAATTTTGATAGCTGATGGACATGATAAAATAAAGGTAGTTTCTGATTGCACTGCTTGATGTGTGCACTTATTTTACAGACACATATTTAGCTTGCCTTTAATATTTGTTATAGGTGTATTTTCTAGAAATAAGCTGCTTTTACGTAAACCTAGCTGAACTAGCTGAACTGCTGCTTTTGGATCTTGGAGTGTGTGGAATGCCTGAGGAATGCAGAGGAAGCACAGGTACTTAGTGCAGCTACAGGCCTGGGGCCAGATTCCTGCCTGAGATGTAGCCACTGCTGATAGCTGAGCTCTAAAGCTGTACCTTAAAGCAAAACCGAGCTACTCCAGATAAAATCAGGCATAATGGGATTTTCTGTGGATTCCACTTTCCAGCTGGTACAGGGATGGCACTGGCATCACAGCTAGAACATAGGGTGGAACTCCAAATCTAGGTTTTTTCAGCTGCATGTACAGGCTCTAGCCTGTTCTTTACTGTACACGTGTTCCAAGCTCCTCTGCGTGTGTATGTTCAAGCTGTTTGCAGGTACCAAGTTCTGTCTAGGGCACAGTGGAGCTCAAGTAGTACAAAAATCTCTATCAGAAGAATGAGGAATGATTTTTGTCAGGCGTGTGACTGGGCCCTGGTGACTCCCTGTTCCTCCACAAGTTCTTTCGGTGTCCCCTGACAAGTGGTTGACATAAACACATTCTCCATTTTTAAGTTGCAACATCAGTGATTAAGGAGCTTTTGTGCATATTCTTTGTTGTGTTTGTGTTGCCGTACAGGCTGAACAAGTGTTGCCCTCAGGCAGCTTCTGTCTTGTAATAAATCCTGCTTTCAGCTGACAGACTCTTTCTTGCTGTTTTTTTCTGCAGGCAGCCAGTCCTACAGGAAGTGAGAACAGCTCCTTTCCTCAAAAATCACCTGTCACGTTGTCGAAGGACAGAGCCAGCTTCCTGTAATGAGCTCTACTGGCGACCTGCTGAGAAGAGAGTGAGGTTACTGACAGTGCACGGCGTGCACCTCGCACGGTGATTCGGGGATTATCTGATGGGATGCGTCTGTTGTCGTCTCTACAGCTGGCCAAGACAAGGGCCTTGTTATTACAATTCAAAGGCTCAGCAGCAGCCCAGGACTGATATAGGAGATGGATATAGTTCCAGCTTCTCTGATAGTTTACTCTAAAGTGACATTGCCACCTTGAGAAGAAACTCTTGCTGTCTTCTCTGTTGGAGTAAATGGCCTCCAGAGGCCTTACGTAGGGCTCAGCATAGGAGTCTGAGCAAGCAGCTGTCTTTTTTGCATATTTTTTTTTTTTGTTAAATTATGCCATTTTGAATAAGTTGAGAGATACCCATGTTCCAAGATCTGCACCAGGAGGGAAAATAGACAAGATACATGCAGAGCCTCACTGCCTGGAGCAGTCTTGTGTGAGCACGATCTGTGTTTGACCACCAGAGACTGGAGAGAGAGTATTTATTTCATTAGCTTCTGATGGACCTGTGACAGTTGAAAAACATTGTGCCAGTGCCCAAGGCAGCATCCACACTCGCCTCTGAGGATCTTGTCTGCAGCAATTATTCCTATTCCTTCTTCCTACATTTTTTTTCTTAATGATACTGTTTAACATTTGTGGAATGAATAATCCATTTTTTCCACTAGAATGAAGAAACCATGAGACTGTGAAAAAATCAGAAGCAACTTTCTCTTTACTCATGGCTGTTGATGATCTTCTTAGGTCTTTGTTAGTTTTTTATGTTCTTCACTTCTGAGCAAAGACTGGTTATGTCTATATGGAATTTGTGCTGGTCTTCAATGAATATGAAATGCTGGCCAGGCAAAAAAGATCAGGTGGCCCTGAGCAGTTAAGAGCAGTCAATTGTGCCATCAAATCACAAAGCTAGTGCTGTTTATTCTTTCTCTTGAAAATAAAAGTGACCAGGAAGCACTAAGATTGGCTTTTCAGTGACATCCCCTTATGTGACACAGCTGTTTGGACAACAGCTTTTCCAGAAATGCAGTTTACTTTGAACTAGGCTGCTGCTGAGACAGAAACGCACACGAAAACATGAAAAGCAAGGAGTGTATGTGCCATAGGCAGCTTCAAAAAGATACAAAAAGGATAGGGTTTTGGGTTTGAGTTTCACCTTAAGGAACAAACAAGTGGAACACAGCCTGAAAAGTAAAACAACTCTAACAGGGACACTACCTCTCCTTGGAGTATAAAGAGTTGTAAAGCCAATGGTCATTTCCGCAGGACCAGAACAAAGCTTTGTGCTTGTGCTAACACCTTGAATTGTGCCTCTTGGTATGTGGTGGCAACTAAGAGCCAAAGCCATTTCCTTGTGTCATTTAGTTGCCATGAGACCTACCGAGACCAGTGACGCTGTCTCAGACCTTTGCACAAAGGGATCCTACACAAAATTTCATGTAGACCCTTTGGATAAGACTTCAAATTTGAATCAAGATTTTTTGTAGGAAAAGACATCCCCTCGTTTAAAATGTCATTTACACAGGGGAGAGTTAAGATTTACTGCTCAGTAACTTCAGGGTGTCCACAGTTCTAACACAAAGCAGGCAGAGTATTGCTTTAACTCCCAAACTATGTAGGGCATAAAATGATTATAGACACGCTATAGCCCCTGTTGTGTAGATCTTAATGCTAGACAAAGAAATCACAGAAAAATGATCAAATTAATTCACCTTCTCTCAGAGCAGATGAACACAACCAGTGGAAAAACATCCTCTGGTTCACAAAAGGGCAGTCATGTAAAACAGCCATAAAAACTCACCTAATGGTTTTCCAGGGCAGGCAGCTTTTCTTTTTCCTCTGAAATGCTGTCTTTTTTTCCAGCATGTAATATCAATGGCCAAGTTGTTAACACTGAAGTGCTAAGCACGTGCATTTGCATGTGTGTGTAACACGGAATACACCAGCAGCTGAGTTTTCTTTATTTTCCAGCAGTGCTGCATTTCACGTTGGAGCAGGCTTGATTCTTTGAGGTGCAGAGCAGCTTTTGAAAAGTACAGACTATTTTTTTGGGGTGGCGAGGGAACCTTACCGGCTTTACTGTCTGTTGAGGTTGAAATTGTACCAGTCTTTAAAAGTCAGCTGAAGGAGGTGAGTAGGTGCCCCCAGCATCCCAAGATTAGTGGGGGGAAAAAAAAAATGTCTTGCAGAACTGGACTGAAAGCAACAAACTGCAGGATATGCTTGTATGTTTGTTTCCTAGACCTATTGCAATGTAGAATCCTGTATGCACATTTTTCCATGTTCACCTCTTTGATATTTTGAAGTGCGAGTATAGAGGTGGAAAACTGTGAGACTATTTTTTATATTAATGCTTGAGAATCTTCATCTTCCAAATACTAGAGAGAAACTATGGATATGATATCAGCTGAGCAGTAATTTGAGAGGCTGACAAAGTAATGTGTCCTGTTATCTCTGTGTTGTTCACAAAAGCTCCTGTGATGCCAGGCAGAAGGTTTTGAAGCTAATGGAAGATGTTGATTCTGCCTTTGTTAGTAGGACACCACTGTTCAGAGTTGAAAGGTCCCTGGACAGAGGTCAGTAACACTCACATAGCAAATTCTGCACCTCATTCTTAAAAAGTTGTTTGGTATTTTCTGTGTACCCCACACAGAGGCTGCTGCTAGGAGCACCACCGCCCTGGTAAATTCGTAATGGGAGCAGTGGAAATTGCTGACCTGACTGAGAAGGGTGGGATTGTGCTTAAAGGCTGCAATTTTGTTTACAATAAGCAAATACAGTTAGTGCACAGAACAGACAGACCTGCAAGGGAAGTTTTGCTGGGATCAAAGCACTATGTGGAGCTAAGCATGCCTTTTGGATATAAATTCTCCATATCCTTAGTCTTTAAAGTGTTAATTTATTGTTTTTGTTAATGGAGAGATGTTAACTGTGTAAGTCTGTTTAAGTTTGCGTGGAGAGCTCATGCTGTACAAGTGCTTTAAAATTATCTTACGAGGTAAAAGCGCTTCTACAGGATTTTTTTTGTTTTCGTTCTCTTTGATAGGTTTGTTTGGGGTTTCATTAACTTTTAGGGTGTGCATTTGTGTACATTTCACTCTGGTTTATTATTGACAAATTCTGTCCCCAACGGTTTTGTCTCCACCTGGGTTGAAACCACAGCTCCCAGCTGTCGAGTTGCAAAGCAGGCAAGAGCCACTCAATGTTCATAGTTTCTCATGAGGAGACGCCAGGCATGTGAGATGCCACCAGTGACATGGGTTTGGTGTCATTATTTGTTGTTGGGTTTAAGTGTGTAGGGGAAGAAGCAATGAAGTTCCCTGGAGGCAAAATAATGCCATCGTGGGGAGGGACAGTGATTGCTTGGTTTGGCTTTGAGTTGTTTCCTTTAAACAAAGTTCCACTATTCCTTATAAATAATGGTGGAGGTTACAGTGTAGAGAGAAAAAGTGCTGTGTTGTCTTCATGCACATCTTTGAGCAGTGGTAGCAGAAAAGCAAATGGGTTTCCTTCCTCCCAGGTATTTAAATACATCCAGACTAACATTCTAGCCCAAGGCTTGAACTCATTTTCAAGCTAGAACCTCCTGGCAGTTTGGACCATCCTCACATTTGCTTGATCTGTGGCTCAGTATTGAAACAGGTCCTTTCCCAGGAGAGGGAATGTTGGAGACCTGGGAGATGCACTTTGCTCAGTGAGCACAATCTAACAAAAGAACGTGAAAAAACTGCAGACCACACCTGGACACACTTGGCTGTGTCCTGTGGCATCATGAGCTCAAGGAGGTGTGTGGGCATGGCTAGCAAAGACGATATAGATGGAGCAAACCTCCACTGACCCAGGTGGCATTCAAGTACCAAACACCTCTGTGACTAAGCCACGTGGGCTTCTCCAGGCTGTGCTGCACTTTCCCAACCTCTACTGTTCACATGCATTGCAAAAATTCACTCCTGAGAATTTATTGACCGGTGGGAAACAGGTGTTTCAAGGCAAACAAAACTGACTTTAAGAGCAGCTCATTCTGACCAAGCTGTATGGGAATCTGCTGCTAATAGATTTTAAAAATAAACCAGGTTCTTGGTCCAGAACATAGAACATTGTCCTACCGTGTTATCAGACCATTAATTCTTCTAGCCAGGCATCATCAGTGTTTGGGATCTGATGTTTCAAAGCAAGTTTCTCCCCAACTCCAGGCTACTTTCTACTCTGCAGTGGAAGGGCGCTGTATACAGTTACAGGATCATGATCCAAATTCTCTTCAAGGATCTGATGCTCTTCAAACAACAGGCTGAGTGGCACACCCTAGGACATCTAATAACTTTCTGGAACGTGTCCTCATTTTCTTACAAATTCTCTCAGCAGTCTTTGGCATATGGTCCAAGTTTCCAAGAAACCAGGGCAGTAATTTATTGTAGGGAAGGTGAAAAAGCTTCACGCAAACAGTAAGAAATCCAAGTGACAGCTTTAAATGTTTGCTTTGTTCTTCTTCAAATATGGGAAGCGCTGCTCTGATATTTTAAGTCCACAGATTCTGAGAGTGTCAGTTATTTTGTTGACCCTGAGTGAGAGTGACCTAGCACTGTATTTAACTAAAAAAAGTTTTCCAGCTTGATTGTTGTTTTTAGTCTTAAAAGTCTTTAAAGTTTTACTTCATTGTATTTGTTTTTCTTTTAATGGTGCTGAGAGCTAATTCTGTTAAGTAAAAGAATAAATAGGACAAATAAAGGTGAGTGGATGCCTGAAATAATAAGGTTTGTCCTGCAGATGTTTAAGGTGCCTTATATGTTAAGCTGTACCTGACAGCTACATATGCTGAGGCCATCTGAAAATCACACCACCTGCTAAAGTGGGTTAGCACCTACTGGGGGATTTTACAAGGCAAGGGCACCTTCTACTCATCTCAAGGAAAAAATTGTGGCCTTTGTAGATCCAGATTTCATTACAGATGCGTAGTCCTCCTCCTCTGAAGAGTGAAAAAGTTGAGCTAACGTGAGGATGGGATGTAAGTGCTGGAAATAGCGTTCCTGTGCCAAGTGATACAGTTCCTCATTTGGTTTGCCATGTGCCGGTCTGACTGCCCTCGCCCTTGTCTGAATCCGGTTAACTGTTGGCACAGGTTGAATGCTTCCTGAGAACAAATCACTTTATTGTTCATGTCTGCTCATGCACTGCCTTTTGGGAGCGTGGTTCGTGTTGGGAGCAAGAAGCAGGACCATTAGCACCAAATGAATTCTTTGTCAAGCAGCATGTCTCGCTGAAATTTTTAGCCTTTTCTCCATCTGCTTTCTCCCTGGATCAAATTTGCAGTATCCTAATGGGCTGCCTCCTATTTAAGCAGATGACTTGTTGGGGGTGGGGGGCGTTGTTAACTCAGCGGATCGTGACCTACCACGATTTTCCACAAAACTGGCTCTTTTCTTTTTCCTCCTCTTCCAAGTGAGCAGCTGGGAACTGAAATGAGGCAGCTCTGGGACTGACAAAACCAATTTTGTTTCTATTAAGCCCCTTCCATCCTCAGGCCCCGTGGAAACTGGGCTGTCTGAAACAGCCAGAATTTCCATCCTGAGTAACTGTACCAAAGCTGCATGCCAGGGAACTCCTAGCCATGAACCACTGCCTCAGGGAGTGATCCCCAGGTGCAATGGCAGTTCTCAGGGGTGCCACCACTCCATACCTCAGCAATAGCAGTGACAGCAGCCGACATTGTCCTGTTCCTGCCTGAATCCAGGGATGGGGACTGCCCAAAGCGGCTCCACCAGTGTAATCACACTGCAAATGGAGCAATTAATGAGTTATGAACCAGTAACAAGTGGTCCCATGGCTCATAGTCAACATCAGCGCTTATGTGACATGAGCAGGTTGGCCCATAACTACAGCTTTTAGGCCCTGTCACAACACACAGTAACAGCAAGAGGGATCCAGCTTGCTTCTCCTGAAATGTAAGAATTGGTCTGGTTGAATTTCCACTCATATGGACACAAGGTTGATCCAAAGGTTAGTGTCATCTTCTCACTCAAATTTGGGACCTGATTTTTGTGGAGCATGTTCCCTGTTTGTGCAGAATGAGAGAGGTAATTTACTTTTGATTGATTTTTCACATAGATTAAAAACTTGGGGTAGACACATGGCTCTTTCCCATACCACGCTTTAAAGCCTCAGTGTGCAGGGGCATTGAGAGAACATCGTAAGAGTTTTTCTCTCTGATGTTTTTATCCTCTTCACTCTGAAGATGCAGAGGGTGAGGATGCAGATCTATACAAAGCAGGCTGGGGTGGGTCTAAGCACTCGTCAACCTCCATAAATCTTGTTGGGGCTTCCAGGGTCCTCTGAAACCTCCTTTACAGCAACTGAAGCAGGAGCCAATGTCAGAAATTGTGTGTCACTTCCCAGGTCACCCAGAAATGACAGCAACAAGAACTGATTTCATCTTGAGTCCCAGCAGAGTGTCTTGGGCTCCTGGATCAATTGTGTTCATGCGTGGGGCAGAGACCAAGGCTTTTAAACCAAAACCAATCCAGGTGATCTTACGTATTTCTTGTAACAATAACATGTTTGTGCCTGCTGACTCCAATCTGAAAAAAAAGAGATATTCTTACTCTAAGTCTCATTATTTTGATCTCACTAGCAACAAGAAATGAAAATAATGTTCCTGAGGAGGCAGCTAGTTTTCCACAAGCCTTCTCTCTTTGGTGGCAGCAGGGAGTGGTTCTAGCCTTCACGGAAAGCTGATTATTGTGTTCAGGTGTCTAAATGTAGAGTTTCAAAAGAATTTGCCTCTCATCTCAGTGCACGCATGAAAATCTGGCCCTTTATCCTGCAGCAGTGGCCTCTCCGAAGAGTGTCCGTGTAGTTTCCTGTCTCCACACTTCCTTCCCTTCCTCAAATGTTTTGTTTTGTTTTGTTTGAGGGAGATCACCTTATTCCATAGGGCTGGATCATGTTTGTTCATTACAGAGGCAAAACAAGCTTTGAAACGTGCTTATCCCAGGCTGGAACTCTCCAAAAATGGGCTGGATATTTGGTGCTTGTTGGCTGTAGCCCCTTTCACCTGGACCACAGCCTCTTCCTGCAGTACAGACCTGATCCCACAGGAGAGCTTTTCCCATCTCTTCTACTATGCAGGAATCTCCTTCCTTTTGTGCCAGAGCTGATTAAAATCTCTCATTAGCTCTACCTTCTGACTTCTGACGCTAGTACTTTATGCAAAACCACTTCCTAATGAGAACAGTTTAGGGCAAGTCAGCCACTGAAGTGTGTCCAAGGGTGAGATCTTGGTGTTTCATTAGGTGTCTCTCAATCCATTCCTGGGCTGGGGGGAATGGGACAGGGGGTTGCTAGATGAACTGCCCCAGTATTTTGCCTTTTTCTCACGACAGTGGCTGTTGCCCTGGGCAAAGCAGTTAAGCCGCAGGTTGCCTTGTCTTCTGTGAAGTTGACCTGTCCTGCTGCTTGGCATGGCTACTGGTGTCGCCCACGTGTTTCTTTGAATGACCTTCCTCTGGGCTGTGAGTGTGGTTTGTACCGGGAATACCCTGTCCTTGCTAGAAAAGCAACTCCTGGGGAAATATAAGTCCTTGCTTAGGTGCGTAGAGGGAGTGTTATCGCCGTGACCTTAGGGCTGTGCTGTGGGTTAGCCCTGGTGGACAGCTCAGCAGTGGGATGGAGGGAGAAGCAGAAGAGTGAAAGGTGAGAAAACACATGGATTGAGATAAAGACACTTGAACAGGCAAAACAAAAGCTCTGCGCACCAGCAAAGCAAAATCAGGAATTCATTCACTGCTTCCCTCGGGCAGGCAGGTGTTCAGCCATTTCCAAGAAAGCGGGAACATTTACTTCATCATGCATAACAGTTATTTGGGAAGACAGGCACTGTAACTCCCTCCTTCCCCCACTTTTTATTGCTGAGCACAGCATCATATGGTCTGGGGTGTCTCTTTGGTCAGCTGGGATCAGCTGTCCCTGCTCTGCCCCCTTCCAGCTTCTTGAGCACCCCCAGCCAGCTGCTGGTGGGGCGTCCTGAGAAAGAGCAGCAGCCTTCACTTTGTGTAAGCAATAACTGAAACATCCCTGCCTTATCAGCACTGTTTTGGTCCTGAATCCAAAACACAGCACCATACCAGCTACTACAGAGAAAATTAACTCCATCCCAGCCACAACCAGGACAGGGAGCCAGTGTGTTCATTTGCAGGGATGGGGTGAGGCCAGAGCATGCTACGTGGGCAGAGAAGCACAGTAAGACATGGGAGAGGGTCTCCTGAGCCCAGCTGTGCTCCAGGGGAACTGTGGGGATGGCAGCAGGGGCTGGTGTAGGGCTGGCACCCAGTTGCTAGACACAAGTCAGTTGTAGAGAGAGTTAAAATCAGGATTTCCTTAACACTTGGGGCAGCATCTGAGAGCATCTCCCTGAAAGGAGTGAGGCTGTGGGTCATCTGCTTCGTCTTCAGGGAGTTCCCACCAGGGACCTTTAACCTCCCATTCTGGACAGGAGGGACAGTTACACAACAGCCCTGTGGTACTGTGGATGGGGATTGGGGCGGTCTTTCTGCTTCCAGCTGTGGGGAATTCCAGGGAAGGCTTTTGGAATCATAGAATCACCAGGTTGGAAGAGACCCACCAGATCATTGAGTCCAACCATTCCCATCAAACACTAACCCATGTCCCTCAGCACCTAGTCCACCCGTCCCTTAAACACCTTCAGGGAAGGTGACTCAACTCCCTCCCTGGGCAGCCTGTTCCAGTGCCCATGGCCCCTTCTGTGAATTTTTTTTTGCTAATGTCCAGCCTAAACCTCCCCTGGTGGAGCTTGAGGCCATTTTCTCCCAGCATTTCTGCTCTGTGGATCATTCCTTTGTGCAGTGGGACTGGATCAAAGACAGCAAAACTGCACTGAGTGGTGATGGTCTCTTTTCACCGGTTCAGCAAAGGTTCCTGCTCATGCAACAGCTCTTCCAGGCCAGGTTGCCGCTGTCTGACTGTGCCTGAGCTGTTACAGGCTCCTTTTCAGGCCTAAGGAGCAACACATCAGTGTTTAATCATGAAGAGCCTACAGAGAGTCTTCTCATGAATGATGTGGTAGAGCAGCGACTGCCCCAAACACGCTGCTGCTGTGCTTGGCTTTCTCTGCAGACTTTTGCTCGGAAACAGAAGGAAGGAGGAACCTAAGCAGGTAAAGGCTCTAGTTTGCTAATGTAACACCAGGTCAATGAGAAAGCTTTGTTTCAGCCTGGTATATTACCCAGTGCCATTTTTACACGTTGATTCACTTACTGCAGCTCAGATCTAGACTTTGACCTGCACACCTTTGTGTATATGCACTAATTAGCTAAATTGCTCTTAATTATGGAGAAGGTTCCATGGTAGTCTACGTGCAGTAAGCACTGAATCAATATGAAATTGAGAAGTTGAGGTGGTTCTTGACAACGTTGGAACAGGGAAGGGAAACTTTGCTACCACACCCTCATTCAGGCCTCCTTGAACTGTGGTAGAGCATTGAGAAACACCTTTGTGGCTCTAGTGCAGGGTGATTGTCTCAAATGCCAATATAGTAGATTAAAAATGTCTCCTTATTCTAACACTTTCCAGGCCGAAAGAGCTTTGCACCTGCTGCAGGGTAGATGGAGAGGGCCAAGAGACAGAGGAGGGGAGATGCTGGGCTGGGCGGCTGCTGAGTCTCACTGGGATGAGCTGGGGCATGGCAGGGTTCTGGGTAGGAGTGCTGCAAAGATGGAGAGAGTGAGTTTTGGGGATAGTCCTGCTTTAATCCTTATTGTTTAATCTGAGGATCCCATGAGGTGCTGGTAGGGGTGATTGCTGCAACCCCCTTGGTGTTGTCATGTGTGTTCTTACAGTTGTGCAAATTTGTTTGTGCACGGCGAAGGTGCAAGGCTTGCTCCGCACGTGGGGAGGGGGCAACCGGGGCTGCTCTGGGAGACCTGCAGAGCTGGGCAGCTGGAGATTGTCTGCAAACTTAAAATGTTAACATGATCAGTACTAGCTTACCCTTAGTTTCTCTTCCAGGCACAGTTTGAAGCCGGTTTATTGTTATCTAGAACTAGATTTTTTCGTCAGGATCATAGAACAACCAGGTTGGAAGAGACCCACTGGATCATCGAGTCCAACCATTCCCATCAAACACTAAACCATGTCCCTCAGGACCTTGTCCACTGTCCCTTAAACACCTCCAGGGAAGGTGACTTAACCCCCTCCCTGGGCAGCCTGTTCCAGTGCCCAGTGACCCTTTCTGTGAAATTTTTTTTCCTA
>WAAB01019997.1:0-45873 GCA_013389865.1 Piaya cayana | reverse complement strand
GGAGCAGCGGAGATACTGGCCCAGCCATGAGCATGTAGTGGGTGCCTCCAGCTCGCTCCAGCAGAGTGGGACACACTTGGGATGAGGGATGAGGCCAGGATGGAGCTGCAGGTAGGGCTTCCCTCTCCCCATGCCCACCCCAGCCCTTGGTGCCCTGCAGGGCTGCGCACTGTACATTTGCCCTCTTCTGCAATACTAGGCCTGGGAAATAAGGTCCCTGTGGTCTCTAGGGCTCCCAGGGGTCAGTACATGTTTAATCCTTATCCATGAGCCATTCCCACTTGGCATCATAACATCCAGCTAACGCTGCCCCACACAGTGTGTTTCCTCCTCCCCTCACACTCTGTGCTCAAGGAGTGATGGGACCCATCCTCCTGCTCCTTAACAAACCAGGTGATGATGGAAAGACAGCAAGAAGGAAAAGAGTGGAAAAAAGCTTTGCCAGGTGTTTCCATCACAGCCTGATGCAGCTTTGCTCTCTGCTCTGAGGCAGTGCGGATGCTGTAACTGTGGGGGGCTGACGATGAGCTGCGTCCTTCCCTGTGCTGGGGCTCTGGGACAACTGCCACTGATCCCAGGGCTCCATGTTCCCCATGCCCTGGTGAATTGACCTTGTGGCCAGGAGAGTGGCTGCTGGGTGGCCTTTCCCAGATCAAGCACAGCTCGCAAACCCTCACCCTTCCCTCTAGGCCTAGAAAATAAAATTTATCTTGCTGTGGCAGTTTTGCTGGAGGCACAAGCTGACTTTGCTACCGAAACCTGACAAACCCTCAGAGGGGAGGGTGGCTGCAAGGCACATCTCAGCCCTTCAGGCACCAAATTCCTCCTGCCAAGGTTTTGAGATTTCTCGACTTCTGGAAGAGAACAAACAAGCCTGGCCCCTGGGCAGCATCTTTCAGTCATCACCTCCAAGGAGCGATAAGTCGGCAAGAACAGAGTTTCATCAGAGAGTTGGTAGCAAACCCCAAGCAGGGATTCCCCGCTGAGCATAGTCATGTGCTTCTTGTGGTTTTTCACTGACTGAGTTGTAGGTCTTCCCCCTTCTTCTTAGCCCTGTTCCCCAGCTCAGAGCTGGGCTTGATACGTGTTTGTGCGCTCCACAGGTGTAAATTGGTGCAGCTTCAGCAGCGCTGCCCGTGCCATGAAGCCTCTTCATCTGGTTCATGCTGAGAGCTGCGATAATGATGACCCTCTGGACAGACAGATGGACACAGACACACGTTTCTTCCTCTGCCGTAGAGGAGTTTGTGGCTGTTTTGTTTCAGGTACGCTGGGTATTTTGGCAAACTGAACAGAAAATCACAGGCAAAAAAAAGCAGCGAGAGGCAGGAAGGAAAAAGAGCCAGGAGATCATCATGCGCAGAGGTTTCTCTTGGGTTTGTGCCTGTCCCCGCTGGGTCACCCATGGTCACAAGAGTTCACCTGTCTCTTCGTGTCCCTTGGGGTGTGCAAACCTTGCTGGAGAGGCTGTGAGAGCCAAAAAGCCCTGGTGTAAGGCTGTGGCAGGTGGTAAGGTTCTTTCTCGGGTACCTGAGCCCTTCCCTTTAGCACCACAGATGGATTTTCCCAGGCTCCAGCAGTTCACCAACCCCAGGGAGGGTGACAAGTCCCCTTGCACAAGCAGGACCCGGTGCGGTGCAGGGGATGGAGCTGCCCTGCAAACAGATTTTCCAGCAGCTCCTCTGATGGGGGATTTTGCAGGATTTCCTGGGGAAGGGGTGGTTTGTACATCAGTGCCCACCCTGCTGCCAGCTGAGAGCAGGGAAACAGAGCAGCCCCTTCTCCGCCCCTGCCCCGACAGCAGCCAGAGCCCTGCTGGTCAGAGACACTTTGGTGAGGAAAAGGCTCCTGGCAGGTTTCATAGGTCGGAGCCAAGAATGGTCCCATTAGGAGCCCATGGTCCTTTTTTTTATTTTTCAAATGCATCTTTTTTTCAAACTACTGGTCATTACTCAAAGGGACCTGGGCTGCGGGTCCATCCCAGCCACTCGACTGCCCCATTCTGGCTCAGCTCATGCTGGGAAGAGCTTTTTGCCATGAAAGCCGCTCTCTTAGCGCGAGTGTCTCCCCTTGGCTGGCAGCCTGTGCCGGCAGCGGGCAGGGAGGGGGCTCGGCGCGGCGCGGGGAAGAGTGGGGCAGTGTTTGGGGCCCAGGGCTGCTGAAAGGGCTCAGTGTGTGCCGAGCGTGAGTCACCCCGGGCTGGAGGGCAGCTGGGAGCCTTTGGAGGAGAGCGGGAGAGCCACCGCAGGAAAAGGCGGCGAAATGAATATCATTAGTGTGGAGTGGAGGCAGAAGAAAGAGCTGAGGGAAGAGGGAGGTTGGGAGGCAGCGTTAACGGGGATGGAGGGATTTGGGGGACCCTCGTATCGCACCCGCGCGCGCGTGTGTGTGTGTGTGTGTGTCTGTGGTCAGGGTTGGGAACAGTCCCTCAGGCACATCACATCCTTCACATGATTCTGCTTGTCAAGATGAAACAAAGCCCAGGGAAGGAGTGGAAGGCTTTGTGAGGTCCTCGAGACAGGGAGCTGCCTTGTGTCAGCCTTTGCTGCCCCAAGCACTGACTTGCAGGGCTGCTGCTCCAACCCAGGGTGGTGTGAAACAGCCCTGGAACCACTGGTTTTCTTTGGCCGTGGCTCAGGCTCAGTTTGGCTGGGTGCTTCCCGGTCTGGCCGACACAGCCAGGCCTCTGTCGGGCTGTTCCAGCCCTTTACACATCCTCAGCATCATCTCCCAATTCACAGGGACGTCACCTTCTGTGGCAGACCCAGGAGGTGACTTGTCCTCTTCTGGATAGGGGACGGTGCTGGTGGCTCTCTGCCAGCCCCTAAATGGACCATGATGACATCCCAATCAGGATCTGCACCTGGCTGCATGTCAGATGAGAAACAAGGAGGGTTTTATGGTTTAGATTGAATGTAAGCATGCGTGAGAGGGTCTGAATGCATCTCAGATGAAAACAGGCTTGCACGTAGGGGTGCCAGCACCCAGAGAGGTCTCTCGTGATGTGTCAGAGGGTTAACTGGGTCCTACTATCTTCCAGCAGTGCTGATGCAAGACAACAGCACCTGTGCAAGAGAAGAGACCCCTTGGGTCTCAGTTCACCACTGTCCTTGAGCCCACACCCCCTGGGGACAGGAGGAGGCTGGGATGGGTGCATAGAAGCACTCCAGCAGTGGCTGATCAGGAGGTTNAGGAGGCTGGGATGGGTGCATAGAGGGTGTGTGCAGAGACCACTCCAGTGGTGGCTGACCAGGAGTTGCATCCTAAGAAGAGATGCATTTTAATGGGATTTTAGCTGAATGAACTGTGAAGGAGTTGATCTTTGCTGAAAAGTCACACTAAGACATTTCCCTCTAGCACAAATAGCAACAGCCCAAAAACACAGGATCTCAGCTGAGCAATTGGGGAGGGTGGCTGATGGCCCTGGGCAGCCTGACCACATTCTTGTGCCTCCAGGCTTGCAGAAAAAAAACCCCTGAGGCCAGGAATAACCTTATGGATTTACTGATTGCCATCCCAGGGCCAGATCATCCACCACGTCTCTGTTTCATTGATCCATGAGACCCCATAGCTGAAGTCCGCATGCCCAGTATTGGCACTGGGATCTGCTGGTGCCAGGGAGCGTCCCTGCCACCTCACCCCAGGGACCGATGGGCTTCTCATCCTGCTCTTTTCTTGCTCTCCAGCTGTTCATCCTTCCCCACCTCTCCCTAACTTTGGGCAGATCTTCAAAACTTTGGCCCTACAGGAGTGATCTCTGTGCTGTTGTCACCGATGGCAGCAGGAGGATGAAGGAGAAGTAGAACGTGATGGGGAGCATGGTGTGACGATACAAATGGGCTGTAAGGACCCATGAGAGCCATCAGTTTGCTCCTCCACCCTGCGGCAGGAGCTGGTTTCCCATGGTGAGGCAGGGATCAGCCCTGCAGCAACGTCTGGAGCCTCCCCAGACCGAGATGCTAGGAACATCAGAGTCACCAGAGTTACAGCAGCGTGGCAGAGGCATCATCCCAACAGAAGGCACGACCTGCTGTGAATCAGGGATGGAGCTGGATCCATGCATTAACTCACTGGCCATCTCAGCCCACAGCATGACTTCACCGTCGGGTGAACATCCCACCATGGAAACCAAACCTCAGGAATGCGGCTGGGTGTGCCGGCTCCCTTCGGCTCTCTTGAGGGCTCTCGCATGGCTAAAATACTCCCAGCCTAGCAAACTGCTGCTGTTACTTTTCCCACTGGCTCCCTGAGGTGGGCTGAGGAGTGATGCCCGTGCAAGGGTCGCCCCTGTGCTGAGCAGGTGCCTATCCTGGGGTAGCACCTTGGGTGCCAGGTGCCGCCTTCTCTTCATGTGTGTGCAGAAGCGAGGAGCTTGGCCATGTCGTTGATCCACTAGCCTCAGCCGAGGTGGGGGACATTTATAACTCTTCCTCCTTCTCTCCATGTCTTTCTGGAGACAGACCCATCAGTGGCTGTAGCAGGGCCCGGGTTTTGGCATGGGCAATGAGCTGTGATTAATGACAAGCAGAGCTGTAGGGCCAGGGATGTCTGAGTCGCCTCTGCCTCCCTCCTAACCAACTTGGCCAAAAAAGGCTAACATGAGCATTTCTACATCTGCCAGCCCGGCTGGGTGCCCGGTCAGAGCTCAGGGTCTCAGCAAGCACATGCTGTGCCAGGGACATATGTTTTTCCACTTGGGCTGGAGAGGGGCTGTGGGCAGGCAGCCGCCAGGCTCAGGTGACTCTTGAGCTGCCCTTTCCATCTCTCTAATGAAAGACATCGCCAGGACTCCTCTGCCTGATGGAAAACCCTTCGCTGTGCAGCTCGTGGCTTCTCCGTCTGTGCCAGCCCCCCAGGCAGCAGGGCTTCCCAGGGCTGCCAGTGCAGCACGCTGGCATCCTGAGGCTGATCCATCCCAGGCTGGGGCTGGGAGAGCCGCTTCTGAGCGATGATGCCCGGTCAGGGCTTTTTTCAGCCTGTGCCCTTGGCCAGCTTCAAGGCTGAGCACGATGGGTCCATGGTCCCTGTGATAGCCAGAAGCAGAGCTGCCAGCGTCAGTGCTGCTGTGATGCTGATTTCTCAGTCCTCCAGCCCAGAAACTTCTCCCTCCTGGTTGCTTCTCTTCCATCTTTGGACTTCGGGAGGGTTTGGATTGTGAGCTGCCCCCTCCAGGAGCAGGGCTGGTCCTTCCCTTCCCCTCCTGGAGCCAAGTGCACCAACATCCTCATCCCGCCTTTTTGAGTCTGGGCAGCCCAAATCTCTTCTCTCAGCCCCACATTCTCATCTCTCTTGCCTTTCTCCATCCTCATGGTCTTGTTTTCCTCAGCACCTGGATACTATCCTACCACAGGTTTGTGGGACTAACCCAGCCCTTGGGGCTTTCTGCATGAGGCTGTATGGAGTGAGTAGAGTGGGGAAACTGAGGCACAGTTGGGTGAGCACTTCTCGCAGGGGGCACTCTGTACCGGGAGAGACGAGCCAGGGCCTCTGGCTCACTCTGTCTGACCACAAGGCTGTTTGCATCATGCCACAAGGCCAGACCCACCAGCCATTTGTTCCCCTCATACCCACTGCTGGAGCCGCAGCATTGGGCTCCCTTGTTCTTTTGGGAAGAGAAATGTTTTCCCTTTCCCCTCCCTTCCCCGCCTGCCAGCATGAGTCCGGTTTCCCCTGCACTCTGCCGCCAAGTGCCTCTGGAACCACTGGAAAATGCATAAAAGGCCTGGGCAAGGCTTCGGCAGGGGTAACTCGCAGTCACATCTGGATCCAGCTGCTGATTTAAAGCAACAGCATGGGAAAACTGGGCTCTCGAGGAGACCCGGGCATCCCAGAGGCACAAACCCCCTGCGGAGAGGAGGCAACGCTCCTACCAGGCAGCAGCCCCAAAGATGGAGAGAAACCCTTTTTGCTGGGGAAACTGAGGAAGGGGCAGCTCAACTCAGCAAACCCTTGTGTGAATCCAGCCCTGGAGGTTTGCTGAGTGCTTCCCCTTGCCCTGCTCCTGTGGCTCCTGGCAGAAGGGCCAGGACAGCACTTCCCGGCCAGACCCAGCTCGCATCTCACCTGGAAACGTGGCTGCGACAGCATCACCTCTGCTGCTGCCACTGGGCCACCACCCCATCCCCACCATTGCAGCTGCGTGGTTTGGCCATCACCCTGCAAAGCAGCTTCCCCTCTTCCCCTGTTTTGGAAGGAATCACATCCCAGAGGGTTGATTCCAAGCAGGGCAGCAGGATTTGCTTTCAGCTGTGGCTTGAGGTGTTTCAGCAACCTCTGGTGTTTCAGTGTGAGCTGCAAAGGCCGATGGAGCAGGAGGGAGAACTCAGCTTTGGGAAGGCAGAAACCTTCTCCCCCCTCTGCCCCAGGAGCCAACACAGCCCCACTCTGACAGAGGGATATCTGGGACAGGAATGGCTCCAAGGTCCTGGGTTTAATGTGTAAAGCAACCTAGTCCCTGTTTGGGGTTTTGTTCCTGGCCCCGTTAATGATGAGCGAGCAGAAAGGGCTTTCTGTGAGGGTGAATTGTCCTTCCTGGCATCCCACGTCAAACCTGACTGGCTCGTGACGTCAGCCCCCGCTTCCAAGCTGGTGGTGTTCTCTCAACAATAAATCAGGCTAATAATCAATCCTAACTGCCCATGGGGCTTTCGTGGAGCAAGGGCTGGGGTGGAGGCGGCACTGGTCCCAGATTATAGCCCACAGCATCCCATATGGGAGCCGTGGGAAGGCTCCCAGGGTCACCCTCTGCCTGCTGGCCCCAGCACCATTAAAGGTGATTAGTAAAAAAAAACCACGCGAAAAGAACCTTCCCTGTCCTATCGCATCCAGGATGTTTGCCCATAAATGCATGCAAAGTCCTGACGTGGTGGTGCGAACCTGGCTTAGCTAAACAAATAATGACCTCGTTGGGGACACTGCATCCTCAGTCCCCCCCCTCCTGCTCCAGAATGTGTGGCAGGTGAGCACCTTGAAGCAAGAAAAAACTAAATGTGTGACCATCCCGTGCTGCCGGTCTCGGGTCAGGTCGAGCCCTTGGTCCTGCTCCAGGCACTTGGAGGTTTGGGGAAGAGGGAGGGAGGGTGTCACTGACACCAGTGGCCAGGAGGTGTGAGAGCTGCTGGGAGAAGGGATGAGACTTTTTTTCTGTATATGTATAATTTGCTGGAATGGAAAGAAATCAGAAACAATGAAAAAAAAAAAAACAAAAAAACCCCATAGCAAAGGAACCAGGACAACTTTTCCCAGTGTAACAAACCCTAAACCGTCATTGGGAAAGCGTTGGCTGGGTCAACCTGCCACAAGCCAGTCTGCTGGGATTACAGAAACTTCATAAAAAAAGCTCACTTCTTTCTTTGTAGCTACTTTTTTTTTATAAACTGTTTTAATTCAGGTCCACTTTGAGATGAAAAGAGGCTTCTTGAAGCAAAAAATAGCATTGTGGTTTGCTTTGAGAACATCTAAATGAGCCACTTTGGTATCACCCTAGTCCTTGCCCTTTTCCCTGTGCCCCAAATGATGTCCTGTAGCTTCGTTAGATGCCAGCTTCAAATCCTCGTGTCCCCACAGGTTTGCTTGGCCAGCAGTGACACCAGAGTGCGAGGGGAGGACACCAGGGCGCGAGGCTGGGACATCAGGGTGGGACGCAGGCGTGTGGCACTGGAACCAGCTGCCTCCAAATGGGTTTCAGAGCTGTGGAGGTGACAGCAAGAAGCCGATGTCGCCCCAGCCATGACTGGGGTGTCACTCAGGAGTGTCTGTGCATTACCATCCCCTTCTCCCTCCCTGTACAATGCAATGATAATGAACCAAAGTGCTATTTCTCACAAAAACCCTGCCAGCCTTCACAGCCCCCAAGGCTTGGTGCACCTCAAAACGTCACCAGCACTGCACAAGGCAAAGGAACTCGGCTTCCCCACACCCGAGACACCCACAGCTCTGCCACGAGGGCTAAACAGGCACTCAGTGCCTCTGAATTTCCATCTAGTGACTTTGACCTAAGAAATAAAGGAGCTGCAGCAAAGGAGGGACAGAACGACAGATCCAGGAGCTCTGCAGAAGGCAGGAGCAGGCAGGGACCTGGCAAAGTGACGCTGCCCTCAGCTCCGCTTTGGGGCAAACACAAAAATTCAGGTTTTGGTTTTTTCAGGTTTTGCTCTCAACAGAGGGTTGTGGCTGCATGGGTAAAACCTGGAAACAGGCGAAGAAAAGGTTTGTGGAGAAGGGAATTTTTTTTTTTTTTACACAGGTAGTATATCTATATCTAGCTATACATTATGAAAAGCTTTGGTCTAAAACGCAGTCACAGGAGCAGAAAACTGCCACCAGGAAGGGCCAAGCTGCTGCCATCAAACCCCAGAGCATTCAAACCTGATTCTGCACTCCTGGCTTGTTTTGCTCAGGTAAGGGGGAAGATCCCCGTAGAGCAACGACTATAGGGTCAGACCCCCTTGTATAAAAATACCCACAGCACAAAAGCTTAGGAGCAGGAGAAAAGGCTCTTCCAGGCCTGTCCCCTTCCAGCAACTCTGTCCCTACATCCCGGGTGGCTCCCCAAGCTGCTGCCACCCTCCCCTTCCCTTTTAAACAAACCCCTCGCTTTCTTGGTTTTAGCCTTTCTGCTGCCTTTGTCCTTTCCCAGGGTGAATCCAGAGAACATGAAAACTCGCATTTGACCTAAACCTTTCTATGTAAGGATGAAACAAATGTACAAAATGCTGTTTCATCCTTAAGATTCAGCCTGGAAGGAGAAGCTGGTGGTGCCTGGGGTGCCCAGGACAGTGTTCTCTCTGTCACTAGCAGCCCCAGACCTGGCATTATTCGAGTCTTGAATGAACAACAGAAGCAAAGCTTTGCAGAACCGTCCTGCCCCAGGTCTGTAACGCTCTCGCACAGCAGGACCTGCAGCTCTCCTGCACGAGGAGAGGTGGGAACGGGGTCTGTATGCATTAGAGAAGTTTGTTTGAGCCAAACCCCTGCACAGCAGCACAGAAACATCCAGGAAATCCTCACGCTCACAGCCTGGCTGCTTTCCTGCGCGGAAGCAGCCGTTGGAGAGGCGGGAGACGGGGAGCGTGGTTGGCAGATCTCCCTGGCGCAGGTTGCCAGGAGCCCTCCTCGCCCCACGGCAGCGTCGCTGCCACGCGGAGCAGCGCCCGGGGCACCCTGCGCCACGGCTGATGGAGAAGCCGCTGACAAGGGATCCAGAGAGCCCTGGCAGCGTCGCACGCCCACAGCATCTGGGCATCCCCTGCAGCTGCCGCAGCCACTCCAGGGCTGGTTTTTGGGTTTCAGCCTGGCTCACCGCGGCAGAGATGCTGCTGTCCCCATCCCCATCGTGGTCTTAGGGCACGCTGCAAGGAGGAGATGGTGGCTGCGGTTTTGGGGCTCTGCTGTGCGCATCCCTCTCTGCCTGTTTGGGAAGGGGGTGTGACAGGGCGTCTCCAGTGGGTTTCTCTACCATGAGCCCCTCTCTGCAGAGCGGAATGAATTCCCAGCCGTGGGCTGGCATGCACCCACCATCCCCCCTGCTACAGGGATGAAATGAGTCCTTCTTATAACCCGCTCCGGTCAAGCTGATACTCATTGTGGCTCTTCAAGGTACCCGGGAATCCTTTCCTCTCTGCATCTCACAGCCCTGATGTTCCTGGCCAGGAGCTCAGCAGATCCAGTCTTTCCCGTGGGCAGTGGGAACAAGAGTGAAAAAAGCAATCAGAGAAGGCGCTAGGAATCTTTCGGTGGCAATAAGGTTGTGGGGCTCTGCCGAGCTGGTGCAGCCTGTTTGGGAAATGTTTCCTGGGGAGCTGCAGGGCATCTGCTGAGCTGCTGTGGTGGGAAAGTGATAAGGTGAGATAAGGAGAGAGAAGCAGGTCTGGTGAAAGCGATGCAATTTTCCTCCCCAAACTGAGCTGGACTTGAGGATTTCTTGGAGCAGCGCAAGTGCTGTTTGAGCAGCAGAAGCTACATGGGTCTCACTGCTTGTCCAGCCTCAGAAGAGAAGAACTTTTTGCCATGAAAAGCACAATGTGTCTGAGGAGTTGTGAGAGCTGTGGGAGACCCTGTCTGTCGGCACTCACGCCAAATGCAAAGGGGATGCTGGGAAAGGGATCGGGATATCTCTGCTAGGCAGGAAAGGAAAGATCCCAGAGGCTTTCCTGCACGTTTCCCAGCCTGGCCTCATGGCTGGTCAAAGCACCTGGTGGGGATGGGAGGGTTAAAAAAAGGGGGACATTAGGAATGATAACGGATTGTTTTCTTGGCTGAAAAATGACCCTCAATTGAAAAAGGAAAGAAGAGGAAACAAAGATCTTCAAGCTGCTTCTCAAGGTGCGATGGCATGTCACATGCCAATACAATGCAGCAAGGACGAGAGAGAAACTCTGCTCTCTATGACTACCTGAAAGGAGGTTGTGGAGAGGAGGGAGCTGGGCTCTTCTCCCAAGTGACAGGGGACAGGATGAGAGGGAATGGCCTCAAGCTCCACCAGGGGAGATTTAGGTTAGACATTAGGAAAAAAAATTTCACAGAAAGGGTCATTGGGCACTGTCAGAGGCTGCCCAGGGAGGGGGTTGAGTCACCTTCCCTGGAAGGGTTTAAGGGACGGGTGGATGAGGTGCTGAGGGACATGGTTTAGTGTTTGATGGGAATGGTTGGACTCGATGATCTCTTCCAACACAGTTGTTCTATGATTTTATGATTCTATGAACCAGGGTCAAAAGAAATGTTTGGAAGGACCCCTGACCTGCTGTGGGGCTGATGGAAATTTGACCTATGAGACAGGTCCTGGTGTGCCAGGTGAGCACCTTCCCACTCACTGCAGGAACCCTTCTCCTTGACCCCCTGCAGCCTCAGGGGAAACGTGGGTCCCAGGAGATGAAGTGTGGGTCCCAGGAGATGATGTGTGGGTCCCAGGAGATGTGTGGGTGCCTGGCGAGGCAGGATTCCTGGGCAGAGAGAGCAGCAGTCCCTGACTTTTAGAGATGTGGAACTCAGGGAGGTTGTGGGACGCAGGAGGGATGTATCTCCACTGCTCTAGGGCTCCCGAGCCCTGCTGTGCCCCTGAACACAGAAGCAAAGCTGCCCCAAGCTCTCTCCTTCATCCCGAAGTGATGGGGTGGCTGGAAAAAAAAATCACCCCACATTCCTTTTCCAGGGATCCCCTTCCCTAACTGTGACCCTCTTCTCCTAACTGTGATCCTGCGTGTGTCCCCAAAACAAGGTGGGGGGTGTCCACTCCTAACCCACCCCCCCCCCTTCCCCTCTCCCCGCCCTCCCCCCCCGGAGCTCTGGGGTGGCCGGAGGGGCAGGGCAAGAGTTAACAACCTACCTGCTCTGCCGTCCCCCTTGGCTCCACCTCGGAGAGTGAGGGGAGGGAAAAGCGAAAAAGAGTAGGAGAAACCAAGAAAAAAAAATAAAAGAGAGAAAGAGGAGGAGGCAGAGAAGCGCCCGGACCGCGGGCAGCAGCGCAGCCCCGACCCGCTCCCAGCATGTTCCAGTGGTGAGTGCCCGAGCCGAGAATTCCCCTCTCCTCCCCTCTCCTGCTCCTCTATTCCCCTCTTCTGCTCCTTTCTTTCCCCCCTCTTTCCCCTCTCCTTCCCCTTCTCTTTCCCTTCTCCTTCTCTTTCTTTTCTCCTCTTCCCCTTCTCCTTCTCTTTCCCTTCTCCTTCTCTTTCCCTTCTCCTTCTCCTTCTCTTTCCCTTCTCCTTCTCTTTCCTTTCTCCTTCTCTTTCCTTTCTCCTTCTCTTTCCTTTCTCCTCTTTCCTTTCTCCTTCTCTTTCCTTTCTCCTTCTCTTTCCTTTCTCCTTCTCTTTCCTTTCTCCTTTTTCCCTTCTCCTTCTCTTTCCTTTCTCCTCTTTCCCTTCTCCTTCTCTTCCCCTTCCCCTTCTCTCTCTTTCCCCTCTCCTTCCTCTTCTCTCCCCCCTCTCTCCTTCCTCTTCTCTCCTTCCTCTTCTCTCCTTCCTCTTCTCTCCTTCCTCTTCTCTCCTTCCTCTTCTCTCCTCTCTTCTCTCCCCTCTCTCTCCCCTCTCCTTCCCCCGCTCCTTCTCCGCTGTCCCCAGGGGCCGAGGGGCTGTCTGTAAAGTGCATCTTGGAGGCTCTGGGTGGCCGAGGCGCCGTGTCCCCTCTGTGTCCCCAAGCCCAGCGCTGCCCCGCCCGACCCCCGAGAAGGGCTCCCGGCCTCCCCTCTCTCCATCCCGGGGCCAGACAAATCCGAATTCACAGCTCTCCCTGGCGAATCAAAGAGGTTTTCATGCGGATCAAACGCGGCCGGGCGGCTCTCCGGGCCCCCCTCCTGCATCACCCACCTCAAAGGGAACCCGCCTGTTTCGAATTTTTTTTTTTTCCCAGTGGGAAAAAGGGAAACCGAGGAGCGGGTTGGGAGCCTTTGGAAGCTCCCTCGATGCGGTCGGGGCAGCTGGTCCCAGTTGGCACCAGTAGGAGCCCAGTGGGAGCGGGTGCGGAGAGCTGCTGAGCCCCAGAGGAGGATGCTGAGACACCTCTCCCAGCCTCACCTGCAGAACCACGGCTCTTAGGGTCTCCAGAGAGCGAGGAGGTTTATTCTTTTCCCCTAAAATACTTCCCTGCTGAAGGCATCACCGAGCAGAGAGAGGCTTGAGAGCAGATCTGCACACGATCGTTATCCTTCTACCTCTCTCCATCCTTAGCTTTATGCGGGAATCTCCCTCAGATGTGGCTCAGGGTCCCCCCCCACTCCCTGCTGCCTTCCTGCTAGTGCAGGGATGGGGATTTTTGTGGGGCAGAAGCAGCCCCAGACTCCCAGCTCCTGGTGCCTCCGTGGGCTGCAGAGCTGGACCAGCAGGAAAAATCCCAAATAGTTTTTTTTTTGCAGCAAGGGCAGCGCCTTCAGCCTGGGTTGAAATAAAAAGCAGTGACCCAAGGAGGGTAACGGGGTGAGCGGCTCCGTGCAGCTCCTGCCTGTGATGGGTAGAGCTTGCCAAGGGTGGGACCCATCTGTGCCAGTCAGTGACAGCCCTATCTATGCAAATTGTTTTAAATTAGATCAGTAATTCCATGGCCAGGGCTGCTGGGAAACCCCTGGCCATTCTTTGGGCTGGGTATTTTATCATGTGTTGTCCTAGGGGTGGTGGGAAGCAAGGATGGGATGGGATGGGAGACAAGACAGAGGTGTCAGGATGGGGTTACCCAGGGTTGATTTGGGTTATTTCTGCTGTGGTGTCAGGTATTGATAGGAGGTTTTAAACATAGTTTGGCTGTGCAGGAGTTAAAGTTGCCGCTGTATCACACAGAAAGGCTTCTAAGACCAACTCAGAGTTCCATGACCAGGGCTGGAGAGGGTTAAGGGAATGGTGAGATCTAATCAGAACTGCTCCCTCATCAGTCCCAGATGAGTGACCACATATAAAACCAGAGGGGAATATCTATCCATTTACCTGTAATTACTTATTTCCACCCTTGCTCTCACAGTCCGCTCTAGCGATCACAGTTTTCCCAGAGTTTTCCCATGTTATAAACGTCGGGCTGAAAAGTTTTATGTGCTTGAGGGTGAAGCTGGAGACAGGAGCTCCTGATAACTCCTGATTCCCCCGTTTCCAATTTGGATTCAGGGTAGCTGGAGTCACCAAGAGCAATGCTGTCCCCTGCCTTGAGGAGCTTGAGGGACATCAGGTTGTCCCACCAGGCAGACACTTTGGTGCAGCCTGTGTCCCAAACTCCAGCAGCTTCCCAGCAGCGCTGATCTCAGTCTGGTCTCCTGGGGCCAGGAGGGTTTCAAGGCTTGTTTGTTTTTCTGTTTCTTTTATTTTTCTGGCTATTTGGAAATTACTTGGGTTAAACATTTCAGATTTCAGCCCCAAGCTCCTTCTCTGGATTATCCCAAAGCGAAGATGCCCTCTGCCTAGTAGAGATTTTTTTTGGATCTTTGTGGCTTTAACGGAGAGCAGGAGGCCGAGGGCTTTCTGTGATGGGTCACACCTCGACTGAGATACCCTCCTGTCCCCAAGACAATGGCTGCAGTGGAGCCATGAGATCAGTGCCGCATCCATCTCCTTTCATTCCCCAGCTGACTTTCTGAAAGGAAAAGGGCTCCGGGTGCTTCTGAGCACCTCGCGTGCCCCCTTCTTGCGGGAGCAGCTGGAGATGGGGCTGCCCTTAGGAAACCATCAGGACAGGGGTGGACACGTGGAGCCCAGCTGCTGCTCCCCATGCCAAGCATCTCCCAAGGCAACAGGAGTGAGTCCGGAGGAGGAAATTACAGCTGTGCCAGCTGTGGAGGGGAGCTGGGTGCTCGGGGGCAACACGGTGCAGATGGGCAGAGCAGGCAGTTCCTCTCCTCCATGGCAGCAGGGTGAGAAACCTGCTGTTAACTGTGTGGAAAGACAAGTTGGGGGAGTATTTGGTGCATCAGTTATCTCTGGATGCAGCCTTCCCACTGCCCCAAGGACCCCAAGGAAGGGTCTCTGGCAAGCTCCAGGATTTGTCCCATGAGCCAGCATCTTCCCTTGGCCACAGGTCACAGCAGTGGGGTGGGATGGCCCTACAGTGGGCTGGGTTTGATCTAGCACCCACAGCTCCCCTGGTCCCCTCGACACCCTGGATGTGCAAATACCCTGGTTTGCTACAGGCCAGGAAAATCTGCTGCCAGACTTGAGATCTGAAGTGGTTCAAATCCCCAGCAGAGCATCCTGCATCCACTGCCCTTGTCCTTATCACTGCAAAGCAAAGTGACACATCCCAAGAGGGGCCCAAAACGCCCAGCAGTGCCCCCAGAAATACTGGTTCCTGAGGCAGATGCAGGGTTAGGAACACGATTTCCTCACACGAGCTTGACGTTGGTCTCAAATAACTTTTTTTGTCCTGAGCTATCACTTTGAAATGAAATGGTGATGCTCATTTCTTGTTGGCTCTGGTAATTCCATTATGTAACCTACGACACCAGTCTAGGGCCACAGGCACTATATCTGTGTTGTGGAGCTAACGCTTCCTTGGAAATGATAACTCCCTTCTGCTTTTGTCCTAAACTGCAGATTTCAAAAGGTTGAAACGGGGGTTCCCCTTGGGACTTCCCTCTGGAACAGTTGTTTTGCTGGGGTTCTCATCCTGACTTCATCTCTCTCTCTCTCTGGACCCATTTTCCTTCTTTCCCCTGAACCTTTTCCAGCTCTTTGCACAAATATGGGGTTACCAGGCGACGCTGCAACTGCACTGACCTTGTGCCAGTCGCAAGAGGGAAGAGCATGCATGAGGTGTCCCGCACCTCTTCCTCAATGCTGATGCCCATAAAAAAGTGATTACACAGGACACGAGCATCCCATAAGCTCTCCAAGAGGTGGTTTTGTAGACAAGCCTCTTGCAGCCTGCAGTTTCCCCTCCTTAACCCCCCTTGTCTCATCCCTTTAGGAAGAAGACCATCTACAAAACTGTTTGCCTCTCCTTCTTGCTGGTGATCACGGTGATGGTGCTGCAGCGGGGAATGGCCCCCGGCCAGTTCGCGCAGGGCCAGCAGCACAAAGAGCTGCTCCCTCTGGAGTCCCTGAAAATGCAGAAGAGAAACAATGCCTTCTCCATCACCAGCACCTTCTGGAAGAGCAACAAGGAGAAAGGTCCTGTGAAGGAGGAGGAGGAGAGCATGAGGGCAAAACAAGCGAAATCCTGGGACGTCACCACTACCAACTGCTCAGCCAACCAGAACTTCAGCAAGGTGGATTGGTTCAAAGGGCTGGAACCCAACTTCCAGCAGTTCCTGCTCTATCGACACTGCCGCTACTTCCCCATGCTGATCAACCACCCGGAGAAATGCAGCGGGGACGTCTACCTGCTCATTGTGGTCAAGTCTATCATCACGCAGCACGACCGCCGCGAGGCCATCCGGAGGACCTGGGGCCGGGAGAAGGAGGTGAACGGCAAGAAGGTCAGGACGCTGTTCTTGCTGGGCACGGCCTCCAAGGAGGAGGAGAGAGCCAACTACCAGAAACTGCTGGTTTACGAGAACCACATCTATGGGGACATCTTGCAGTGGGATTTCCTGGACACCTTCTTCAACCTCACCCTCAAAGAGGTCCATTTCCTGAAGTGGCTGGATATCTACTGCGATAACGTCCGCTTCATCTTCAAAGGCGACGACGACGTCTTTGTGAGCCCCAGCAACATTCTGGAGTTTCTGGAGGACAAAGAGGAGGGAGAGGACCTCTTTGTAGGAGATGTCCTCTACAAGGCGAGACCAATCCGGAAGAAGGAGAACAAGTACTACATCCCCAGCGCCCTCTACAACAAAAGCATCTACCCACCCTACGCAGGGGGTGGGGGCTTCATCATGGATGGGCCCCTGGCTAAAAGGCTGCACAAGACCTCGGAGACGCTGGAGCTGTACCCCATCGATGACGTCTTCCTGGGGATGTGCCTGGAAGTCCTTAAAGTATCACCCGTTGGGCACGAGGGCTTCAAAACTTTTGGCATCGTGAAAAACAAAAATAGCAAGATGAACAAGGAGCCGTGTTTTTTCCGGAGTATGTTGGTGGTTCATAAACTGCTGCCTCCAGATTTGCTCCAAATGTGGGACTTGGTCCATAGTAACTTGACATGTTCGAGAAAACTCAATGTCCTTTAGCTCAGTCTCTCTGGAGAGCTGGGACTGAAGGGGCTGGGACAACTGGTCCCTGCTCCGGGTTGGGGTGAGTCTCTGCTGCTGGCACACGACTCCTTTGGGGGCATCTCCCTCTGGGGCAACGAAGGCAGAGACCCAGCGCTCATGGGCAGGGTTTGCTATAGTGTTTGTTCCCGTACTGTAATGTTGTTGACTTATCTCCAGCTGGGTTGGGGGTTGCTGAAAGACAAAAGAAAAAAAACACAAACCAAAATCAACAGCCAACAAATTAGCACAAAATGGAGAGAGAGAGTGAGCAAGAGGTGGGGCAGAGAGGTTTGTGCTCTGCTCTAGGTTCCACCTCAACTGGATCATGATGAACGGCAGGGTGGGGGGAGGCAAGGAGGGATGCGGCACAGGCATTTTTTTTGTGATTTTCAGGGTCTATCCAGGGAAACCACTCCAAGGGAGGAGCAGTTTACAAGTGTGTGACCCCCCATGACTGAAAAGCCAAGGGGATTTTATATGTTATCTCAAATTTCTCTTCCATGCAAGGTTTGAATGACACTGAACCTGTACGCACGGGGTTCAGCCACTGCCAGTGTCCTCTCTGTGTCCCCACTACGCAGCTAGGGAAAGGGGCTCTTCTGCGAGGCCAGACCTTGCCAGCCCCAGACCCCCACGTGCTTCTGGGTTTCAGGTTGGGGGATTGGGGTCTTTGCCCCTCACAGACAGTCCCAGGTGAGGGTAGCTCCCAGCACCAGCTTGGGCTGCGCTTGGCTGCTCAGCCCCTCTCCTCATCTGGCCGTGCGTGCGTTCAGAGGAATGCACCCAGCCAAAATTCCTCAGGGATTTGTTCCTCCTGGCAGGAAAGGCATGAGGCAGGCTGCCCTTGCCCACGGCCAAGGAAGCAATGGAGAAACTTGGTCAGCCACCAGCTGGAGTGGCCCAGGGGTTTGTCACAGCTAGGACCCCAGTGCAGGTGGCTTGCTGTAGGGAGACCCTTTCTTTGCCATGGTGGGGTTGTGTTGGAGGGGGACAACAAACCCCAGAGGTCTCATGTGCGGCCGCTTCAGGCTCAGCTCCAGTTTTGAGATGAGCACCATGCTGCAGGGCAGGCTGAAGAGCATCAGTGGAGAGACGTCCCAGGGGACAAGGTGAAGGAGAGCTGGTGTATCACGTCTTCCCAGGTTGTTGCAGTGTTTAATCTACAGGATGAGCCCTAGGAGCACAACAGGGAGTGGAGTCATGAGGTACGACCCTTTCTTGGGGGCTGAAAGGGCCACTGGAGCTGTCAAGGGGAGCCGCAAGCCAGCTGCTGTGATAGGAAACCCCTGGNGTCTTCAAAAGCAGAAGTACGCTTTCCCCCTCGCGTTCCCTTGTTTTTTTTTTTTTTTTTTTTTTTTTTCTTCTTTCCTTTTCTTGATGTGTTTTGGAAAGGGGCCCGTTTCATTTACTCCAACTCTGTATGTTCCCCAGGTTAGAAAATAAACAAAAAAAGGGCATAAACCAGCCAAAAAAAGGCATCCTCCAGCCAAGCCCCACAACTTCTCAGCAAATGCCCCTTGTCTGCTCAGACAAGCTGCAAATTTGAAGAGGAGGAGAAGAGCCTGTTGCGGGCCTGGGCTCAGCTGTTGGTACTGAGGCTGGTGGCAATACTGTGAAATTTGATTTTGGACGTGTCCAGTGGCACCGAGTCTCTGGGACAAGGGCTGGCAGCACAGGGCAGAGCCCTGAGGGTATTTTGGCTGCTCCCGGGCTTTGGCAGGACATAACACTCCTTCCTTTTCCCATCCCCTCCCCTCCTTCCAACAAAAGCGAGTTCAGAAATTTTCCAAATTGACACCTCTGTAATGTCTGTCCCGTACAGTACGTCAGGCTGTGTGTTTATCCTCCAGGCAGGGGACAGCTCTCGCTCTCCCTGGCAATGCACACGCTGAGCCCGGGGTACGTGCAGAAACCTCTCAGTGTTGCTCTTCACCTGGCACGACCTGTACAGAGAAACCTCGTAGATTTGGTGAATATTCTAGTTCCTCAATAAAAGTTAAAAGAAGGAGGAGAAGGAAAAAATAAACAAGCCCTTACCTTGTGTCACTGCTAGTGGGTTTCTGCTGGCTAATACAGCCCAGCCAGTTGGGAAGGAAACTTGGCAATGGGCTAGAGGGGCAAATCATCTTGAGTGGAGCAGGCAGCTGAGGCTGTGTCTCCTTAGGGAGCCTGGTGTGGTGTTTAACCAGGGTCACTGGATAATCTCTCCTTGTGTTCATCATTAGGTTGCATTTCAAACCCAGCTAGATTGTCCCGGGCCCCTGCAGCAGGGAGCTCCTCATCCTGACCTCTGGGGAAGAGTCACTTCAGCAGGTGTGGGGACTCACCTGGTTTGTCCAACACCTGGAGAAGGAGCTTTGCCACCTGGCTGGTCCCATCACCCCATCCACAGCAGGACCTTTTTCCCCACAACAACCAAAGCATCCTGACACGTCTGTGGATACACATGCCCCGAGGCAGCAGAGCAGAGCAAGCCACATCTGCAGTGACAAACTTGAAGCTGGCTGGGGTGAAGAGGAGAAAGCCATGGATGAGCCTGTGCGTTCTCACCTGTTTGGACACTGGGGGCTCGTTTTTGAGGCCTGTGAGGGGCTTGGCTGCTCAACATGGTGATGGGGAGCAGAGAGGCCAGTGAAGGGGAGCAGGTTGTGCTTCCTCGTGGCACCAGGCGAGGACAAGAGGCTGAGCAGATGCACCTGCGGCGACCCTCGGCCTTTCACCCTTCAGGGCTCCAGGGACAGGGCTGTAGGGGAGGGGAATGCTGCCCCCTGGCGGTTCGGCCCCGCGCTGCAACCTCCGACCATTTGCCAGCGGGGCCCGGGACCGCCTGCAAAATGGCTGATGATGCCCCAAGGCTCGGGGATGGGGAGACACAACTCACTCCTAGTTCCAGCACGAGAACCACCTTCAGGCCATGGGGCTGGCTGGCAGTCGCTGCCCTAGTGCTGCGCGTGAAACTGCACAGGCAGGGAAGCCCTTGTTCCCCTCCAGAAGCTGCATTCTTGGAATCCATAAAGACAGAACACTTCGGCTGCAAGAGCAGCCACACTCCCTCCTAAGAAGCCCCTCTGCAGCTTCCCTGTAGATAGAAGGCTGCTTTAAGGTCTCCCCACCTGTCTGAGCCTGCCCTTGTACGGCAGGTGCTCCAGCCCTCAGATAATCTTCATGGCCTCTGGACTCTACACGTTGATATTGTTCCTGTGCTGAGACTCCAGGTGAGGTCTCACCAGAGGGGAGGTGTATAATCACCCCCAGGACCTGCTGGTCCCACTGCTTCTGGAGCCACAATCACAGCCTGAGCTGCTCGAGGTCACCACCTGGGAGTTGGGAAGCTAGATCCCACAGCAGGCAGGGACACAGACAGCTGCCACTTGAGGCTGCAGGTGCCCTGGGGAGGCTCATAGAGCGCTAGGGACAGTTACACAGCCTGGCCACCAATACTGGCCCCATTAAACAAGAACAGCAGCTGCTACTGTGCCTTCTGCACCCCACACCCTGCAGTCACTCAAGAACAGCAGGCACCTCCCAGCTGCCACTGCAGGACACCAGCCAAGCATCAGGCTGGAAAACAAGACCAGCTACTTCTGAGAGGGGCTTCCACAATGGAAGCAGCTCTCACTCCTGCCAAGCCCCGAAACAGCCACAGGCAGGTGGTGTCAAAGCAGCATGCAGCAACTCCCCCCCACGCCATTTCCATGTATTTGCTTCACAGCTGGGGACAACTCAAGAGGAAATGCCTATACAGTGTGATTGAGGTGTAGGGCCCTGTTATAGGATCAGATATACTCGCTTCATTTAAAAGATTTGGTTAGCGTGCAACCTCACTAATAAGAGAGGGTTTGGGCCAGCACAGCCACCGCATTCCTCTCCCCTGGTCCTGGCTACAAGCACTCAAAGCACAGGCCAAGAGGGCTCAAGCAGAGGCAGGACAGTGGCTGCTGCCCCACACCTCAATGACCTAGAGAGAGGGAAGGTTTGAATCATAGAATCACCAAGTTGGGAAAGACCCACCGGATCACTGAGTCCAACCATTCCTTGAGACACCATTTCTCACAGCCCTGCTCCGTGCAGCTGCAGAGAAGTAACACGAACCAGTTTAGGTCCTTTAATCTGTCCAAGACAGGGTGCTGAAGCACAACTGATAAAACATTCTGCATTTTTACAGCAAAAAATGCTACAGAAGTTTATAGGAAAAAAAATATTTTTGTACATGGGTAAAACATTATAAATTCAAGACAACTCACAGACAAGGGGGGGAACTCCCACATCTATCGCTCGTTTTTTAAAAAGTTCATTTGAATGGGCAAGCAGTCAAAATGGCTTGCTCTCTCTTCCTTGAAATGAAAATTGTTATCTTCCAAGTGGCTCACAGTACTGCTTCGCATCTTGGAATGTCCTCCGAAGGCTCCGCCAAGATAAAAGGAGAATAAAAACCCCCGGAGTCCTTTCAGATAGTCTCAGAGAGCAGGAGAAAGAAAAGGGGAAGTTTATTCAAACTTGATCTTCTTCCCTTGTGGCTTGTGATCTCCACCTCCTCCTCTGCCTCCTCGGAAGCCACCTCCTCCTCTACCTAGAGAATTATTACAAGAAGCAAAAGTCACAGGTGTCCCTGCAAAGGCGCCACCACTGCCCTTCCAAACCCATGTCGATTCCCATCAAGCACACTGTGGCAGCTCCACATCATAATCCCAAGAGTGGGTCCAGTTTAACCTCAGAGCACTGCTCTTAAAAAAGCAGCACTTGCAGTTTCTTACCTCCAAATCCACCTCGGCCACCACCTCGGCCACCAAATCCACCTCTTCCTCCTCGGCCACCTCCTCGGCCACCACCTCTGCCACCAAATCCACCACCACGCTGGAAGTCACCCTTTGGCTTGGCAAAATCAAGGATCACTTTGTTTCCATCTATCTCTCCATCCTCCATGGCTTCTTTAGCTGCTTTGGCATCTTCTGGGGAGCTGAAGTCCACAAACCCAAACCTAGGAAGCAGGTTAACAGACACAGTGAAACTCAGTAAGCTGCAGCACCACCTACAGGTAACTCAAGAGCAATCCCTTGGGAAACCAACCCGTGCACTTCTGCACCCACACAGGGATCAGGACTGCATGACTTGTAGATCAGCACTGGCTAATTACAATCGATGGGGGAGCCCCATTGTGAGTTTGCCAGTACTGAGCAGTTAATATTCTTCTCGTGCGAATCCATAGGCTGCCACGGATTTGCTGGCAGGATGGAGCTCATTGAGAAGTGAGCGTGTGCTGCCTGCCACAACCGACCCAGAGCTGTAAGCTTGTTCTCTGGGTCCATACAGTTTACTAGCTTCAAGAATCACTTAAGTGGGTTTGAGAAATACCTTATGCTGCACAAAGCGGTTAGTGAGGCTCTCTGTAGCAACTGAGATAACCCTCTGTGATGTTTAACATACCCTTTAGATGATCCAGTGTCTCTGTCTGTGACTATTCTAGCACTTATAGAGCCTTCAAATGATTCTCTTAACGTCTCCTCCGTGGTGTCCTCAGAAAGGCCTCTGACAAACAACGTTTTGCTTTGTTCTATGGAAAGAGAATTCATTCAGTGATCATTCTATCTGAGCAAGGCAACCATCTGTTTTTTTAAACATCACATCCAGCTTGAGTTACTAGATTCTAGAACAGCTCACAGGGCCAAAAGGTTTGTGGTTAAGTTCTCCTTGAGAATGCTTTCAGGACTGCAGTTAGAACCCCAGGTTGAAATATCTTTATCAGCAAACCTGCTATTGTCAATGTTTTTTTTTTCTTTCTGAATGGATGCTTACATGTTGACAGGGGACACCCACTGGACGGCCTCTGCTGGATCAGCACTTGACTATCTAGAGGACTTCGGCAATGGTTTCATCAGCATTTCAGATAATCAGTCATCATATCCAGCACATTCACTTATGATACAAGTCTTTCACTCCATGGGCATGTCCCTTTGCTTTTCTTTTTGAAAGCAGCTCTAAGTTTACATGAATAGTGCAGCCCTGCCACAGTTGTTGTAAGATGGAGCGATCAAACATAGAACACTTACGATTAAATCCTCCTCTTGCATTCATGTTCCCTTTCTGCCATGATGGTGAACTGAATTCCAGTCTGATTGCTCTGCCTTCAATCTCTGTGTTGTTACAGGAATTCAATGCCTCTTTGGCATCCTCAGCTGTGGCAAATTCTACAAACGCATACCTATACGGAAAGGGAAGCCGTGGTGAGCCTGGCAGCACAAGGGATCTGCAGAAGCAATATATTTGCAATGCCAACTCAGGAGTCAGGACAAAGTGACTACATACCCCTTAGGCCTGCCTTGGTTGGTCTGAGGCACCTTGATGGAAGAAGCTTTCTTAAACAGTTCTTGCAGAGTTTCTTCTGAAGCCGCGTATGAGAGGTTGTTGACAATTAGGGTCTTTGACTCTCCACCTCCTGTGGAGAAAAGTCCATGATGTAAGTGCAAGTTTGGAGAGGGGAGCACTCTCACTCTTAAGGCACTAGATCCTCTCTAGGGTGAAAGAAGTTGTTGTTCCTTCCTCACCTCAAGGTAAGGCACAAGGCTAAGTGCAACACTGTTTTGGTCACCTAAACTAGTTATCTCCCCTGGTCCAAAACATGCAGCAAGGACACAAAATGCATGAGGGACAGACCACAAATTAGGCACAAGGCCCCTTCCTGATCTCTTACAGCCCCTCCTGCAGTGCTTCAGGCTGCTCTCTCTCTCTAGGAGACTTTTGAAATAAGTTGATTTAAATCCTGAATGTCATTTGCATGCAGGGCATTGGTCTGGAAAACATACAACATACCTTTTTGATGTTCTTGATTGCTCTTCTCACCAGTGAAGTCAATGACAATGGTACGACCATCAATCTCTGTGCCTTTCTTCTCCTCCAGAGCTTTATTTGCCTCAGCTTCTGTTTTAAATTCAATATAGGCCATCCTACAGCACAGAAAATGACATAAGCAAATGCCTCCTTCCAGAAAGGACTAAGTTAACCAGTAGGATGGAAAAGATGTGGAAGGAAAATGCTTCAAATTCAGCATTTTCAGTACACCTAACCCAACAAGTCCCTTAAGGTAGCTTAAGGATACGAGCTTATCAGAGTTTGAGGACCAGTAAATACCCAGCAGTTGTCTCAGCTACGTACCCTTTGCTGTTCCCCTCCTTGTTCATTACTATCCGGATTTCTAGTGCATTTTCAAACACCTCTCTTATTTCATCCTCAGTCAAGCGGTAGGGCAGATTCTTCACAAAGAGTGTTCTAGCATCTCTCTCTGCAAAAAGAGAAAAGATACTTTCATTTTATCAACTAAAATCCTTTATCTACACTGCCAAGTCAGCAAGAACCAGAGTGAGTTGATCCAGCAGGAAACAACAATAAGCATTTGTATTTTCATGTGTTCTAACAGTTTTATGTCACTGTACTTCTCTTGAGGGCATCAAATCCAGAAAACAGGTCCTAAAGCTTCAGAAAGAGTCTCATTTCTCCTCAGACACCTCAATATGCACCATTTCTTAGGATCACATTTCCAGATATACAACTCTAAATTTGCCTTTCGCTATGTCAGCATTTGATAAGCTGTTTACAGCAAGAGCCCAAAGCAGGAAGATCTGCCTAAAAACAGCAGGACTGTGGTCATCGGTAATACTGCAAGAATACCCTTAAGGCCTAATTATTAATAACTCTTCTTTGATGCACACAGGTAGTCAGAGTGATGGGCTGTACCTTTCTTATTTTCTTTCATCGTTTCCTTGCTCTTTGCTTTCTCCAGTTTGATTTCCAAACCCATTAATTTCTTCCCATTCAGTTGGAGTGCTTTATCCAGGTCTTCAGCAGATGAAAAGTCCGCGTAGCCGAATCGCCTGAAAGACAATAACCTTAAAATCTAACCTGATCTAGCAGAGAACACAAACAGAAACCCAGAACCAGAGGGACCCAATGGTCAAGTCAGAGGCTTAATAAAATAAGTTAACTTGCACAAATAACCAAAAACTCTGCACTGAATTGGCAGCTCTCCCTTCAGGGAGATGCTGTCTGAAAAAGCAGCAAGCCAGGAAGCAGTATCACACCCTTTATCAGTACTGTGCCTCTTCCAGCTTCCATACACTATTGAGCAACTACTCCAGCATCTTGAGGTGAAGCAGTGTCAGCAATTATACCTCTCAAAAAAAAGCCACTGCCAACATAAAAGAAACAGGCGGCAAAAATTCTAGTGATTAACTCACTTGGAAGCACCAATTCTGACATCTAAAACTTCGATATTCTTCTTCCCAAAGAATTCTTTGATGCCAGCCTTCAGTTCTTCATACTCCTTTGTGGGAGTCAAATTGCCCAGGAACAGGGAGAAAGCTGAAGAGGGACCTTTAAACGGAAAGATAATCCAGGTTAGGGATTTTTTTAAAGTTAGTTTTAACTAAAGTTAAAAGAACAGGAAGCCAGGCTCCAGGCAACTTTAGCACATCAGTTTCTGCTCAAAAGTGACATCATACTTCAGTATTAAGTCCCTTATTATCATCATTTGTGCTGGAAAAACCCAACCACTCAGCATGCTGCCCCTTCACAGTTATGTGCCTCACCCAGCAGCCTAATAACAGGCTACCAAACCAGCACCATTTGATGATCACACACCACCTACCGTCTGTTTTTTTTTTCTTGGCCTCCGGTGCACTTTTATTGGCCATTTCTTTCTTCCTCTTTCCAGGTGCTTCCTTGACAGGTTCTGTAATAGAGAACAAACAACACTGAAATAAAAGTAAAAAAACCACCTTTTCCTGCACTGGATCAATACAGGAGCACTAACCCTTATACCAGTCACACACAAGACCTTCTCTTGTCACTACAGCGACTGCTCCTCAGCCCAAAAGACTATGATAGGACAAAACTTCTGCTCAGGCATCTTTCCTGTTATTACAGAGTTATAGTCTCAAAAACATTTAAACTCACTTTCATCCTCACTTTCCTCTTCGGCCTCCTCTTCATCCTCCTCCTCTTCATCTTCATCTTCTTCATCCTCCTCCTCATCTTCTTCATCTTCAGATTCTGCCTTGGCTTTCACTGGAGCAGCCTTTGCTGGAGTAGCTTTCTTCGCTTGAACAGGTGTTGTGTCCATGGCTTCATCTTCAGACTCTGAACAAGTTGGGCATAAGAGTTCAGACATGTTAATGGACAACTTAAGCCTTTTTCTGAAACTCAGAAAAGATGTTGTGAAGTAAAATAGTGGTTTTCATGCCTCCTTAAGTTTGTATGCCCTCAGGAAAGAAGCTCTGTGTATTTACNCAACACTGAAATAAAAGTAAAAAAACCACCTTTTCCTGCACTGGATCAATACAGGAGCACTAACGCTTACACCAGTCACACACAAGACCTTCTCTTGTCACTACAGCGACTGCTCCTCACCCCAAAAGACAAAACTTCTGCTCAGGCATCTTTCCTGTTATTACAGAGTTATAGTCTCAAAAACATTTAAACTCACTTTCATCCTCGCTTTCCTCTTCGGCATCCTCTTCATCCTCCTCCTCTTCATCTTCATCTTCTTCATCCTCCTCCTCATCTTCCTCATCTTCAGATTCTGCCTTGGCTTTCACTGGAGCAGCCTTTGCTGGAGTAGCTTTCTTCGCTTGAACAGGTGTTGTGTCCATGGCTTCATCTTCAGACTCTGAAACAAGTTGGGCATAAGAGTTCAGACATGTTAATGGACAACTTAAGCCTTTTTCTGAAACTCAGAAAAGATGTTGTGAAGTAAAATAGTGGTTTTCATGCCTCCTTAAGTTTGTATGCCCTCAGGAAAGAAGCTCTGTGTATTTACAGCATTTACAGAAGCTGCCTCTGTGCAAAAAACCCCAAACCAAACACCCAATACATATTCCCCAAGAGCAAGCTTTACCAGCAACAGCAAAATGAACACCTGTTCAGCCACACTGGATGGACACTAGTAGCCAACTAAGATCAGCTGGACATTGAACAGAGACACCCACACATTCTGTATAATTCCGAAGAATCCAGTAAATTAAACCCCTCCCCAACTCTCTGTAAGTGTTTATTCATTTAACATCTCCCAATTGCTTTTAAAGATTTAAACAAAGCTTTCCTAAATCACACATACCATCATCATCATCATCTTCGTCTTCATCGTCATCCTCTTCATCCTCAGATTCTTGCTTTGCTGGCACAACTGCAGGCTTTTTGGCTGGTACTGCTGCAGGCTTTTTGGCCGCAGGCTTCACAGGCACTGCTGGTTCTTCTTCCTCATCTGCACCAACAGTACAGCAGGTTTTTACCCACACTACAGCCTTCAAATATCACTCGAAAAGTGCTAACAAAGACGTCACCAAAGTTCAGGAAAGAACCACCAGGAAACTAGAATACAGCTGCAGCCCAAGTTTTCCTCCAAACTTCACTGCTTCCCCACTTTTCCTTCCTCAACACCTTTTAGTCAATGGAACGCCCTCCTGCAAGCATTACATCATACTAAACTCTAAATTACAAAGGTACTTCAGTTACTTGACTAGACCATCTTTAGTGAATTTACACAAGGATGAATGTTTCAAAAGCAACTTACCAGAATCTTCTTCCTCCTCGTCATCATCATCGTCGTCGTCATCATCATCGTCTTCCTCGTCATCTTCATCCTCCTCCTCGCTCTCTTGCTTCTTGGCATTCTTTCCATTTTTTGCTCCTTTGGCTAGGACAGGAGCCTTTTTAGGTGATGGAACAGCCTTTTTAGCTGGAGTAGCCACAGCCTTCTTGGCGGGGGTAACTGCCTTTTTTGCAGGAGTGGGCGCCTTCTTTGCAGGGGTAGCAGCCTTCTTGGCTGGCGTAACAGCTGCTTTTTGTGGTTTCTTCTGAGGGACCATCTGAAACACACACTGGTGTAAGACTCATGCTTACCCTTTAAACCATAACATCAGGACAAAATAAATTGCAACTATAGTCTGAAGGGTACCCTTCTGACAGACAAAGTTTCTGTTGAATGACTTTAACTGCCTATTGCTTGAATCAATAAATCTTAAAATCAGCCTTTTCATCATTTTCACAGACTACTTAGGAAACACCAAAGCATCCCTAAATTCCCTGGTCCTTAAGCAAGACCAGCAATCTCTCCAGGGGCATCCAGCAACTAAAAGTTTTTAGCAAAGTATATTAGGTGTGTGCGATAAATCACTTATTCCTGGTGCTGTACTGAAATAATGAATCACCCACCTGCTTGTCAGCACTAGAAACAGCTTTAAGATCCCAGCAGTCCTTCCAAAACCTAGCAGTACAGTCTTAGCCATTAAACTATTTTTTCCTCACATCGCTTTCCTCCTTGGAATTCCTGTTTTCCTTTAAGCAGTTCTCTGACAAGTACTAATTGTTTATTGTCCATCCCACCACTCACTATACAACCCCCACATCTCACCACCCTTCTGATCCCCCTGCCTGGCCCCGCTCACCTCCTCTCCGCTGCTCTCCTCCAGCTCCGAGGACTCCTCTTCCTCGCTCTCCTCCACCTTTTTGGGGGGAGGCGCCATTTTTTTCTGTTTGGCCTGGTTCTTGGGAGTCTGTAAGAGAAAAGAGAGCGCGCGCCGCCCTGAGGCTCCGGTCCCCGTCGTTTCGACCGCGTGGCGGCTCGGCTGGGACTGAGGGGTGGGGGGTGTCCCCCTCGTGTGTCTCTGTCCGCCCGTCCGTCCGTCCCCCCGCCGCTCGCACGTGCTTCCCCTCCTCCCGCTGCACCACGCGGCCGCTGAGGCCACGCCCCCTCCGCGCGGGCCGCGCGCGCCCCCGCTCCTCTCTCCCTCACAGGCCGAGCCCCCCCGTACCCCCATCCTCACCCCGGATTCCCCTCCATGTTCTCCCAACCCCCGCGGCCCCGGCACGGAGCGGGAACCGGGCCCGCACCCGCTCCCACCCAGACCGCGGCCCCTCCCCTCGCCGCCATCTTCACGGCGAGGCCTGCGAAGCGCGGCGAGGCCTGAGGAGGAGGCGGCGGGAGAGCGGCCTGTCTCTGCGCCCCTCACCCCCCCACTTCTCCTCCCGCCATCGTCCCCTCCCCGCCCGCCCCGCCATGGCGGCGACCCTCTCGCTTCCCGCCCGGCGCTCCAGCGCGGCCCCGCCCGGCGCCCTCACCCACCTTGGCGATCTTCACCATGATGGCGGCTGCGCAGGGGCGGCGGCCGGACTGCCTCAGGAGAGCGGCGGGAAAACGGGGAGGAGCGGAGCGGGGCCCGGGCGGTGGGTCGGGAGCGGCGGCGGCGGAGGACGCTGGCGACCCGGGCCGGGAGCGACACGAAAGAACGAGCGCGCGCCCCTTCCGCTGCCTTGCCCTGCGCTTGGCCCCGCCCCCCGCGCCCCCGCCCCAGCCAATCGCCGCCCGCGCGGCGCGGCCCGGCCAATCGCAGCCTCCGCCCCTCGGGCCCTCCCACCAATCGCCGCCGCGGGGCCATCGGCCAATAGCAGAGCGCTTTACGGCCGAAAGGGGGCGCCCGCCTGAGGGCGATCGGCCGCAGCCAATGGGAGGGCGGCAGAGCTCGGGGAGGTGGGCGGGGCTCGGGCCACGGCAGAGCACGTGGCGAACGGCGGGACACGTGGTGCGGCCGGGCCACGGACCCGGGGGGAGCTCGCGGCCTGAGGGGAGGGGTCCAGGGGTCCCGGAGGGGTCCGGGTTGGGGGTTCCGGGTGTCCCGGGGCCGGGGTGGAGAGTTCCGGGGGTCCCAGGACAGGGAGGGGGTCCCGGGGCCGGGAGGAGGGGACCCGGGGCTGGGGTGCCAGGCTGAGAGAGCAGGGGATGCTTAGCCTGGAGAAGAGCAGGCTGAGGGGAGACCTCATTGCTATCTACAACTACCTGAAAGGAGGTTGTGGAGAGCAGAGAGCTGGCCTCTTCTCCCCAGTGACGGGACAGAACAAGAGGGAATGGCCTCAAGCTCTGCCAGGAGAGGTTTAGGCTGGACATTAGGAAAAAGTTTTTCACAGAAAGGTTCATTGGGCATTGGAACAGGCTGCCCAGGGAGGTGGTTGATTCACCTTCCCTGGAGGGGTTTAAGGGATGGGTGGACGAGGTGCTGAGGGACATGGTTTAGTGATTGATGGGAATGGTTGGACTCAGTGATCCATGGGTCTTTTCCAGCCTGGTGATTCGGTGATTCTGTGCCCAGCGCCGGCTTTCCAGGCTGGCCATGCGGCGGCTCAGCTCTGGGGGTGGAACTCTGCCAGAGCATGGGACACTTTCACCTCTTCCTCTGGCCTTGGTGAAGGGATGGGGCTGGAGGGTCCCCAGTGCTGCCTCTGCCACCCCCTGGGCTGCTCCTGGCAGGCACTGAGCCCCCCTGGGCAGCCTGAGGCACCCCAGCAGCATAGGGGGGTGTAGCTGCTGCCCTTTGCTGGCTCAGGAGCCAGGGAGCAAAAAGGCACAACACTGGACAAAAAAGGCTGCTTGCTAGATGAAAGTTTTTATTTCATTCACTGCAAGAAGACACCAGCTTTCTCCCTGTGGGGTTTTGCCCCAGTGGCTATAAAGCTGCGGTAGGAGTGACCCCAGGGGAACATACAGCACCCCTGTTTGACTTGCCAGGCTGCTGGCAGAGCTGATGTCCCCAGCGACCTGAATGGCTCCTGCTGAGCTTCCCTGCTGCTGTATGTGCCTTCTCTACAATTACCTGAAAGCAGGTTGTGGAGAGCAGAGAGCTGGCCTCTTCCCCCAAGCTACAGAGGACAGGACAACAGGGAATGTCCTCAAGCTCTGCCAGGGGAGGTTCAAGCTTGGCATCAGGAAAAAGATTTTCACAGAAAGGGTCATTGGGCATTGTAACAGGCTGCCCAGGGAGGCAGTTGAGTCACCTTCCCTGGAGATGTTTTAAGGGATGGGTGGATGAGGTGCTGAGGGGCGTGGGTTACTGATTGATGGGAATGGTTGGACATGATCCAGTGGGTCCTTTCCAACCTAGTGATTCTATGATTCCCACCTCAAGCTGGGCATCCAGCCATCTCCTGGGGGCTCCTGACTTACACACAATAGACCTTAACAGTTTGATGTGCATAAGAGAATTCCCTAACTTGAGGAACATGAGATCCTAGGGAGCCCTTAATTAAAAAGGTACAGACTCCCAATGAATGCAGTGCCTTGATGTCCTTGAGGAGATGTCCCCAGGTTGTTCACTGCCACCTGAAAGCAGGGGTGACGGTGTGGGTGAGGCAAGAGACCCAGCTACTAGGCTGTCCTAGTGCCTCTTCAGAGACCCAGCTACTAGGGTGTCCTAGTGACTCTTCAGCTGGGCGAAGGGAGGCAGCTTCCAAGCAGGCAGAACCATGGCAGCAGGCACTGGCTCAGATAAGTGATGGGATCAGCCTCTCCAGGAGATAAGGCAGCCTGTGGAAAGATTGCCACCATCAGCCAGTATGGAGAGGGAGAGTGCTGGGACAGGGCTGGACAGTGCCTGTGTCCCAGCTCTTGTCATGCATACAGGGAGATGGGAAACCCACCTGGGACCCCCTTGTGCAGGTCAGCTGGACTCCTCGTGAAACAGCAACGCCTGGCTTGGGTTCCATTGCATTCTGCAGGAGTGCCTGAGTTCCCAGGGGAAGCAGCAACAGAGACTTGGGGTAGCCTGTGGCGATGCTCATAGCTCTCTACAACTACCTGAAAGGAGGTTGTGGGGTGGAGGGAGCTGGGCTCTTCTCGCAAGTGACAGGGGACAGGACAAGAGGGAATGACCTCAAGCTCCACCAGGGGAGGTTTAGGCTGAACATTGGGAAAAAAAAATTCACAGAAAGGGTCACTGGGCACTGGCAGAGGCTGCCCAGGGAGGGGGTTGAGTCACCTCTCCTGGATGGGTGGACGAGGTGCTAAGGGGCCTGGTTTAGCGTTTGATGGGAATGGTTGGACTTGATCTGGTGGGTCTCTTCCAACCTGGTTATTCTATGATTCTGTGATGCAAGTGGTGGAGGTAGAGGCCTGGCAGGAATTTGCCTGAAGCAAGAGCTAATTGCTCCTCCCTCCTTAGTGCAGCTGCATGTGGTGTGACAAAATCCAGTATTAGCACTGTGTACAGCTCTGATGCTGGGGCTGGCCTTGGGTCCTCTCTGTGCTGCAGGAGAGCTGGTTTGCCAGCAGAAAGGGGCAGCTGTTGCTTTAGTTTTGGTAGCTGGGACATTGTGTGTCTAGTTACACAGTGTCAGTGGTGGGATCAGCAAAGCGTTGGGCTCGCAGCTGGCCAGCCTCAGTTCCAGCTCTGTCAGGAGCTATCTTGGTACGGCCTGTGCTCCATCTCTTCTCCTCAGCTTGCTCTGGTGCTGGCAGGTTGTCCTTGGCACTGGCGTCTCTGAGACGGGATGCTGGTAACTAGCCTGGGTTGTTCCCTCTATTCCACTTGTGGTCAGGACCTGTGGGCAGCGCTGGCACTGGGCAGGAGATGCCAGAGCAGCAGCAGGGCCAGCCTTTTTCTGGGAAGACATCACGCTGCAAGGCTGTCCCAGCAGCACAGCACAGCCCTGCTCCTCTGCAGGCACTACCAGAAATTTCAGGGTCAAGGGAAGCTTGCAGAGCAGCATCGGAGAGGAATAATTTGACCGAAAGAGCAGGTTTAACAGCTCTGTGAAGTAAGTGGATTTTTGGTGCTTTTACGGCTGTCTCATGTTGTAGCATGCCTGCAGCTTGGGAGCATTGATCTAATTCCACAGCTAAAGGGAATTTAGCTGGTTTAATGGAGACCCCAGGAGGGATTTGGCAAGGATTCACTGTTTCTGGCACAGCAGAGACTTGTCCCCTACGCTTCTGCCCAGCCTGCCGACACTGGGGACACCTTGCCGAGCTGCTGCTGTGACTGCAAGGCAAATGAGGGTCTCCAAAAGCCAGCGGACATAGGTGCCCAGCCTGGGGTGGGGGGACACCCCCATAGGGACCGCAGGTGAGGGGAGCGCATGTCCCTAAACCTGCTCAGCCCGTGCCTGGTCATGGGGATGCGTTTCCACTAGATGGTGACAAAAGGCTGCAATGCCCGTCCCAGGTGGGTCTCCAAACCTACTCCAGGGGCAGCTGAGCAGGACCTCCTGCCACATCTCTCCCGGGAGGTCTTGGGACACAAGATAGACTGAGATGAGCCTTGCATCTGATACCCAGCAGATATAAACAACAGCCAAGAACAGTTGGGAAAGGGAAGGTTTTACCTGTGGCTTATGCAGCATCTGCTGCCAGAAAACCATCGGGGACCTCCAACCAAACCCCCCATGGGTGTTCAGGGAGCAAGGGGGAAATTAGCTAGAAAAGCCATCAAATATGGCCCCATGTTCCCTAGCCCAGCCTTGCTTTCCTGGTGTCACAGCTCACCTCCTTCATGGTCTGAGTGGTAGCCTGACAAAGATGACAGTCTAGGTGCTGTTTAAAACTTCTTGAGCATCCCCATCTCCCACCTGCAAAGCCCCCTCCACTAACCGTGGTGCCCACCTCTCCCCTGCCATTCACCTGGTGCCAGCCAGAGCCACCCCAGCAGCTGATGGATGGTAACCCAGGAGGGCCAGACAGACAGCACTTGTCCTCTCTCTTTCCAACCACACAGTTCACCTCAAATACCTGACAGGTGGAGAAAACTCTTCCCCAGGCCCTGACTAATGCAGGGCATCAAATGAGACAGGCCTGTGTGGTACCCTAATTAAGTCTTTATTACCTACCTGGCTGTGCCAAGAGAAGAGCCCTTGAGGATGAAAGCTTGCTGTGACAAATGACATTTAATTCAAGTGGCTGCACGCACACCAGCTCATGTTCTGTGCCTTGAAGTAGAGAGTGTGGGACAGAGGATGCTCCTTAACTCTGCTCTGCTGAGACCATGCCTGGAATACTGTGTCCAGCTCTGGAGCCTTCACAGATATGGACCTGTTGTAGCGGGTCTAGAGGAGGCCACAAAAATGATCAAACTCTTGGAACACCTTCCCTGTGAAGAGGGCCTGAGACAGCTGAAGTTGTTCAGCTTGGAGAAGACTCCAAGGAGACCTCATTGCAGCCTTTTGGTACTTAAAAGAGACTTATAAGAAAGATGGAGAAAAACTTTTTAGCAGGGCCTGTAGAACAAGGGATAATGGTTTTAAACTAAAGGAGGAGAAGTTTAGACTAGATATTGGGAAGATTTTTTTTATGTTGATGGAGGTCAGGTTCTATGAGTCTCTGAGCAACCTGATTAGTTGAAGATATCCCTGTGCATTGCAGGGGGTTGGACTAGATGACCTTGATGGTCCCTTCCAACTCAAATCATGTCTCTTCTGGCAGCCCCGCTCCTCTCCCTAACAGCCCTTACCTGGAGCTGGCAGCTGGACCTTGGCACCTGTCTGCATGCCCCCAGAAAGCCCAGGCAGCCACCCAGAGCCTCCAGGACAGGTGGGATTCCCCTCTGGCTCTGCTCAGCAGAAGGAAGAACAAGTTAAGCCCTGGAAAAAATGGTGCAAGGAAGAGAAGTGGGACTGAAACAAAGAGGACTTGAATTAGGCGTTAGATAAAGAAAACAGGCTAGGAAGATGTGGAACAAGTCAGGTGGTGAGAGAGGAGCTTGGGAGCATCAGGATAGAAAAAGTCAGCAAGATGGGAACAGGGAGGTATTTTGCAGCCATACATGCAAATGCCTTTATAACCCATGGGGAAGCCAACCTGGGGGGAAGTTGTGGTGATCCCAGCTCAGCAATCTCAGACCAGCAGCCAGCTCGTGTCACAATCCCATGCAACTGCACCTCTCCCTGTGTTGCCCTGCACCACTGGTGAGGCTCTGCAGGGCTTCTGTGGAGACAACCCAGAGCGAAGAGCTCCTCTTTGCACAAGGCATTTCTGTGCCTCTTACAGAATTACCAGGTTGGAAAAGACCCACCCCAAAGCCAGGGCAAGAGGGAATGTGATCCATTCAAGCTCCAGATCCCCAGGGATGACTCAAGAGATTCAAGTGAAATATCTGCAAACCACTTGTGGCTCAGCACATCTGGCCCTTGGCACAAGCCCTTGGTGCAGTGACCAGGGGGTTTGCCCCAGCTCACTCCCATTTTACCTGCTGGAAGCTCCTCTGCTTACAGGCTTGTGTTGGGCTAATTCCATTTCACAGTAGCTCCTGGGCATGTGGCCAGCAGAAGGCAGACACTCTGCCTAAAATAAACCTAAGCCAGGGGAATTTTGTTTTTCTTTTTCCTCCTCAAATTTTAAAAAAAAAAGATTATTTGTTGAGGCCAAACTGGAAAAGCAGGAGTCTCCCTCCGATCCCCCTTTTTTGTGTTTGTATATGAGCCAGGGGGTGAGCTCGGCCCTGCCTTCTGAGCCACATGTGCCTACTGCTCAGTGAAGGCAGTGAGCACAGTGGCACGGTGAATCTGGGGCTTCCCCATATCTTTACTTCTAAAACCAGGACAGGGCTAAGTGTGACTGGGGAGAGCAGACCCGCAGTGCACTGCTGCTCCTGGGGAGCCCTTATGTCTCCCAGGCACACACATACACCTGCCTCCCCAGTATAACTCGTCCCAACCTCTTCCAGGAGAGCCAAGGTACCTGTCAGCAGAGCCAAGTCGAAACTACCCTCAGAAACAGGAATTGGCGCTGGTGGAAAGCATGCTGGGTGGCTTCTTTATCTTAGTGGGAAGTGAGCTGATGTTTTCTTTGGGAGCTGCTATGCTGTTTTGTCCCAGCAGAAGCTGCTCACCGACCCATCCATGAGGTTTGCAATTCTCCTGACCCAGCTTGTCAGCGTGAAGGACCAGCCAAAGAGCTTTTGTGCTTGCATCAGGAGGTCCAGCCATGAGCTGTGCTTTCTGGAGAGGGTCACTTTGCATTTGACTGTAGCTGCAGAACTCAAGTGCCCCAGGCTGGCATTGAGCTGTACAGACTACCTGAGAACCCATGGAACATCAGAGCTTGGGAGTCACCAGCACAGCACCAGGGGTACTGAGTCCACCCACCTTTCATCCTCCGTTTTCCCCAGCCTCCCCTCCTTGGCAAGCTCTTTAACCAAAAGAGGTTAAAAATAAAGGCTGAAAGTACTTCCCCAGCCCACTCTCAAGCTGTTTGTCCCTAGTCACAGCGGCACACGGGGCTGTTCCGCCTACCAGCTCTTGCTGTGGAAATTCCCACTGGCAGGGTGCAAGTTAAAACCACTGGTTTCAAACTTCCTACGGTTGTAGTTAAAAATAAAACCTGGAGCAATAATTTTCCCACTGTTGATGTTGTCAGACTCAAAATCTTGTCCTGAATGACCCAGTAGAGTCTCATTAAGCCAAGCAAGTGCATGATCATGATGTCTGCATCCTGAGAAAGAGGTGAGAACATTTATCTTGGGGAAGAGTCTTCTCTTACCTTCTCTTCCCTTACAAGCCATCAGCTCATCCCCTTGCTCATGAAGGAGCAAAGGAAGCTTAAAGCAGGCTGGAAATTGCGCTGCAGCTCTCCTGCTCAATTTTAATTGTAGAGCAAAGAAAGAAGTCCATCAATTCAGCCCGCTGGGTAATTAAATACTTAATGCTATTGGCTATAAAGACATTATGGTTCAGCAGCCCAACACTGATGCATTAATAATCACTCTTATCATGGCAAGGAAGGGGCACAAGCTGCTCCTGAGGCACATGATAGTTACGTGGGATGGGAGCTTGAAGTGAAAAAATCTTAGGAGTTGAATTAGTGATGTGACAACCTGCAGGAGTGACAGACTCTCCTGGTGAGCTTTGGTTCAGAGAAGGGCTAGAAGTACTGTGGAGGGGGGCAGGCAGCTCCTACTCCACAGAAGCCCCCCCAGCCGTGAGATGGATGAGCAGTGGGGATGGGGATCCGGGCTCCAAGCACCAGTGCTGCTCCAGGCACGTCTCTGGGATGTTGTCAGCCATGGGATTGGGAAGATAAATCTGATCAGAGCAAGCCTTTTGCAATAAGCCACCAGCACAGGCATGAGCAGTGTCTGCCCACCTCCCACCTGCCTTTTCATGTCCAATAATCAGCTGGCTGCTTTAGCATCAGTGTGATCCAGATGATGGGGAACACAGGGCAGAGCCTGCACACCACCTGGGATTAACTGCATCAGAGTGTGGCCAAGGGAGCACTACTTCAAATCAGAATCATAGAATCACCAGGTTGGAAGAGACCCACCGGATCATCGAGTCCAACCATTCCTATCAAACACTAAACCATGTCACTTAGCACCTTGTCCACCCACACATTAAACACCTCCAGGGAAGGTGACTCAACCCCTCCCTGGGCAGCCTGTTCCAGAGCCAAATGACCCTTTCCGAGAAATATTTTTTCCTGATGTCCAGCCTGAACCTCCCCTGGTGGAGCTTGAGGCCATTCCCTCTTGTCCTGTCCCTCATCACTTGGGAGAAGAGCCCAGCTCCCTCCTCTCTACAACCTCCTTTTAGGTAGTTGTAGAGAGCAATGAGGTGTCCCTTCAGCCTCCTCTTCTCCAGGATAAACACCCCCAGCTCTCTCAGCCATTCTTCATAAGGCCTGTTCTCCAGCCCCTTCACTAGCTTCATTGCTCTTCTCTGGACTCACTCCAGAGTCTCAACATCCTTCTTGTGGTGAGGGGCCCAGAACTGAACACAGGATTCGTGGAGAGGTCTCACCAGTGTTGAGTATAGAGGGAGAACCTCCCCGGCCCTGCTGGTCACACCATTTCTGATCCAAGCCAAGATGCCATTGGCCTTCTTGGCCACCTGGGCCCCTGCTGGCTCATGTTCAGTCGGCTGTCAACCAACACCCCCAGGTCTTTCTCCTCCAGGCAGCTTTCTAGAAAAGGCAATTTGCTTTCTGGGAAAGGTGGTGTCAGCCCTTGGAGTGTGGCACGCCAGTCCTGTGCCCTCCCCAAGGGGTCTCACCCACTGAAGGATGGGGATTGCTACAGTGGCTGCACAGCACCCTACCTGCTGGGACTTCAGAACCTGGTAGGTTGCAATTGTCCCATGGCCAGGCAGGCTGGGTAAGGTTCATTTAAAGAAGTTGTAAGAAGGAAGGACCTGCAGCAGCATGGGGAGAGGGGACCCTCTCCAGACCAACCTTTGCTGGGTTTCTCCCACCTTCCCATAAACAAGGCATCGTCCCTCCAGCCACGGCGTGCTGGGTTAACACAGTCCTTCACCCACAGCCACTTCGAGAGACAGAGCAGTAGTAGCCCAAAAAGGCACCAGAGGCACAATTTCCATCCAAGCTCTCAAATCCCTGTCAGCAGTCCCCTGCTCAAGGATAAGGGGGGACAGCAAAATTCTTCCTGGCCTCCCACACAAAGACCAAAAGCACCTGCAATTTTCTCTGAGCAAATACAAGTGCAGATCATGCTGTCAAACTCTTATTTGATTTGTTTCTCTGGTGGCACTGCACCGTTTGCCTTCATTACTTTCTCTGCCCCGTACCATAGTCCAATAACGTAGCATCTGCTCACTAAAAGGTCCATTAATATGATATACAAGTAGTTGGTACTTTCTGCCTTGCTCAGGAGAATGAACTCCCTGGGTTCCCTGTTGGTTGAAAAAGAGAGATTTTTACAGTTATGAGAGGGATAAATAACCTCTGAGCACTGTCTATGGCCTGATCTAACTTTGTGAAGTTACATTTCTCCGAAATATTTTATTTACAGCTTGAAATCCAAACATTTTAATGTATTTCTTTAGAGAGTCTTGGGAAAAAAATAAGGCTGGAAGGAAAGAGAAGGGAAGATGCTTTCATGGAGCCCTCGGGGGTGAGGAAGAAAGTGTCTCCAGCTGTTTGGGAACTGGCAAAGGGGTCATTGAGTCAGGACAGGAATGCTTGGTAGTCCCAGTCTCCCACCTCTCCAGGTAAGGCAGCCCTTACTGTTGAGTTTCTACATTTCCTCTAGAAAAGCCTTTCTGAGACCAAGGTTAGCCTAAACACATAACTGTGGTGGTATAACACGTATAAAAGCTTCACTATGGGTTTGGTGGGATGTTAGGATCAAAACGTTTCTCCTGAGGAGGCTGGGACAGTAGGGAGAGTGTGTTGCTGGGTTTCTGCACCCCTTTGCTCTGAGACTTTGGCATCACTCCCAGGGAAACCAAGCTCCTCCACACGAGGCATTTCCCACCGCAGGGTGAGCATCGCCCTGAGCCCCAGTGATGAGCCACAGCCTGAAAGGGAGCAAACCCAACCCCTGAAAGGAGATTGGGCTGGGAGAAAGGTCCAGAAGGGAAAGGGGAAATTTCAGGCAGCGCCCCAGCAAATCTAGCTGTAGCAGTGCCAACTTTCTTTATTTAAATGGGGTTTTGGCCGAGCGTGGGAGACTGAGAGCAGCTCCCACTCCCAACAAAGGCAGGAGGGACAATAGCACCATGGGTCCTTTGTCCTGGGCAACTGGCAAAGAGCACTGAGGTGTACTTGCACTATCAGTAATGCAGGATTTGCATAGTGCTCCATCACCCAAACCTTTACCCTCTAGGTAACAAAAGGTGCATTTAGCACTGATAGCACTGGAGGGTGCAAAAATACACCAAGCAGGAGAGCCCTACTTTGCTCGCTTCTATTCAATCCTATCTCTTTTGCCCTGGTGCCTCATACTTGCTCTGAACCAGGATCTTCTGCCTCTGTTTATGCCCTTGCTCTCCTCCTGAGGCTGAAGTGAAGGCAGTGAGCTGAGGGGATTTGGAGGGGACAGCCATGAGGCAGTGGCTTGTGGCAAAGTGCCCCACTGTTCTCTGCAAAGAAACCCCAAATCTTTCTTTTGGCAGATGAGATGTTTTGCATGTCTGCCACTGGGCACAGAGCAGCTTCTCAAAAAAAATTAGAAAATTAGACCAGCAGGTCCTGAAGATGCTGGCAAGTGCCTCTTGGCCACATCACACCCATGAGCACCACCACTGCCAAAACCAGTTTTCCCCAAGGCAACTATGAATTCACACTCGATGCTGTGGCAGAGGAGAGAACTCATCCTTACCAGCAAGGAGAGGATGTGGCTGAAGCCAGTTCCATGATAGACTGGGGCTCTGGTGGAACTCTGTCTCCCTGCAGCTTGCACTTGGAGATGCTCTGGCTCTCCCCTGTGAGCTAAACTGAACAGATACCAGATTGCTTGGCCTGGTCTTCTCTATTGTTTTAAATTGTTCTCCCTGTTCCTGGCTTGAGTGCTGTCAAACTTTGTGACCAAAATTATCACTGCCAGAGAAAGCTGGGTGCTGGGACATCTTGAATGGGGATGGAGATCCCATTTCTAGTAGGTTTTGGTGGGAAATTGTGAGCAATGTATAAGGTGTCTCCCTGCTGGCCCCAGGCTCTCCCAACATGCACAATAAAACACACAAAAAATTTCTTCACTGAAAGGGTCATTAGGCAATGGAACAGGCTGCCCAGGAAGGGGGTTGACTCACCTTCCCTGGAGGTGTTTAAGGTACGGTGGATGAGGTACTGAGGGGCATGGTTTAGAGATTGGTGGGAATGGTTGGACTCAATAATCTGGTGGGTTTCTTCCAACCTGGTGATTCTATGATTCTGGAATAGGGTTTAACCCTGTTAGGTCTCCTAGTTATACCTGCACACGGACAATCAGCAAACACACAAATCCTCTTTCCAGGAGGAAAAACCTCGAAATGCTTCACTTGGCACCATGCCCCACCCTGGCTGGGTGAAAACGTGGTATGATTTTCCATCCCATTATCACCATTCATTGTGTTTTCTTTCTTTAAGCTTTTTGCTGCTGCGTATTTAATTCATCCATCCACTACACAGGCAGTAGAAATCACTCTCACCTATCTCCCTCCCGCCGTGGCAGGGGGCTGAAGAAGTCCTCACTCAGCCCTCGTTTTACAAGGCTCCTGGCTCACAGATGATGCTTTTGCACGGGACTTGCTGTTGTGTTTCAGGCTCCTGCCAGATGGACCCACCACCTGCAAGCCAGGATTGCCACAGAAAAACAGAAAAGAAGCCCATCTCAAACCATTTGCTTTTCCATCTGTGCAAGGCAGTTGTTTAAATCAGCCTCGGCAGAGGGATTTGAAGCTAGGGCCAGTATGAGCTTGGACAAGCAAAGAGCTGGAGAGAAACATGGATCTTCCTTTAATAAGAGCAGAAATCACTCAAAAACACCAGGATGAGCAAAGAGCTGTTAAGCAGAGGGGTACATAACACAGTGTGAATACAAGAGAGTACCTGGAAAAAGGCAGCTTGGATCTAGGGTTGCTGGACTGCTAACAGGCTCTTGGTGCGGCTAGATGCTGCAGGCATAAGAGAAAAGAGCAGTGCAGGCAGCAGCAATACCCTCCCCTCTTCCTCCTTAATATAGCAGTGAGGCTTGATAGGTCTCCTAAATTATAATGACTTTCTTGTCATTAACTTGATTTCTTTCTGGTGACAGCAGCAGCAAATTGGTCCCAGCTGTTCTGAGCACAGGACGGGAAAATTAAAAGGAATTAAACCAAGCCAAGTGTTGAAGGGTTTGTGGGGAGGTGTTTCAGGCTAGTGATAACCCCAGGGCTGTAGTTATGGGGGTGGTAGGACATGTCAGGAAAGAAGTGGGGTGAAAGCTTATGTTTCTCCTTGCAAGCAGGACACTGAAAAGCATCAAACTGAGTGGGTTGTGAGGTCTGGCCCGGCCAGGAGAGACAGGCAGCCTGTAGTGATGTGTTTTGGGGTGAAAGTTGCCTGAAAGCAACTCTGACCAACGAGTCAAAAGCCTCTACTGAGGAAAGTAAGACCTCATCCACCACTTGCTGTAACCCTGCAGCCTCCCAGGGATTTCCCCCTTTCAGGAGCTTCCCCCACTGCTGAGCTTCTTGCCAAGACTGTGCAGGCAAGCATTGGGCAGCAAAGGGTTTTTATCAGCTCTCCTTGCAGAGTTCAGGCATAGAAGCTGGGGAAAACCAGATTTATTTCTGTGTCTTTATTTTCTGCTGCCTCTTGGCAGCTCTGGTGCCTGCAGACACCTGCCTACCTGCCAGGGCAAGAAGAGGGGCTTCCTTGGAGAAGCCTTTCTGTCCCACCTCCACCAAAAAAACCTACTGGAAGCCTGTTCCTCCCTTCCTGACAGCCCCAGGTTGATTCCTACGTGAAAAATAGCTTTCGGCCTGGCTTTTAGCCCCAGGGCCAGCTGGGACCACCCTGTGCATGATTTGAGCTCTGGAGGGGTGGGAGGGGTTGTCTCACACCTCATCATTAGTGTGAGATGGTCTTTAATATGAGATGGTCACTCTACCTGCCCAAGAAAGATAACAAGAAGGATGTGTTTGGCTTCCAAATGCCTCTCAAACAGCTTTCTTCAATGTGTCACGTTAAATAGTCCCAAACTGAGAAAATGAGCTTGTCCTGGCTGCTGTGATAAGCACAAAGAGCAATAAACCCCTGTAATTAAAGTCTGCTGCTATAATAACATTAAAACAGGGACAGCTGGGGTCTAGCCCTGAGGTCCAAGCCTTGTTTGTTTACTTGGTTTTATTGCAAACTCCTTTTGGAAGGGGTCAGCCCAGGTACCAAAATGGTTACTTAGAGAGGGGAAAAATGCCATCTGGGCACGGTGGAGCTGGGGGGGTGAGGATTGTCTTTCCCTTCCTGACTCTGTAGCACTGACTGGGTCCTTAGCAGAAGCAAATACCCTCAAAACTGCATTTGAAGAGGAGCTGACCTTATGGAAAAGCACATGATCCATGGGGAGAAATTTCCCCTCAGGGGCCTCCACCAGTGGAGTCTGTTCTTATATTTCACTGTCTTAAATATACATAAAACTAGATAAAAGTTTGGTGGTTTTTCTTTTTTTTTTTACAGTCCGGGCATCCCAGCATTGCTCTTCATGCTGGAATTAGCTCCTCCTCGATGAGGACTGGAAAGCTGGTACTCGACTCATCCTCCACATCCCACACAGGGGACCAGGGCAGACACCTGGGTCCTGTGCTGGGGCTTTTGGGGGCTGTGGGGAAGCCTTTCCCAGACTGTTGTATTCCAAGTCAATCTCGGGGTCAACCACTGGGTTGCACTCCCTCAGCCCCAGAGATCTGCTTGGGGCCAATGCCTAGGGACAAGCTGGGGGGTTTGGGCTGAGCCTGGACACCCCCTGCCCCACTGGCAGCCAATTTGTAGAAGTCCCTCCTTCTTCCAGAGCTCTGCCATTCAGCCAGCTGCTTGCTGCTTACTTACTGCTTACATCCACTCACTGCTGTGCTAATTATGCCTTGCTTTCATTTCTTAACCGAAGTAGAATTATCCCCATGAACCAAATGAAGCACCACACAGGCTCCTCTGACATCAGTTCTGTCATCTTTGGCAATAACATTGCGATGGGAGAAGGCATTGGCTAACCAGACCGTGTGTCTGGCCACCCAGACTGTGGAATTTATCATTTTTGAAGGTGCCCGGTGGCTTTAATTGGCCACTTTGCCCCTGAAATTGTCCCTGCACAGCTATGGGGAAGGGCCCTGTGCAGTGCATCTCCGTCCTTGCCTTCCCCCTGCCCTGAGAACAGTGGGGGGCTTCACTTTTTAGAGATGCCCTTTGCCCATCTAGCCCTTGCGTGTCCTCTCCCTGCATGCTGTAAGAGGGGAGAGGTGGCGTATGGGGAGCCCACCCCTTCTCTGCATGTGGCCTGACCCCTCCAGAGCTGTGGGGTTTTCTGCTGTGTGGAGAAGCGCATCACCAGTGCACGGTGGCTGTGAGCCAGCACCTGCATCCAGAGATGTGGTTGAACCCCACCATGCAGAACCCTTCAGGTGGGCTCTGCTCCCCACGTTACCTCTTCCCAGCCTCCCCCTTGCCTCCCGCAGCACGCGGCTGCTTTGGAAGCTGGTTCCTGCGTGAGTACGGGCTCTTTTGGGAGGCCACTGAGGGTGGGAAGATGAGCCGCCTTCAGCGTGGGGCTAAAAACTGAGCCCGTAAGTGCCCTTGAGGAGCAGAATCAAACCCTGTGTACAATACTTTTCCTTCACCTGCCCATTTGTCCTGCTGCCTAACTCTGTACTGCCCATCACCAGCCTGTAGGCACTAGGAGTTCAGCTTTTCACCTCCCACCAGTATCTCGGAGTAAGCGCAATAATTGAAATATGGTTCAAAAAAACACCATAAATCAGTGTTGAGCTCAAAACCAGCACATCCCTGGGGCCTCCAGACATTTGCATTTTCCCTGCTCTCCTCAAAAAGGCTGAGACCTCGGTGGGAAAGGCTGTTGTGCCACATCCACTGCTGGGCACCCCGACTCTGTCCCGCTGCCTGGCCCCAGGCAGGGGCCACTCGCTCCCAGGCACGCAAGGACTTTGCCAAATTCATGCTGTATGAGTTCTCCCCATACCACGTCTGTGCAAAAGAAGCAAAAACAACCCTTCCCTTGGCTTATTGAGGAGGGGCAGGGAAAAAAAATCTGCTGACGTTCTCCAGAGCTGTCTATCATGGCTCCAAATATACGAGGCAATCACTGTAAAACTTGGGTTTGGCTCTGTAAAGTAAAAAAAAAAAATACCAACCACCATATAATTTTTAAAAAAAAAAAAAAAAAAAAAACCAACAACCCTATAAATTTTGAAAAAAATCAAAGAGAAAAAAAAAAAAAAAGCCTTACAAGGCTAGGGCAGCCTCATAGATGGATTGCTTTTTAATCCCAAAAGCTATGGTGATAAATCTTTTTATTGTAAGCTCCAGAGAGGCTCTGTCACTCAGGACGTACAGCGGCGCAGGGGAAAAGCAGCTCCACAAGCTGCTGGGAGAGAAGGAGTCTCCTGGGAGCAGGGCTGAAGGTGATGGAGGAGGGATGAGTGCTTGCCATGGGGGTGCTGAGCAGGCACAGTGGGGCAGGAGAGTCCCCTTGGAGCTGGGAGCAGGGGGTTAGGCAGCGACTGGTCGTTGGACGGACACTGCCACAAATCTGGGAGCATGGAGAGACAACTTTTGGGGAGCAGCTCTTTGGAATCAAAGTGTTTGGGGGGGAGATGGCAACGTGGAGCCTGACCTGGCCACATGCTCTGTAGTGCAGGGACAGAGGGCTCTGAACAAGGACCCAGAGCAAACCCATCCACCAGCACCCACGCACTCTCCCCTACCCTCTGACATCTCTCTGTTCTCTCCCCTTCAGGGTCCCTTGGATCCCAAAAAGATCATTTAGTTGGTGACAACTCCCAGGTGGTGTTTTGGGATCCTCCTTCCCCCATGGCCATCCTGAAATGCTGGTTGATCCCCTTAGACAGTTACACAGGTGAGAACAGCGGGAGAAACTCACCCCATCTCTGGTTTCTGCTGCCTCCCACCTTGCAGGTGCTTTTCCTTCTATACCACCTTCCCAGCAGGAATAATCTCTCTAATTTATACTGGGAAGGTGGCAGGGGATCAGGCTGACCTGAGGGCACAGTGCAGTGGGGAACATTGTCCTTGGAGCTAACAGGCTCTGCAATTCCCTTCCTGGGGACTGCAACGAGCCCGAGGCAGGCAGGAGCCAGCAGCCGCTGTCTTCCCAGTGATGGAGATGTGCAAAACACTCTCTGTGGAACTGTTCTCCCCCAGGACATCAGTTCCTTCATCATTAACTTCCATGTCATGATGGCAGCTTTTACCAGAATTAATGTGGGATTCAAGGGCTCGTGCAGGAGCCTTCAGCTGTGGCATCTCCTGTGAGCCCAGCTGGTAGGTGGTACCCTGGGGACTTGGGGTTGTCTCCACATGCTGTCACAAAACCCCAGCCAAGGGAGTGAAGTTTGCCCACACATTTCCCCCAGGAGAAGCCACCGGCTGTGCTGCAGCTGCAGCTTTGGAAAGCCTTTGAGATGCTTTTCAGGGTGATCCCTGACCCAGCTATGGGTGGGGGGCAGCCCCCAGTATCACAATCCACCACACTGAAGCCTCAGCAGCACATTCCCCTTCTGTATGTCAGAGAGGAGAATCTGGGGTAGCCCAGGAGAACGGAGAGAACAGGAGACACAAGGGCAGCTGGGGACACAAGGCTGGATGAAGAAAAAGCTAGTGCCTCGCCTTTCTGGCTGCTCTGAACTCCACTGCAGCCCCAGGACACCCCCCAAAAAAATCTGGTAGAAGACCACACTGTCTTCTGGCACTGATCGAGGAGCTCAAGCTGCAGCGGCTGTAGCCGTATCCCCTCGCACATCCCGGCTGCTCACAAGCAGGGGGATGCACCCTCCCAACTCACAGCATGAGGAACCCTGAAGCCCCACCGAGGTGGCTGCTGCTGCATAATAAAAAGCTATTGTGCACCTATTAAAAAGCCATTCTCTGCAGATTTGCTGCCACGGAGGCGGAGGAGTGAAGTGAGATGGGGTAATAATGGTCATCAAGGAGGCATCAGTCATGTTCACCAGCGCAGCAGTGATGAGGGGCCCCACAGGGCTGCCAAGATGCTGTCCCTTAGAATCATAGAACAACC